>OZ053308.1:27607644-28136445 GCA_964056655.1 Arabis hirsuta
GGATTCATAAGCATCATAAATGCATTATCAATATAAAAATCTATATTTACGAGATTGTTTAACGTGAGAGCCCACGAAACAAAACAAAAATTGGCGTATGCATCAATCAATCCATGTATTGTCAAATTTGGTAGGAAATTATATTTAAGTGTTACACTTGAAAATTTGGCATTCGGTGATCATACAAACTTCAACCATCATCACCCAAGTCCAAAACCAAAATAGTAAATCCAATCAAATAAATATCCAAAAAGATAAGATAGACTTTTTTAAAAAAATTAGATGTTTATAGATACTACACATAAAATTCAAATAAATGTTAGAGCAACTAATGTTTGAATTATTCAACTAAGAAACAATAATAACTAAAATTAAAAGAAGTTGATAATCTAATAAATTATCGAAATACTTACGAATATATGGATTGTAGCTTGATAGTCAAAAGTTAACTTTTACACATTTCGATTCCAACTTCAAAAATCTGTGAAACTTCCATGAGTTTGGGAACTATTGTAAATTTTGTTTTAGAATCTTGGTTATATCTATTATAAAACGTGAAATAAGCCAGCCTAATTTTAAAAATCACTCTGATGCAATTTTATCGTTTATAATAATTGACAAACATATTACAACTGCATAATATATATTCCGCCGCCTAGCCCACTGGTACGTAACCATGTTTTTTTTTTTTTTTTGGGTCTAACTATGTATATATTATGTAGTATATTAATGTAGTACACAACTTCGTATAAATCTCTATGAAATAATTTAACCATAAAAGCACAAAAATGTTAAAGTAAATTTTGTTATGGAGCCGGTTTTATGAATATCCAATAGATATCGTAAAGAGGCAGGCAATATGTACTTTTGGAGATTATAAAATTAATTAGTAAAGTGAGTCGTGATTAACGTTTTAAAATCTTACTCTCTGTGAATAAGTCAAAGAGTAGATAATCTTCTAGCGATGATTATTGTAGCATCTCTCCTTCTACTAAGACCAACGACTAAAAAAAAGGCGAAGTAAAATCTAAAAGTAAAATCTGCGGAGAACCGAAATTTTCGGAGAGCCAAATCTACAGTTTCTTAACATATTAAAAAAAAAATTGGTTGATTGTTACTCTTAGAGTATCCACATTGGTAATAAAATGTAGATGTTTTTAAATATAAAATTATTAAAATATGAGTAAAAGAAATAAAGAGAATGTTTTTTGTTAAAATAGTGTGGTGTATTGAAATATAAAATTAATAAAATTTGAGTAAAGAGAGGAGATAGTGGATGTTGTTGGAGAGAATGTGTCTTTAAGAAGACATAAATAGTGAAAAAATTGATTAAAGTTGGAGTGTATTTAAATATAAAATTAATAAAAGTTGAATAAAAATATGAAAGAAAAGGTATAAAATTAAGTAAAAAGAAGAGAGAATGTATTTTTAATATTTTTATATTGTGAGACATTGATAAATATCTCTAATGTAAATGGTCTTATAATCTTTTGGAAGGATTTCTGAGCATGTTTGCGTATCTATGTATCTTTTCGAAATGTTTCTCCTAAAGCGTTTTCAATAAAGTGAATTCTGTTTTTTTTGTTTTTTTTTTAAATATGTGAATGTAATGCAAGTTTGAAAGAATTGAGTGTTTTGATCACACTCAGTTAACCAAGTATTCTTGTTTTTAGTTTTTGATATAATTCTTTGTTGCGGTAAGCTAAACGTTTTTATTTGTTGCGGTAAGCTAAAAGTTTTTATTTTTTAGATCACCTAGAGATTTTGATTTTCCAAGACCCAAGTTAAAAATCATTACGAATGCTTGGTATAAGTGATCGTAAATGGACCATTTGACGTTAACGCCAATTCGAGTCCAATTTGCAGATCTTCAATCTCTAATTATTGTATTCAGATTTCTATATCAAACTGAAATGGATAATTTACCTAGTCTGAATCTTTTTTTTTTTTTACAAATGAATGCTTCGTATACGTGAACGTAAATGGACCAGTTGACGTTAATGCCAATTCGAGTCCAATTTGCAGATTTTTATTTAATCGTCTAAATTTATGAATTACTATAAATTATGAGAATATTTATATGAACAATTATACAACAGACAATTTTAATTTTGATATGTAGAATTACTCTAGACGACTCTTCTTACACCATGCTAAAAATTTCGTGTAAATTTTATTTTTATTATAATTTATATTTTCTAAAATTTGAATTCCGTAACTATAAATATAGAAGCATTAATAAATTATCTCTCAAACCACTAGATTTGACTCACGTAGTTGCATTTCTTCAATCTCTAAATTATGATTATTTAGATTTTTTATTTTTATATCAAAACAGAAATGGATAATTTACATATACAGTCCTAATCTTTTCTACATCAGTCCTAATCTGTAATATTATATGATTTCATTTTGCAAGGCCCTAATTTCGATACGTAATCGCTAATCAGGGGATTTCCATAAGTGCCACGTGACCCTAAAAAACGCAAAAGGGTCCCACCATGATATTTCGCACGATAACGACGTGGATTCCCCAAAACGACGACGTCTTGCTCTCCCTTCGGACACGAAAACTGAGTGGGCACCGTGTTCGTGTAGGACCCACCTCGCCTTCTCCGACGAAACAAAAATATACTCTCTCTCTTTCGATCTTTCCTCTTACATATTTCCAGAACCAAAACAATTCTTCAATCAAAACTCTCTCTCAACAAAAAAAAAAAAAATTGTTCTTTTAAATTATTTTATTTATATATGATCATTGATGCCAGTGAATGGGTTCGTCATCTTCGTCGTTTAATAAGTCTCCGTTTAGAGCAGACAATATGGTAAACCCAGAATCTCCCACAAAAGATAACTCTGTTCCGATGACTGTGAAGTCCGACAAAAACGATATCGTCAAACCAAATCTGTTGCAGTCGTCTTCTTCTGCTAAGAAAAGCTTCGGTATTTTTTCTAACTTCCTCTAATCAAAGAGTGATCATCATCATCATCTCTGGGTTTGATCTCCAGATGGGATTTTTAATTATTTTTATTTTATTTTCAAATCGAATATGATTAGTTCATGATGATATTGAATCTGACTGGAGATGATATATATTTTAAATAATTTTTGTTTATTTATATTTTTTTCATTCAATTTTACAGAGTCGCCGAGAAAGAGTACCTCGATTCCGGCGGTTTCTCCGGCGAATAATACTCACACGCCAGTCAAATCTCGGTGGTCGTTTTCTTCTTCTAAGAAAAGCTTTGGTATTTATTCCAAAAAGTCTCACTTTTTGAATTTATTCCTGATATGGGTTTTTGGATGATTAGTCTTGTTTAACAGATATTTTAATTTTTAGTTATTGGTTTATTGCGATGTTTGATCTAATTACAAACTTTCTTAATTTATGTTCAAAGTTATTGCTGTTTTTGATTATATGAATACTGGCATGTGGAGGTTCGATCGCCGGAAAAATGGTTTTCAAAATCAATTTGCTTTTCTTCCTGTCAACATTAATAAGAGAAAGACTTTTAGGTTTATCTGATAAGATCATATCTCTAATTTTAATTTCTTCCATTAATAGATTTTATGACAAAAACAAAGACTTTCCTCCGTGATATTAGAGATTTTTCACACAGCAGGAAATGAGTAATTATAAAAGAGAGAGAGAGAGAAAGAGTGAAAGTGAGCTATTTTGGTGAATTGTGATTGAAAAAGTTGTCTACTTTAACTGTGACCCTGAAAAAACTGTGTAAAAAGTACTATTACTCTTCTTGATCTGGGTTCCATTGATTCTCACGCTTTAATTTGAAGGGTTTTTGGAAAAAAAACAAAATCGAATTTTTTACCCGGGAACTATAGAGAATTTAAGTAGATTCCATTGATTTAAATCTCAAGTTAATCTCTTTATAGGCATTGCTTTGTCATTTCTTCAGATGCTATCTCCACTGTTTTAAGGTCTATACTTATAGTGATTATTGTCAGTTTTGGTCTCTTCTATCTTATGATGGTGATTGAATCAAAAGGTTTGAAATACGTTTAAGAACAGTTTTATACACTTATCATATTTTTCTTTAAAGTTTTGGAATGTTTCCTTGAATTTGTTCCACAGGAAGTAAAGATGAAACCTTTTTCGATACACAGCAATGGCTGCAATCTGACTCCGACGATGATTTCCACAGCGTAAATGGCGGTAAAATTTTCTATCTTTGTTTGAGTAAATGATATAGTTTGTGTACTAGTCACGATTCAAAATCTTGATTTTCATACTTTTATACTCAGATTTCACTCCGTCGCGTGGAAACACTCCTATGGGCAGCTTCTCAGATAGGCCTCCTCGTTATCAAAACCTAATATTCCAAGAGAAGAAGCCTCCTCGAGGCTCGTCTTCTCCAGCGCCACAACCGAGGAGAAAGAAGCTTGGTGAGCTATTCAGAGACAGTATAAGAGAGGAGAGAGAGGAAAGCTCTGAAGGGTCATCAGCTTTAAGCACTCCTTATCTCTCAGGTTCTAACTCTGGCGAATTCAACAAAGCCACCATTGGAGACTCTAGTGCGAAGGAAGAGAAGAAGAAGTCTAATTGGCAGCATCATCGATGTCTTCCTGGATTCTCTTCATGTAGTGGAAGCTTCATGGAGAGGAGGAAGAAGATGAGCTCTGAAACCGCGGTTGTCACTGTGGAATGAGATGTTAGAGAATCTGAAATTTGGCTATGTTTTGTATATGAAAAAAGAGACAGGGACATACAGAGTCCTCAGGGTAAGACTGGTGAATTTTACAGGTACTTCACTTCTTGTGATGAGAAGAAAACGAATCAATAGTTGAAGAGATAATGTAAAAAGAAGAAAATGAGATGCTTGTGTAATGATGAAACTATGAGTTTTAGATCTTTGGCTTTTGAAGTTTGAAGAATCTTACTATGGTTTCATTGATTCTTTACATCAAACTGTGTGATAGAAAGTTTTGTTTAAATCATGAATAAGTAGTGATAGTCTTGATAAATAGTTTTTCAAGTGACAATGATAATAATCAAATCAATATATTGAAATTATCATTCTAAGATAGTTCTAATTAAATTTCAGCATAAGTTGAAAACCAATTTCATAGCTCATTTTTGGTTTTAAATATGAAAAAGTGGATCAAATAACACACAAAGAGGATGTAGTAGCTTTAGGTGAAAATAGTTAACCAACAAAGGTAACTCTTTTTTTCCAAACCGGGTGGTTTTAAAATCGTGCTTATGAAGGCTTTTTGTCTTCTTAACTTATTCGGCAATTCTGATGCAAACATTACACTTGAACACATATAAAATATCAAAATAAAACACAAAAACATTATACTAATTTAAAGATTTAATAAACCACCAAGAACTTAGCTTCGATTCAACTCCAAGCTTGTTTTTTTGGTTTCTTTTCTTCCTAACTTTGATCTTTAAGCAACAAATCTTCATGCATTCCCCTATATATACACACGAGCTAGCAGAAGCTTAACTTAAGCATTTGAAAACCGGTTCCAATTTCTCTAAAGCTAATGAAAATGCAATCAGTTATCGTTATTCTGGTTTTCTACGGTTTACTCTCGGTTAAGACAACGTTTGCAGCACAACATGTGATCGGTGGGAGTCAAGGCTGGGAACAATCCGTTGACTTTAATTCTTGGTCTTCCGATCAATCTTTCAAAGTTGGCGACCAATTGGGTACGTAACGGTTCTTCTAAAATCAAAATTTTTAATCAAAATCGACCGGTTAAATGCTAACCAAATCGTGTTTTTTGTTGTTCTTGTAGTTTTTAAGTATTCAGGACTACACAGCGTTGTTGAGCTGGGAAGTGAAACGGCATACAAAAGTTGTGACCTGGGAACACCGGTTAACTCCTTAAGCTCTGGAAACGACGTCGTTAAGCTGTCTAAAACCGGTACTCGTTATTTCGCATGTGGGACCCCAGGGCATTGCGAACAAGGCATGAAGATTAAAGTCAATGTTGGCTCTTCTGACTCCAAAACCGCTTCATCTCCGGATTCGGGCTCCAGTTCGGATTCAGGTTCGAGCTCCACTTCGGATTCGAGTTCGGGTCATGGGTTACGTGCCTCCATTGGATATATTTTGGTTGTTGGATCGTTGGTGGTCACTAGTCTTGTTTCTTTCTGAGAATTTTAGGCCATTGTAATGCATTGAGTGAGTATCTTTTGGAGGGAGAAAAATAAATAAATTTTGGAATTACGAATTCGTATTTGTTGTATTCTGTATCATTAATTATGTAATTCGGATATTGCATATCTGATCTTATTATATATATCCTTTTTTTCTCACCCTTTTGTCCGCTTGATTGGTCCGTTTGCAAAAATACCATTTTTGATATGTACATTTGTAAAAATATCATTTAGAAATGTCTATTTGTAAAAATACCACTAATTATAAATTTTTAAAACTTAAATCTTAAAATTGTAAACTCTAAAAAATGTTTTGGTCCCTAAAACCCTCAAAACTAAACCGTAATACAACATAGTTAACCCAAACATAAATAATATAATAAATTTTTTTCCAAAAAATAGCATTTTTGCAAATTTTATGAAAAGTAGCATTTTTGAAAAATATCACTTGAAAAGTGGCATTTCTTTAAATTGTTAACATTAGTATTTACTTCTATGTCAACATTGTTAATATTTTTTATATAAACTAAGGAAATTTCAGATTTTAAGTCTATATATATATATATATATATATATATATTAATATCAATATCTGAAATCAGTTATTAATAATATCATTTTAAAAATGCCAACCACTCATTTCAGTAAAATTAAACTAATAATTTTAAATATTTCAAAAACCACTAGACCTCCACATTTGGTAACATTTGTTTTTAACTTATTTTGTAACAAACCATAAATGTAACAACTACGAATCAAATTTTGGAAAATTTGTTCATGCGTCGATCGACGTAAGTGGTGTGCGTTGATCAACGCAAAGTTAAATTGGACCAGGTTGATTCGATTTTAATCGTCGGTTTGCGGGCCGGTTTAGAGAAGCCCTAGAGTTTCGATATAAAAGGAGGTGGCCGCGGATTTGGATCGTTTTTAGTGAGTTTTAGATTTCCAGAGAAAGTTCCAGTGAGTTCCAGTGAATTTTGAGAGAGGATTTGAGAGGAACGAAGAATCAGTGTTGGTTTCTTCTCGTTCTTGATCCTTAAAGCTCGTGGTGGTGATTATGAGGCTCTTGGAATAATTTTTGGTGTGTGATCTTCGCGATTTAGGAGAGAATTCGGATTTGGAGATCCGCGTTCTTCGTGTTCTTCGCGTTCTTCGCTGTTTTTCATATTTCCTTCCAGAACCAAGGTGAGTGCGTGACCATGGATTATCTGGGTAAATGAATTGATAGGATGCGATTGTTTGTGTTGTTTTGGTTGGATTCGTGCTTGTTTGGTGATTTTCATGCAGGAGATCGATGAGACGTATTCAGGAATCGATCCGTGAGAGGATAGGTTCGATCCCTGGATTCTGCGTCCTGCGTTGATCGACACAGTTTCTTTGTGTCGATCGACACCGGGGTTGAGTGTCGATCGACACACTATAATTGCATCAATCGACACAAGTGGTGTGTCGATCGATGCAGTGTCTGTTATGCGGAGTTCTCGTTTGTTGTTCGTGTTATGCAGTGTTGATTGCTTATTCTGGTATTATATCTTTTGCTTATGCATGTGTGTGTAGCCAAGTAGATGAAATGATCGTCTCAGTGGGTATTTATGATAATACTCACGCACCTCGTTTTGCCATGTGATGCAGGTAAATGCAAAGTGTGATAGTGGAATCAGAACCGGGAAGAGAAGATGATCTAGCGTCTCGATTAAGTGGTTTATGATGTTACCATTGCTAGGTTGCTGAAATATTTTAACTTTAAATCAAAACAAAATCATTAAAGCCATGGTTTAGTACATTATCATAGTTATATATGTCTAATTATATATAATTATTAATTTATACTATTATTGAGATCATATTTTACATAAAAGTTTCAAAAAAATTATTATTTTATTATCTTATCGAAATTTGTAAATTTTTTACATTTGTCCGACTTGGGACTAGAGAATTTTATTACTTTATAGATATTATTAATTTAAAGAATATTAATTTATAGAGGTTCTACTGTATAATATTTTTAAAATAGTTTTATTTAATACAACTAATTAGAAAGTTGCATAAGTAATTAAAAAGTTGAATGTTAAAAAAAAACTACTACTACTAAATTAAAAAGTTGTATGTTTGAAATTCTCCATTAAAATATTTCAATTTAGTAATTTTCCTTCAAGTTTCAGCCAACAAATATTTAAAAAAGACGGAGGGAGAGCGAGAGACAAGTGGGTTGCTAAATTGTGCAGAATCGTCGTCACTGATCACTACGGATCTTTTTATTTTATTTTATTTCCCTAAATCGTCAACCCAATCGTTTTTCTTCTCCGGAGACCAAATCGGAATTTTTTTTCGTTCGCCGGGAATCCAATGCCGGAAGATTCTACTTCGATTGACTATGTCATGGAGAAGGCATCGGGGCCTCACTTTTCCGGTCTTCGCCTCGACGGTCTTCTTTCTTCTCCGTCGAAATCTTCCAACTCTTCTCCTTCTCACTTCCGTCCCGGCGTTTCATCTTCTTTGGATATCGCCGATCCCGCCGCGCATAATCAGCCCTTCGTTATCGGTGATTTCGATTCTCCTTCTTGCTTAATTTTGTAGTCAAACCCTCTCAAATTCCGATCATCGAGTATACTTCTTCGTTTTATCTTAGGGTTTTAGCTTATACGAAATTCTCGGTTGCATTTATGCTTCCAGGATTATTCACTTGAACAAGAGTAGAGATATCTGGATCGATATCAGTTTCTAGGGCTTAATCTTTTGTTTCTTCTTTTGATTTACTTGAACAAGATTAGAGATATATGATGATATCAATTTCTGGGGCTTAATCTTGTTTTTTTCTCTTTTGAATCCTGTAGGAGTTACTGGTGGTACCGCTTCTGGTAAGACCACAGTATGTGACATGATTATCCAGCAACTTCATGATCATCGTATTGTTCTAGTTAACCAGGTTAGGTTCTGAATCTGTCTCTGTCCTCAGTTCTCATGTATCATTCGCTACCTTGGAAATATGATTCTACTGTTTTGTTGATTAGGATTCCTTTTACCGTGGTTTGACATCTGAAGAAATGAAGCATGTGCAAGAATACAATTTTGATCATCCTGGTAGATTTTCTTACTGGTTCTTCCTTGTATTTCTCACTGATTGTTATTTTGGTTTTGGGAACACTGGTATTGAATGTCTGTATTTTCGTTTTCTCCAGATGCCTTTGACACTGAGCAGCTTTTGCATTGCATTGATATACTCAAAAGTGGGCAACCTTATCAAATTCCCATTTACGACTTCAAGACCCATCAACGTAAATCAGATGCTTTTCGCCAGGTGCCTACTCTTTTGCCTGTAGACTGGCTATTGTCTAAGATGTGTCTCCTTTTGTTTGGCCTCCTTATATGGTTTCTTCTGCGATTTTATGGTTTTAGCACTTAACTTCATGTGGCTGAATCATGGAAATATTAACTTTTGCAATATTCATGTTTCAACTCGAGACCCATATTTTCATCAATTTAAGTCTCTTCTAGGCCTTGAGTTGATGAGGATTATCGTTTGTTAAATCACTCAGTGGGGACTTTTTTCAGGTCAATGCTTGTGATGTCATAATATTAGAAGGGATTCTAGTTTTCCATGACTCAAGAGTTCGGGATCTGATGAATATGAAGATCTTCGTTGACACAGGTCACCACCTTAACTCCAAGATAACTACTGCAGTCTATTGTTCTAGAGAACTCTAAATGATATGGTGACAACTTTATATTGTAGCTGATGATGCCTTTGATAGATTAATTCAGTTTTGCCATTTTATCACTTGTTGACATTAAAGTCAGAATGAATGCAGCTATATAGTTACCAAATTTGAATCTATTTGAAATGTTTATAATCCTCAGTGAAGTTAAGAGTCCTCATCTTAGCTATTAATTGGTTCCAGATGCTGATGTGAGGCTTGCTCGCAGAATCAGGCGTGATACGGTTGAGAGGGGTAGGGATGTTGATTCTGTGCTTGAACAGGTTAGTCTTTGTTTCAGGTTTTGGTGTAAACTTTGTCAGCAAGGTTCACCTATCTAAGTTACTGCCCTAAACATGTGAATACGAGACCAGGAACTAGCAACTTATGGTTTTTTTTTCTCAATGCTGAACAACTCAATGTTCCTCCTGTTTTGCGAGTGGCTGGCTTCTTGAATTCCCACTTTTTGAACTGTTCTTTTATATAACAGTGCTATTGTCTAAGCCTCCTTTATTTTTCAATTTTTTGTTCTGAGGGTGTTATGGTCATTTGCAGTATGCAAAGTTTGTGAAGCCCGCGTTTGATGATTTTGTGCTCCCCTCAAAGAAATATGCCGATGTGATCATTCCCCGAGGAGGTGACAATCACGTTGCAGTTGATTTGATTGTACAACATATCCACACAAAACTTGGGCTACATGATCTCTGCAAAATCTACCCAAATGTTTTTGTTATCCAGTCAACATTTCAGGTAACTTTCTGCCTTTCCAGCTGTTTGATGCTTGATTCAGACGTTAAGACTGAAAGCCATTTTCTCACTCTAAGATCATAACTGCAGATAAGAGGCATGCATACACTTATTCGAGAGAAGGACATATCAAAACATGACTTTGTGTTTTACTCAGATCGCCTCATTCGTTTGGTATTCTTCTTACTTGTGTCTTCCCTTTCGACGTCACTCAGCTTCCAATCCTGTTATTTCAATTTCTGATGGCTTTATTTCAGGTTGTGGAGCATGGTCTTGGCCATTTGCCATTCACTGAGAAACAAGTGGTTACTCCAACAGGTATAAGAGGAGAATGCTAGAGCTGTAACTATACATTATAATTTTTAATCTAAGCTAGTCATGGTGTCTGAAAATCTGGACCAACTCGTTCTTCAGATCCTTTGACATCTCTGTCGTACTGCTCAATTGCATCCACATGATTTTAATTTCTAATCTTTCCCAAACCAGGTTCTGTGTATAGCGGTGTTGATTTCTGCAAGAAACTTTGTGGGGTCTCAGTCATTCGAAGGTGAGTGTTGAAAGGTATTACGTGCTTTAAAAATTCTTGGTAGATGGAGACTGGAGCTGTTTGTTTACATGTTCAAATACGGGATACAAGAAATGTTTGTAACTTTGAACAAAAATTGTTTGTCTGTGTGTGTGTTGAGTGCCTTTTTTATTCTTTTCTCTTGCTTGAAACTCTGTTTTGTACGCTTTATTAGTGGTGAAAGCATGGAAAACGCATTACGCGCGTGTTGCAAAGGGATTAAAATAGGGAAGATCCTCATTCATCGTGATGGCGACAATGGAATGCAGGTTTGTTTATGTATTTTAAACTCCTTTAACAGTTTACAAATATCATGCGTCTTTTCTAAAACTCAGAAACTTAAAAACGTTTTTACTCGCCGGATATGGATCAGCTTATATACGAGAAGCTTCCAAGTGATATCTCTGAACGACATGTACTGCTACTAGATCCCGTTTTGGGGACAGGTAAATTCAGTTTCTTCTTTTGATTTGAAGTGTTACATTCTCTTAAACCTTCCATTGAATATCTTGAAGGTAACTCTGCAAATCAGGCGATTGAACTACTCATTAAGAAAGGAGTACCTGAATCCCACATTATATTCCTCAATCTCATCTCGGTGAGTGTAATATGAACCAAAAGATACTTCATGAAATTACTTTGCTTTCTCTCTATATCTCTCAGTCAAAAACTCACATCCGATGCTGCATCCTACAGGCTCCAGAAGGAATCCACTGTGTCTGCAAACGTTTTCCAAAGTTGAAGATTGTGACATCGGAAATAGACCAGTGTCTTAACGAAGAGTTCCGGGTTATACCAGGCTTGGGTGAGTTTGGTGATCGCTACTTTGGTACTGACGAGTAAAAGTAGTTACTAGCCAAGCTAACTTGACCCAAGAGGGCTTCGATTTGAAAAATCCAGCGTAAATGGTTGTTGTGTGTGTGGGCCTCTAAATTTGAGACCATGTTATTGAACCACGGGAAGGGAAAAACGTTATGTTTGTTTACGGTTGGGAAGCTTCTTGCTTACTTGAAGTTAGGGGAAAAAAACATTTGCAGTTTATTGGTCTTGTGCATAGTTTTATTTCGATCAACAAACCTATTACTACGATTCAACACTATTTTTCTAATTGCACTCTGGTTGAACACTTTCTTAGCATATGACAACTTTAATACAAGGCATATGCATTTTGGTTCGGGTCACTCACTCGATTTACCCTGAGTTACTCAAAATTTTCGGAAGGAGGTACAATTGAAATGATCCACTCGATTCGATTTTGTATACTAACTTTTAGCGGGTAAATATATGGACCAGATCCTTTTTAGTAAGGGGAACCACCGGGTTGGACTGTCGGAGTCATTTGGATATCGGATAAATTAGGGTTCGTTCACATAGTTAAAATCAATGAACGATCTGTACTTTTTATCTGATATCCGAATGACTTGGACCCCTCTACATAGAATTACATTTTCTACTAGTAGTTTTACATATCCAATCCGATTTTACCTGACTTTGATGGGAAAAACTGAGAAGCCTCCGAGCTTATTCGTCGGACGAAGCCAGTGTATTCAAACGGGTCGGATTTTAAACCCGTTTAATCATTGAATCGGGTCGGATCTCAGTAATTTGGGTTTGATACGAACCGGACAGAGTCAGAGATTTTTTTTTTTTATTTACTTTATCCATTCCCGCCACGGAGTAAATCCTTTGCCGGCGACAGTGAAGCCAAGCGAAAAGATGCATTCGTCGAGCCTTTTCTCCTTCGGCGCTGCTCGTTATCCAATCATCACCTGCCGCGTGTCTCCTCCTTCTCCTCCGTCTCTCGTCGTTTCTCTTCCTCTCCCTTCAACCTCCTCCGAATCCGACTCGCTAGCTTGTTCCCTTCAGTGTCCCCATTTCCAATCGTAATCGCTTCTTCTCGCCATTGATAAAATCTTCATCTCTTAAGAAAACCTAATTGACTCGATTTCGCCTCTCTCTCTCTCTCTCTCTCTCTCTGGGATTTTGCAGGTGCTCAGGTTGCACACAGGAGCTCAATCTCCATCGCCCGACTATCGTCGACGAAGCTTCAGGCTTCTTCAAACGTTACGGTGTCGAAGATTTCACTTTCGATAGTTGTAGACTGGTTAATTTCACTTCTTCGTCTTCTTCCTATTTCTCATCGATTTTATGTATTTGGGGATCTTATGCTTCTTCTTGTGGCAGTGGGGATGGAGATGCCGAGCAAAATTGGCCGTTCGTGGCTCCTCGGATAATGCATTGATAGGTTTGTATCAAGAGGGAACACACACCGTTGTAGATATTCCTGAATGTAAAGGTATTTTGATTACTCTGGAAAATGATTGATTTTAGGTTTTTATGATGGTTTTGTTTATGTTGGAGTTTTTTAATATTGCAGCTCATCATCCTAATATCAATGCTGCTATTGAGTTACTCAGAGAAGGTAGAATTTCTTATTTGTTCTGTTATTCAGAGATGGGAATTGTTTGTTGTTGCCATTTGATGATGGGTTTTGCTTATACTTTAAGGTATTAAAGTGTTTGATGTCGAGCCATTTGATGAGGATCAGGGTACTGGGGACTTACGATATGTTCAGGTGATTATAATGGAATTACATTTGAGTATACTGTATTTGGCAATTTTGTAATTCGATTTGCTGCGTTGTGTGGACCTGTGGTTATGGTGATGGGATTTTTCTACAGATGGCTGTTACGACACACAGTACATCACATCGTGCCCCAGAGAGATACAAAAATGGTTGGAAAGTTTTCTTTTTGCTTAGTTTCTTTCCACAGTGATATGACGCAAAAAGATTCAAAGAGGAGTTGCTGAGTTTGAAATCTTTGTTCCAGGAAAAGTGCAGGTGTCCTTGGTTTGGAACTCAAGAAATGAAAAATCTCATAACGCAGATAAGCTGCAAGCGTTGTCAAGTGTGAGTTTTTCGCAAGATTCTTTTCGCTTGGTTTGCCCCATTTTGTGTACAAAAACTTAGATTTCTCTCATTTGCAGTATTTGTGGAGAAAGGGTGGACCCAATAGCAAGTTTCATCTGATTCATTCTGTCTGGGCTAACTTTCAGACATCAACCAACAATGTGAGTCAAAGAACAAGATTTTCTTATGCTTGAGGCAAATATTGAAGGAATATCAGTGTTAGCTTTTAGACTTTGTTCTGGCCACATGTTGTGAACTGAAAAATTTTCTGCCTAAAAGTGTTCCCTTTCGCATCAGACCTAATTATTCCGTTTTGTCTTAGATAATCTTTGGAAACAGATGGAGGCATCTTTTAGGTGAGAGAGATTTCTGGGAACACGTTGGAGGAATCGACATATCCTTGGATCCTTCCAGTTTTGGCCAGGCAAATACACGGGTGAGCATGTGTTTATTAAGTTAGGCTTTATGAGCCAGGAGTAGATCAGAACTGCTAGTTTGAACAAAAAATTTCATGACGGCTGTAGTAAATACTGTATGTCCAACGTTTGTGTCATGCTTTTGGTAGCATGCTAATATGTCCAACGCTTGTGCCAGGCTTTTGATAGCTTGCTTTGGAAACTGCATAAGTATGTTCCTGGTGGATCATCTGTTGCTGATCTGTATGCAGGAGCTGGAGTAATTGGATTATCGTTAGCTACATCGAGGAAATGCAGGCAAGAACAGAGATTGTTCACATCTGTCATTTCTTTGAGAAGACTGTGTATATCTATGTTCAAATTGATGAAAAGATTGACCTCAGTTATAAACTTTAACCTGATTTCAGTTCTGTCAAATGCATTGAGGTTAACAAAGAAGCAAGGCTGTCTTTTGAGAAAACAATCCAGCGATTGCCGAACTCTTTGAATTGCAGCATCAGTTGGCACCATGCAGATGCTTCAGTTGTCAGTAGTGTTTGCTTTTAGTGAAAAATATTCAATTTTTTTGGAGTTTCTCTAAACATTTTAATGATGTGTTTTACATTGTATTCAAAATTCTACAGAACCCGCTTTCGTGGATTATAGGAACAGATGTAGTCGTTGTAGATCCTCCTAGGAGAGGTCTGGATGCTTCTCTCCGTCAGATTTTGGAGTCTGTCCCCTCCATTGAGAAAAGAATGAGATCTTCATCACAGAGGTTGTTCAATTTCTTCTGAATAAAAGTTTTGAATTTGCTTCCAAAGACGATCATCCATTTCCTACCATCAAAACTTAAAAGATGTATCTTTATGGATCTGTTGATTTTCTTTTGTTTCAGTTCAAGCCCAAGTGCAAAAGAGGAGAAGAGGCCATGGATTTTAAGAGCAAGGGAACTTTCAATTCAAGCTGGCAACAAGCAGACCCCTGAGGAGAATAAAACACTGCCGCAAAAACTCATTTATATAAGCTGTGGTTGGGAAAGCTTTAAGGAGGTAACACTGATATCACCTCTATGCTAGTGGCCAATAAGTAACCAATAAATGCTGGTGTTAACTTCTAACTTCTAAATGATTGCTCAGGACTGCAAATCATTATTATCTAGCAGAGCGTGGGAGCTGGAAAAAGCCCATGGCTTCAACTTCTTTCCCGGAACTGACAGGTATTAGTTCGTAAAAACAATTACTTACGTTTTATACTGCAATAAGTATCATGCGTGCTTATTTTACAATTGGGTTTTCAGCATTGAAGTTTTGGCCATATTCAAGAGAAGGGTTGTGATGAAGAAAAAGAAGAAATCGGGAATAAAGAAAGTGCGTGCTAAGTAGAATCACAAGGACTCTTATTAGTTAATGTCTGTAACTCTTGAACCTCAAAAGTCCTGGAGACCATCTAATGGATGAGAAAACAATTTTGCTCTGTTTCTTTTGATAAGGAGATATAGTTCCTCTCTTACTGTGACTTTACAAGTAGAAAAAGAGACCTTTGCAATATTTAACATATCAACTTCTGTTGGGTATGAAGAAAGAGTGCAAAACTGGACAGAAACATCTTCAAGAATGGGAAGAAAAAGAAAAAGCTGCAAGCCATTTTTACAACCACAGGTAAACAGAGTATGTATAGCTATTTAGTGTGCTTTTCGACCTTTGGATTTTTCCAAGTGAGGAAAAGCTTGTAGAATGTTATATGCCATTAAGTCCTGCCTAGTTAAGATCCCCACCACAGGAGACATCTGCAAACGATTTTATTTGTTAAAAAGTTAGTGTCATTAGATTCTTTTATAGTCTTTATTAGCAAGCATGGAAGTAAAAGAGAGTCAGAGGCATAAACTCACTCCTGAGGCTTGAATCTTTGGAACAACTAGCAAATGTCGGAGTCCCACTTGCCGGAACAGCACTAAAGCCTTGGCCACAGACATGTTCTCCATGACTGTGTAAGGGGTTGTGTTGGTGAGAGGATGAAGATCAACATACATTTGCATTTCAGAGCTTGTGATGGCCACGTCGTCAAAGTTGTCTTCTCTCTCAGCCAATTCATCCCATGGAAACTTCTCCCTGACCTCCCATTCCTCTGTTCTTCTTTTCTCTGTCAAGAACCATCTCTTTTTCAGAACTTTAACGAGGTGCGCTCTCAGGATCAACCCGTGGAGTTCTGTAGCCCCACTTGCTAGACCCACTTGAGGTACTTCTGCTTCATCTAAAACAGGGAATGCATTATGCGTTGTATTCCTTAGCACATCAACTATTTTAGCAACTGTTTCTACGCCTTGCAGGGTTACAACCGGGGGCTTAGCATCACCAAGCTCACCAACGGATAGGTTCCTCATCCACGGCTCTGGATTTGCTTCTAGGAAAGGTAAGCCCTTTAGATGCAATATGATCTCATAAATACTCGGGTTGAAGCTGTCTCCTACAGTTTTGGCAATCAGAAGCACAAACATTGTGATCGGAAGCAAAAGGAGATTGTTGGTGAGTTCGAGGAATATAACACAGAGTGACACAGTCATTCTCATTGACCCAGCCATGAGTGAAGCTGCACCAAGTACAGCGTAAAGCCCTTGGTCGATGCTCGTGTAGGATCCCATCGCTGTGCCAAGCATTCGTCCATATGCAGAACCCATGAGGATGATGGGGAGGAAGAGACCGGACGGTGTTGCAATACCGAATGTGAAAATCCCCAAGATACAGTAGAGCACAAAGAATATCCAAAGGGAACCCATGCTAAACTCATTGGTAGTGTTGGAAGAGAAAATGTTTCTGACGGCATCATCGTTGGTGGTGAGAAGCAGAGTAGCCAGATCACTGTAGTAACCTTTTGGGCAATGGAATTGTTTGAAGTTGCCCGATCGTCCATTCGTCGGGCAGATCTCCTCTATTGAGGGGTCACAAGGCTTACATTTTCCCAGGAAAGGAAGGCCATAGAGGCAAACCGATGTGAAAAGAGATACCGAAAGACTGAGAAGCACCTTGTGGATCTTTCCCTTCCTGCAAAATGACCAAACAAGGTAAGTAACCAACTCTGCTAAAACACTTAACAGTTTTACTCATAGGACTGATAAAAAAGAGTTTCAATTATGTTTGTCTTTAAAAGTATTGATTCTGTTTAAATCAAGCAGCTAACACTTACTCGTTGATGAGATTATAAAGCCGGAGAACTTTATTGAGAAGGTGATTATACAGGCTCCCGAGAATTCCACCGATGACACCAATCAACGTGACAGGGATTATATCAGCTAAATGATAAGTATAAGTTACATGACTCACATCAAACATGATAAGCCCTCCTGTTCCAAACAACCCACACTTTCCTGAATTGCATATCTCTATGAATTCCCTTAGAACCACCACAACGACCGCTGTGCTGAAGAAAGTCCGCCACAATAAAGCGCTTCTCCACCAAGTGGCGACTTCCTCAAGGGCGAAAAGCACGCCTCCAACAGGTGACCTGAAGGCTGCACAGACTCCAGCAGCTGAGCCACACGTAATCAAGTCCCTGCGGTCTCTATCGTTGTTGAAGTAACGAAGCCACCGCCACTTGATACGGTGATTGTCTGTTCCGCCTTGCCCAAGCAAAGAAGCTATGCAACTTCCAATATGAACCAGAGGACCCTCTTTACCCAGATCAAGTCCAGCCGCAACCGCTCCAATGCTTCCAATGATCTATCAAACCCCGTAAAATCGGTGAGTCAAAAATCAAATTCATACATAAATCTCTGTCAAAAAGGTTATTCCCTGATAATCTCAGAAACAAACCTTAACAATCATAGTGGTAGCACCAAACATGTTGGGAGTGTCAACACCATTAAGATAAGCTTTGATCTCAGGAATGCCAGGACCAGCTGCCGTGGGAGCAAAGCACACACAAAGCACAGATGCAACCAAAGTCAGCCCCAAATTGGCTCCGGCAAACATCATCAAACCTGTAAGATATCTGTTTCCCCACAAGACTTTATCATCCATCATTACACTAAAAGAAAGGGATAACAAAAACTATTTGAATCATGAATGTTTATGAATTCATTCGATGAAGCTTCGGTTTTCGATTTGGCTTGATTACCTTTCTTGGCCGAGGAAGTGGCCAACGGCTAAAAGCTTGTAACCAGCGATGTTTTCGACGGCTAAATTGATGAGAGTTGCGATTAGACCAGTGAAGAGACCAACAAGACAAGCTAAGGTCCATTTCAAGAATACGTATTGAAGCACTTGTGCCTTTGATCTTTTTCTCCAATCATGCTTAAACAGATCGTTCTCGTTTATTCTGTCAATATATTCCACTAAACATCAAAAACTAAGACCCTGAATTCAAAATTGTGAAGAGAAGAAGAGAGAGAGAGAGAGAAGAAGAAGACATACTCATAGTCCAAGCTCTCGATGTAGGAAACCTTGGCACCAACCAAAGCAAGAGGGGTTGAAGAAAGTGTTCGATTAGCCTTAACCAGAGGTTGGTTCAGTGTGTTGCTCTCTGGGTCTCCTTCTCCATTGTAATTACTATTATTACCAATCTGGTTTAAATCTTCTTCCATGCCTCTCTCTTTTTGTCTCTCAGATAAAGAAGAAACTGGCTTTTGGTCGGAATCTCTGCAACAGAACTGTTTTAAGGTTCTTGAAGAGCTTTCTCTGTTAAGAAACTACTTCTAGGTGAGTTTTTTTTTTGTTTTAATCATTTATTATTTCATGCAAACTGGTTCTCTGGCTTTTGTCTATTATTTGCTTTCGACAAAGCTTTATAGTTGATGATACATGTCTAGTTGTCTACTACATATATGCACAATGTTTAATCTTTGCGAGACGACGCTTATGGTAGGGTTTATTAATTATTGTTTGTGAGAGGGCAACAAATAGAAATAGAAATATGTAAGTCATACATATGCTACATTAGAAGATGAGACAATGATTTGTTTAGCAAAAAAAAAAAAAAGATGAGACAATGATTGGCCAATTAAATATTATGTGTATTGTGTTACTGTACAAGAAAATAAGTAACAAAGAAAAGCTAAGCAAAAATTGTGAATTTGTACGTATAAAAACGTAGGGATATGGTTTGTTGACTTGTGGGCTAGTTTTTTTTTTTTTTTTTTTTTTTTTGGAAACTTGTTTTAATTAAAATTTTCCAGTTGAAATTTGTGATCCTTACGTACCTTTTCAAGCCAGTAAAAAATTATGAGAAAATAAACTAGAAGGTATCAAAATTTAGGAAAATTCAGACAACATTTTCCGACATTATAAAGAATAAACAGCAAAAAGTGTAAGCCAAGAATTTATTGAGATAAGTTGTTCGGTTAATAGGGCTTAAGAGTTGCAAAAGGAAGCCCTCGGATCAATCACCTGCTTTTTGCAGACGATACAATGTTCTTTTGTAACACTGGTGTGGACAATTCAGCTGCATTGATGACTATTTTGAAGAAGTACGGAGAGGTTTCAGGGCAATCAATCAACCTTGGAAAGTCTTCTATTACTTTCTCAAGAAGGACACCACCGGAGGTACGTGATAGAGTAAAAAAAGAGCTCAAAATCAGCAAAGAAGGGGGTGTTGGCAAGTACCTTGGTTTGCCCGAACACTTTGGGCGTAGGAAGAAAGACCTCTTCACTGGCATTGTTGACAAAATCCGCCAAAAAGCATTAAGCTGGTCTACACGTTTCCTATCTGGTGCAGGGAAAATAGTGTTCCTGAAGAGCGTACTTGCGTCTATGCCGACTTATGCGATGACATCCTTTAAGCTACCAGGTTCACTTTGCAAGCGAATCCTGTCAGCCCTTACCCGGTTCTGGTGGGATTCTAATTCGGATAAAAAGAAAATGTGCTGGTTATCTTGGGAGAATCTCACACAGCAAAAGAAAAATGGGGGACTTGGATTCAGGGACATTCCATCATTTAACGATGCATTACTTGCAAAACTTAGCTGGAGGATCATACACAACCCAAATTGCTTGCTGGCCAGAACTTTATACGGAAAATACTGCTTGAAGTCGAGCTTCCTCGAGAGTGTTTGCCCCCCGTCAGCCTCTCATGGTTGGAGAAGCATTTTAACGGGTAAGGACCTCTTGGCAAAACTTACATCTATATACTTTTTTCCTGTATACATAATGATGTTCTATAGATGTATATTATATGCATATTGTATAATTTTATTATATTTTTTTTTGGTCGGAGCATAATTTTAATATCTATATATACATACTACTATTCGTATAAAAAATCCATATTTAGTTCTATTCTTAAAAAATTTCATATATATTATATTAATAAATATCATGAATTTTATTTTGAAAAATATATATATGATAAATAAATTTTGCCAGCATAATTATACTTTACAAATCGCACTTTTGTTAAAAATAATTACAGCCAAAATTTTACAGTTACAGCAAAAACGTCTACATGTCCAAATTCTACAATATAATTATTCTTTATCAATCGCACTTTAGTTTAAAAATAGTTACAGCTAAAATTCTATAACTACGGCAAAAACATCTACATCCCAAATTCGCCAACAATTAATCTACAGCTACAGTTCAACCAATCACCCATAATATATTGTCTCGTTAAAATATTTATCATCCGAAAATTGAATTAGAAGATTCAAAGACGCACAATTTATGGAACATCCGAAAATTCATCACTAATCTAAAATTCATTAAATTCAAACTTATTTCTCTACCTAACATTTATACATTTTCCCACATCAAATAGTTTAGCATTTTTGCTCCCCAGTTTTATATAATACAGTATTGTTTTTAAAAGTTGACCAAAAAACGCATGAGTCCTGTAAGTAATAGTTAATATTTTTTTTTTAAATCAGTTTTTATGAATTCTCATTTTTATGCTTTTAAATGATATGGTACTTCGGGTGATGGAAAAAACAGACATTGTGTTTCGCGTATACTATTGGGAGGGCCACCTCAATAGTGAAGAAAATGGATGTAAACATGGATATATAACGATGTAGCTCATTTTCAAGACGATTTTTTTTTTTGAATAAAACTGAGTATTTTTTATAAAGAAAATAAAGTGGAGTATTAAATATGGACTTCTATATATGTATTTAAAAATATGTATTTAAAAATAAAAACAATTATAGAAAAATTTAAACAATTTGGACAGGATTATTATGTGGGGAAAGTTAGACGATATTATTGAAGACGATAAGACAACCTTCACGTTTTGTTTTTTCTCCACAAAAATTTTAAAAAGAAACTGAGAAACGAAGAGTTTAGATTATCGTGTTCGTTAGCAAGTTTTTTTTTTGGGGTTCAATAACAATTTTTCATTCACCAAAATGTTCTATACATTATAACCCTCTCTTACACAAAATTCAATCCAAACAGGTTTTATAGAATACAATTTAGGAGCATACCTCAAAAGAGAGAGTTTTTTTTTTTGGCTATCCAATCGACCACCTTACAACCTTCTCTAGCTTAAAACCTCACTTGAACTCCATTCACTTGGACCAAAAATTATGGTTCGATAAAAAAATTTGCAAAAAAAAAAAAAAAGTGGCAAATAATACTAAAAAGAAACTAATCAGTTAGATCTTAATTAACCAAATAACATGTACAATATATGTTTTGACATAAAACGTATCTTGTAAGAATATTATATTTTCCCAAGCGCAATTTAAATTCTTAACCTTAGGTTCTTAATCTAATCTTGTCACTATCTGATTGGACAATTAATTGGTCGTAAAATAGTTTATTATGTTGTTGATAAAAAAATCTTATAAATTCTAAATATCTCTCAGCCAACCAAATATTATGATGTGCATGTTTGGTGAAACCATCCCTTTTTATCCAAAAAAAACAAATATGCATGGAAACACAAACACACACACAAAGAAAAAAAATCCAATTAAATATTTTGACCTATATATTATTAAGACCAGGACCACTAACTATAATTTATATCAAACTTGAAAAAAACATCAATAATTCGACGAAAAGAGTTGACAACTTGTTAATCTAGTTGTCTAAAAAGATTCCACAACCTTCACTTCAAATTTCACACGGTATCCAATTTGATCATAAAGAAACAAAAAGGTCCAACATCAAAAACATTTTAGAAATGCTTTGAAATAAATAAAATAACACCTATGTAACTTTCTATGATGTCAATCTATTAAACAACATTAGTTACATTTAGAATATGTTTCTTTGCCCTTTTGGTATAGAACAACTCTTACTTTTAATGTTTGCACGAGTTTGAATTTGTGTGTTGCACTTAAATACGATTGTTTTAATTTTCGATTAATAGTTAGCTTTATCACATATAAGTTGTGTTACTAAATATATAACATATTTATTTATATACTGTTCAACTGTAAGTTTATAAAATTGAAAAAAGCAAGCATAAATTCATGTGTATACATTTTGTGAATGATGATCCAAATATACACTGCGTTTTGTTTACCATTTGAAACAAACATAATGATGGATTATTGTATTTTAAAGATTGCTGACGCGTGAACTCTTATCCAATTGGTTGCTTCTTACCAAATCAAAAGATTAATTAGTGAAACATCATAATGCTTTGATTTAATTATTTCGTTAAAGTGATTGGTTAATCCCACCCACTGGCTATAATAGATTCCTATCAGTCACTTACTTTCTATGCAAGTTGAAATTGTATATTAGAGATTTAATATTAAGTGAAAGAACACATATCCATTACATTACGTCCCTCTGTTTTGATTCGCCGATAAAAAGTTGGAAGACATTGAGAATCTAATAATATATTGTAAGATTCAATCATGATTCAATCAAATGTACCTAAAGTTTAACCTCTCTGATATCGAATGTGACCTAATTTTCAGGTTTATTTTTTTCATAATTTGTATTTTTTGTCAACCATAGGTTCTGATGATATTGCTGCCAGAAATTGATATCTACCGAATAGTACATTGTTTTTAAAATGTCAATTTTATTTAACTATTTAAAATGGTATGGTTTCATATATATATAATATTAACTGTGTTCAAGGCAAAAAATAAGTATTAAAATAAATGGTTAAATTTTATTATAAGAGATGTCAATATTTTACAAAGAATTTTGAAATCTATGAACATTGCATCTGAAATGAAAGTTCACCACAGTAAATTAAGATAATAGTCACATGAAGTTGCTCTCGCCTTGGTGCGATTTTTTACTGCGGTATGCAGCCCTTTCACTGTCTCACACTAGATATCGGAAGCTTAATATTTCTTTCTTTTCGTGAGCCTCTATCATCAAAGACTAACTCTCCGAGTCTAGCATCCTTACCTACCAGACCCGTGTTCCCCTGCCTCTTACACCGCACTTCCGCATATCCAGTCTCTAGGCCTGAGCGCACTTATCCTAGTACCGATTTCGTCTTCATGTTGTTGTGATTCTACTCTTGTGTCCATTGGTGACACCCTCCTTGCCTTCGTGCAACCCAATACTGCAGTATGCAGCCCTCGACTAGTATTCTCTCTTGATTTTATCGTTACCAGGTGGCTTTCTCTTCCTTTGTGGCAATTTGAAGAACTAACACTGTTGGAATTCATAGGCGATTTATAACTATTTATAAATATCAATTTAGAATTCAATTTCCAGGATTCGTGCAAATACTAAAATGGAGGATTTTGAAAAGTACCCTAAATTTTATAGGGAAATTTGAAAAGTACACTTAATCTTGTAAAATTGGGAAAATATACATTTTTATTACGTAAAAGTATGTAAATACCCTTATACATATTTAACATGCTAAATAACTTAAAAATAATTTAAAAATATTTATTTAAATTCAAAATTTTGTTTTGTGTTTAATTTGTATTTTTAAAAATATTTTGGTAGTAAATTAATATCTAAAACCTAAATTCTTTATTAAAATAAAAAATAAAGATTGACTTATTTTACACAGTCGACTTATATTTTGGCTAGTTGATTTTTTACTATGTTGATTTATTTATACAGTTGATTTTTTTTTTATGTTTGTCGACTTAATATTCAGTTTCGTCGACTTATTTAAAACTGTTGATTTATATTTCGATTGATTGATTTTTTACTTTGTCGACTTGTTTAACCATTGACTTATTTTTTTATTTTGTCGATTTAATATTTAGCTTCATCGGCTTATTTTACACTGTTGACATATATTATCGTTTGGTTGATTTTTTACTTTGTCGAATTATTTAACCATTGACTTAATTTTCAGTTTTGTTGACTTAATTTTCAGTTTCGTCGATTTATTTTAAACTGTTGACTTATATTTCGTTTGATTAACATTTTAAATTATCGACTTATTTAAACCACAGACTTATTTTTGTAATTCGTCGACTTAAATATTTTTTTTCATCGATTTATTTTAAACTATCGATTTATGTTTTGGTTGATTGACTTTTTACTTTGTCGACTTATTTAAACCAGTGACTTAATTTTTATGTTCATCGACTTGATATACTATTATATAAAATAATTAAATTGTAAATTGTAAAATTAATTAAAATCAATTCCTAATATTATTTCATTAAAAAAATCAATTGGTAATTTTATTTAAATTAATATATTGTAATTTTAATTAATTTTTTATCTAGAATCTTTACAAAATCAATTGAAACCCTAGGGTTTGTCATCTTCTTCCTTCTGTGCCGCCGACTTATGTCATCTTTACGACCTTAATACTTTTTACCAAAACAAAAAAAAATTACAGAGAAATGTCTCGAGTAGATGATGATGATGCTAAGTCTTACTCGGATGAAGAATTTAGTGGTATTGGTGATAGTTTTGAGTATGATATTCCATATGGTTCTGACGAAGATTACGAAGATCATTCATGTGAAACTTCAAAATTGAGAGTTGAGTCTACCATTCATGTGGGTCAAGAATTTCAGAATAAAAGTGAACTACAATGGAGGCTGAATATACTGAAACTAGAAGAGAATTTTGATTTTCGAGTTAAGAGATCAGAGCCATCTCTTCTTGTGGTCAAGTGTACGGGTGATACAAGCTGCAAATGGATGATAAGAGCATCAAAAGTCAATCCTACTATGGAATCTTTTACGGTACATAAATACATATCGGTTCATACATGTCCCCTACAAGAAAGAGTAACTGGAAAAGTGACATCCAAATTTATGAGCCAACTTTTTGTGAATGAACGAGGTGAAGATGCTGACAATAGTAAACCATGCGATATTAGTAACATGATGCTCGTCAAATATGGTCTAGAGCTGAAGTATTGGAACTCATAGAAATCACTAGAACATGTGAAAGAGAAGGTAAGGGGTACAGCAGAAAATGGATACGAGCGTCTCCCATCTTACATTCATCTGATCAAAAGATACAATCCTGGTACAGTAGCACATCTTGAAAAAGACGGTAAAGACAGGTTCAAGTACTTGTTTATTGCATTTGGTGCTTCCGTGAAAGGATTTAAATTTATGAGAAAAGTGGTTGTTGTGGATGGGACCTTCCTAAAAGGAAAGTATAAAGGGCTTTTGTTGGTTGCTAATGTGCAAGATGGTGACTATCAGATTTTTCCTATTGCATTTGGGATTGTTGATTCTGAAAACGATGATACTTGGGAATGGTTTTTCAATAGGTTGCGAGAAGTGATACCTGATAGCCATGAATTGGTTATAATTTCTGATAGGCATCAGTCAATAGCAAAAGCCATTACAAAGGTGTTTCCAGCTGCTCGCCGTGGAATATGCACATATCACCTTAAGAAAAACATCATCACCAACTTTAGAGGGTGTGAAATCATGAGTTTGGTGAAAAAAGCTGCAAGAGCCTATACTTTGCCGGAATTTGCAAAGTTATTTAGCGAAATCCGTCGCCAAAATCCCAGATTATGTAAGTATTTAGAGGACGTTGGTGTCACTTTGTGGTCTCGTGCTAATTTTCCAGGAAACCGATATAACATTAACACTAGCAACATCGCTGAGTCTATCAATAGTGCATTGAGAAAAGCACGAGAGTTTCCAATTGTTAAGTGTCTCGAGTTTATCGGCGAAATGCTTAGTAGGTGGTTTTATGAGCGTCGGATGGTTGCTGCACTATATGATGCAAACATCACGCCTCGAGTTGAGAAGATGCTGAATGAAAGATCAGTTATTGGGAAGCATTTAAAAGTGCGTCCAATAAATACATCTCGGTATCAGGTAAAAGTATCAACAGGAGACTGTGTTGTTGCTTCGACAAAATGAAATGTACTTGTGGCAGGTACGAAGTCCACAAAATACCATGTGTTCATGCCATTGCAGCTGCAAAAAAAGCATCTAAGTCATGGGAGTCTCTTGTAAGTCGTCACTATACAAAGACATATATGTTTGGTGCATATGCAGAGAGTATTTCTCCGATAGAAGAATGGCTTCCACCACCAGAAGTTGCTGCCCAAAAATGTCTTCCGCCTAAAATTCGGAAAAGATCTGGAAAACCTAAAAAGAGAAGATATCAATCTGCATTGGAGAATGCTACAAAGGCAAAGCGCCCTCGAAAAATACATACATGTACGAATTGTGGCGTTCCAGGTCATAATCGCAAGACATGTGAGTCATGAGATGATGGTCTATGACAATAGGTGGTGTGACTCATGTGCATATGTTCGTTTCTTTGGATGTTTTAATTTTTCTCTTGAAATATTTTGTCTTAAAAAAAAACTCTTCAAATATTCGTCAAAGTAAAAAAAATTCATATAGAAAAGTAAACTAATAGATGCCCACGTCTTTGGACTCGTCAAATATTTCTGCTGCTAACTTTACCCGTATGCTCTCAATATGCTCATTGCAAAGACCCTTGAATTCACAACCTAGAGCTAAGCATTCAATATACTTAATCGCATAAACGCCGTAGTCACCAGATTGTATGTTCTGCGGGATATTGCGCTGTCTTTTCATCTTGTATTGAGCGACACTCAACCCCTTTTTCTCTGATGCAAATGCCTTGAGCATGTGAGGAATCATCCGCATATAAGGATTGACATAGTTTTCCATCTCTACATCAGTTGTGTGCCCATTGATACTGTCATACACATAGATTTTCTTATCCGGGATTGATATATCCAGCGCAGCCCAATGATTACCTTTTATGTGTATGACCACATATATATTATCCACGTCGATTCCAAGCTGCTTATTTGTACATCCAACGAGAGGCAAGACGCCCTTATAGTAATTGACAGCACCAGATTTCCATTTGTAAACTTTAGGGTCTTCATCGAATTCTTTATAGTTATGAGCAATGGTCACTGTGAATCCACTATCCATAAATGCCATTCTCCCACCTCTATATGGACATGGACTCATCAACGATCTTCTTCGGAATAATGCCATTGCTGCATCAATATGCTGTAGACAAAAAAATATTGATTAAGTGTCAATATTATAATCATACAAATACCGAACAATTTGTAACTTACGCTATTACTAATATGAATCTGTGGAAGCATTAGTTCTTTAAAGAATGTTTTTCCTACTTTTTTTCCCGCCTCCATGCATGGAACCGCCCTGAAAAAAAGGTATGCGTCTTACAAAAAAATCTTAAAATGAAAGATAAATAATGAAATAAACTTACAGGTTACGAGTCATCCAATTGTCTAATGCGGCTACTAATGTCTCTCCAACCTGTTTGAAGGGATCATACGCTGTCCATGGCAAACTTTCTTTTATGGTAGAAGTAAACGGGTATTTAAGTGGTGCTGCCAACTTTCTAATCCTTCTTTCCTTTTCAATCGGTTTCTTTTTGAGTAAAGACTTCACTTGTAAAGAAAATTTTTCCATTTGCCTCTTCATATTTCGATCTCGTATTGAAGATGTCTCTGATAATGCTTTAACACACGATTCTGCTTGTTCCCCACTATTTTCAATATCCATCTTGCAATCTACCGTATCCTCCTCCTCCTCCTCCGACGGTAAATCTTCAACTGATATATCTTTTAATTCGTACCTCGAAAGCTGCAAGATATTTTAAAACAATTAACTATATAAGATATAATGGTTTGTTAAAGCCACTACAAAAGTAGCCACTTTTTACGTTTACCTACCTGAGAAAAAATTTCTCGACCTTGTTTGTTAGAGCATGCCGTCTCTTTTTCACAACCATCCTCCATAGGTCTGGTTTCTTGTACCTTCACAGATTCGGTTTCTACCTTCATAGGTTTGGTTTCTTGTTCCTTCTTAGGTCCGGTTTCTTCTACCTTTATAGGTCTAGTTTCTTGTACCTTCATAGGCCCGGTTTCTTCTACTCCTTTGATATTTGCCTCGAGTTTCATCATCCTTCCATCAAGAATATTCTTACTTAGTTCTTGAATTCCTTTGAGACCTTCTTCAATGTTGTCCATTCTTGATTCCATCTTCTTAACAGCACCATCTACGTGGGTAGAGATCTCTTTTTGTAGCTTCTCTGCCATTTGCTCGATTGTAGATGCAAAGTATGTCTTCAGGACGTCATGGTTGTTGCCAGCTGTCACTTTTGATATATGTTTCTTTTTCATAGACATACCTTCTCCATTGTTTATTTGCTCATCTTCTCCATCTATCAGTCCTTTATCTTCCCAAAAATGTTTCTCAAAGGCTTGATCCGAGCTTCCAGATATAAGCAACAACATACTATCTACCTCCTCATCTTGCACTTCATCAGCCCATAAATCCTCCATAACATTTTCCATAACACCTTTGACGAAAACCTGTAAAAAAAATACTCTAAACAAATTAGTATCCATCTTGTCCACTATTGCACAATCAAAACCAGGTTGACTAATAAGAAAGCAAGCAATCAAACTAGAGACTTGACTACAAATGAAAAGATGAACGTAAAACATACCGCTTCTTTGTATTGAGGAAGATCAAATTTACATCTTTTTCTCGATCCCTTCCATCTCAAGAGTGGTGGAAACTCCATCATATCTTTCCTTGGGTTTCCACATTTCTTACCAATCGCAGGAATAGCTTCATACGCCCACACCTGCAATACTTGGACAAAGCCGTTGACAGAATATGAGTCGTTGCTCAAATTCGGCTTAGCTTGAACGATTGATTCAATTAGATGTTGGAAGGCTACTCTTCCCCATGGATATGCTTCAAACTTTTCACGGTTAAGAACTAATAAGGCTGCTTCTGCAACTATTTCTGTCCCCGGATGACGAGCTAGCAAAAATCGACATACCAAGAATAAATAGACCAGTCTAATCCTATCTCTACTGTTCCAATCCTTGCAATTCATGAATTTTTTCTTCAATTAAACTATAAGATGGTCCTCTGTTTTCCATCAACCCAAGTCGTGTCCTAAACAGAGGATCATCCTCCACATTAACATCAACAGGATAAGCTTCACAGTTTAGTCCTGTAATTATTTGAAACTCTTTCAAAGAAAACCTCATTGCTTGCCCACCGCAAAGAGTCCAAAACTCATACTTTTTCTTTGTCACAAGCTGATTTACTAAGAGCCCATGCACTATTTTTGCTGACCACATGAATCCATTTTCATAAAAACTTAGAAGAACTCCTAGTGGACCATTTCTTATCTGATCTAGCTCTTCTAATGGGATTTGGTTTGACAAAACAGGTAGGTTTTCCAAACTTGAATGGTATGTAAAGCTTCTGCGGAATCTAGGCTCAGTTCCAAGCGTAAACAACCGCGTAGGTAGTGATCTAGGTGCTACCTTTTCTACAGTTGACATTATCTATTACCTGCTTGGAAACAAACAGTAGCAAAATTTCAAAAATAGTAAACAACTCTCTGCACACAAAAAGATTAACGATGTAACTGAAGTTGAGAGAAATTATATATTAACACACATATCTTCCACTTTCGAATGAGATTTACAATTAAATATGAAAACAAAACAAACAATGAGATAATCACGAAACCCTAACAATAAAACGAAAGAAATGTTGTGTTACCTCTATTGTATTACTATGATTTCGGCGACAATTGATTTCGAGACGGTGGAGTTTGTGGCTTTGAGTAGGCGTCGCGGAGTTTGCGGTGATGGAGTTGGAGATAATGGTTTTAGGGTTTGTAGATATTTTATAAGAAAGATACGCTTTATCAAGGAAAAAAATTTAATAGATTATTAGATTGATGATATATTAGTTTTTAATATTATAAATAAATTTTTAAATAAAAATTAAGAAAATTAAACCATTTTTTTTTTCTAACTTAATTTGTTAAGTAAGGTTAAAAACGTCATTTCAACTATTAAAATATGGTACTTTTCAAAGTGTAACAAATTTGGTATAGATTTCAAATTTCCCATAAGATTTAGGGTATACAAACCAATTTTTTCTACTAAAATTAGATCTAGGTTCCATAGTTTCGAAAATACCTGGATCAATTGCAGCGGAAAGATGAATCGAATCAGATCAAGGTTAATTATGTAGCACTCCAAATGTCGTGCCTCTACCGGTATCCACACGCACACAAAATAGATCAATCGGTATGCTAGTACCGTTGAGATCAAATCTCAAAGAAAACGACGACTGCTCGTCTCTTCTTAAATGCTTTAGGGTTTGATGAAAGATGATAAGCGCTTGTTCTCACAATCTCATTAGACGATGTATATATATACTTGCACTCACGTTTTGACCTAATATAAACCCAATTCGTAATTGGATTTGACTTTGTTTTAATCACATGCACGTGAGTGTATATATATACATATTTTTCTATTTATCATATATATAGAAAATATCCATAACCCAATAAATAATAGTATTGATTTAATCTATATATTAAACTCAATTATGCATTGATCCAATTTGTTTAGGTGTGTGACCCTGTAGGATCATATAATATTAGCAATGAATTCCAAACCCATAGATTATAAGCGGTCTCTAGCAAAACATTATAACCACCTAATATTATACGATTGTCAAACCTCGACAATACAACTTTAACTAGAGTAAAGTACAAATGATTTCAGAACATTCCCAACAAACACTTGATCTATTCATGAATCTAGTTGGTTTCTCGAATTCCTCCTTTATGGAGCATTTTTTTCTCCTATATATTCCACTTGTGTTGAGTGGTTGTATTGCAGGAAGTATGGTGTCAAAGTGTACAAATGCTTCGGTGTTTGGTTTTCGTAAAGGCTCATCAAGTTGGTGCTTTGTCGCCTATGCTTTCATAGCCTATTTCACGATTGTTAATTTAACACTATTTGCTACTTCAAACTCAGATTTTAGACCACTGGATGTGCTCTCTAATTTCTGTTGCATCATTTCACGTCTTAGTATTATTGGCGTCGAGATTAAAAGATTCCCCCACGATTTTAGTTGCTTAAATGTGATGGTTGCTTCTATCCCTTATCAGTTTGTTCTTCTCTTTGTTATTGTAGCGGTTTGTTTAGCCGGTTTGGCTTTGTTGTCATTTAGTTTGAACAATTTCTCCATGTATGGTGTGTAATCGATTTATAAAATTTCGGTTTGCCAAAAAAAATTAACACGAAGTTGACCTGATTTGTGGGCTACTACATGAAACTTTACAAGAGCCCATTTAGTTCTACGATCCACCATGCTTCTCTGATATATGTTGTAATTGTGAGTAAAGATTCTTCAAGGCTTTGTAAAGTTTCAGGAGTAGACATTTTAACGAAACCAAAACTAGACTGCACCGAATCGATTTCGGCTCAAATTAGACCATACATTTGTTCAGAACCAAACCATTCGAACCGTATCCAAAACGGCGAAGATAGTTTTTCTAGATAGTGAAGTCTATAGTCACGGATTTTTTTCTTTTTCTTTTTTTTTTCAAATGTTCTTCATAAAAACATGTCAAAAGTAAATTCTTAACATCTTTAAATTTTAGATTTCCAATCTATGCTAGTATTATGACATGACAAGAAAAAACAAAAACAAAAACATACAAGGAAGATTTTAACCAAACTGAATTTTGTTCAAACAAATCGAAATCCAAATGACTCTGTTATATACGAGCCAAACTAACTGAAACAACTAAATTGCCCAAATAGCCAAATCTAAGTTTTACTAAGAAAGAAGAACTGCGGAAGACATGACTCTACTTGGTCTGTTCCTAGAGATTTGTTCAGTTACGAGAGTATACACTACTTGAATCCTGTTATCATCATGGCTCTCGATGATCAAATACTTTCTGAATCATGTTATCAATGTAGCTTTTTGTAAGTAAAATATAGTCGATTCTATGCGAATCGCCATTTCGTGGTATATGAGAAGTGAAACTAACATTTTACCTCTAATTGCTTGCGGTTTCTCTTGGGGAAAATCAACAACATGCAGCTGCAGAGTTGTTTAAGATCATGAACATAGAAAAACATCTTCTAACTTGCATCGGAAAAACCAATCTATATATATATGAATAGAAAAACACCAATCTATATCTATATGCAAGTTACCAAGGATTCAAGGTTTTGCATTTCTTGCGGAGAAAGAAGAACAACTATGGAAAACAGGACTCTACTTGATCTGTTCGTAGAGAGTTGTTCAGTTATGGGTGATAACTATTACTACTTGAATCATGTTATCATCGTGGCTCTCGATGATCAAATAATTTTTGACTCATGTTATCGATGTAACTTTCTGCAAGTAATATATATGTCATCATGGCTCTCCATGCAGCTGCAGAGTTGTTTAAGATCATGAACATTGAAAAACATCTTCTAACTTGCATCGGAAAAACCAATCTATTTGCGACATAATCAAATCCCAAAAATATGTAATCAAGGGGACTAAACTCCAAGTAACCTATAGCAGAGAGAACAATAGCACCGATGATTCATCACCATTATGGAAAATCCCGAACCTATGCAATGAGTACTAGTCATTAGAAGACGAATATAGATTCCTTAAACATTCATAAGAACTCATTACCAGAAGCAAGTTATATGCAGTAAACGCATTCCAACTTACAATGCACCGAGCGATAAATACGAAATTTCATAAGTAACCGAAAAGGCCGGAGATTTATTTACTTTCAAGAAGGTACATTTCCATCAGGCATCTCCCAGTTGTCTTCTTCTTCATCCTTTTTCTTACTCTTGGTTGCTGCTGCTGCTTCTTCTCTGGATTCTTGCGTAAACCTTGCTTGAGGACGCCTGAAAACAAACATGAATCACATACAAACTCTGAGACCATCTCTGCTATTCAAATCCTATCAAAGCTAAGAGACAGAGAACTAAGTATCAAATCTTCACATGGCTATAAGAACCTACAATCATCATATGAACCAATCACGAGATGAGAAGCTGAAAGTTCAGAACAAAGTGAAGTTAAAACCTTTTCTTATTACGCTTAGCAGCATCACGAGTCCTACGTTTCTTCTCGTCTTGTTTGTTCTCGAAGTATCTCCTACGTTTACATTCCTGTATAACTCCAGTTCTCATCACTTCTCTTCTAAATCGATTCACCAACCTCTCCTCTGACTCATTATCTTCGACAAACACCTGCACGTTGTATCCCGAGCTGAAGAAGAGCGTATTCGAGTAAGCAAGCGAAGGGCATATCACAGAGGCGAGTTCAGAGGAAATTGAAGAGGTAGAAGAAGGTTCATCGATCGCCATTGATTCGATAGTGAGATCATTTCTACGTCTCTGGGAAACGGTCGGAGAAGGAAGATGGAGATTCGGTGGAGGAGTAGCTTTGGTGTGAGATTTGAATGGAGAGATGAAGGAAATGAAGCTGGTGAGTGAGAACGAAGCCGCCATTGACGTCTCTGTGATGAAGAAGAAGAAATTGGAGAAGATTGAATTGTGGATAAGAAATCAATTTTCCCCCAATTTTTAGGTCAATGAATTAATTACGGGTCGGGATATAAAACCCGGTTATATGTTCGGGTTCGGGTATTTCAAAACCGGGTGTAATAAATGGGTTGTTTACGCTTTGGGCTACATTGGTTTTGAAGGCTCATTATGTGTATTTTTGTTTGTTTGTTTTTATCAGTCAAATGAATTAGTACTAGTTTGTTTTTAAATTGTCGAATTACTTGTTTATCTAGAGGGTAAACTATTTTTTTTTTTAAAATTCAGTGTGCCATATCTTAAATAAAATATTTCCCATGGGAGACAATAATGGTTACTGACTGTCTACGTGAACTTCCTCTTTATTAAATCAAAAGGAATTGTATTCTTTCAAAATATATTATTAATGTGAAATAAAGGAACTTTTGGTTTATTAATATAATAACTCTACGTGATTAAAAAAATTTAAGATTTGATGCAACTAACGAAGTTTGGAGATTGGCCGGTTGGGCAGTTGTCGATCTCCCATGAATCTTAACATAAAATTATCTATATTTTTTCTTAGCTAATCTATGATATAAATGTGGAAATTCGTCAAATATACTTTTTAAGTATAATATTTGTAAAATGGCGATACTATCACCACTACCAAGGACGAGTGGTATGGGAGAAAATCTAACTCCAAGTTTACACAACTCGGTTCTTTGGTTTGAACGTTCTAATAGGGTATTAATCGGTCTAATCAGTCAGCCTCAAACCATTTAGTTTTTTTATACACCTAATTATAACTCATATTTTGTTCGGTTGAAAGCATTGTTGTTTTCAATATATACATTAAAACAACTGAATCTTGATTTCATCAGGATTCAGAAGTTAATTATTCACATTTGCAAACGGTTAGCCAGTTTTCTTTTTAACTTTATCTAAAGCCTATATAGTTGTTATTGTTTGCCCCAAAAAAAAAAATTGTTATTAGGAAGAATGAATCACGAAATTACAAAATAATTAGTTTTTACCATTATCACATGCTATTAGAATTAACATAATTTGTTGCCGCACCTGCACCGAATACGACTTGTGGCATTTGGGTTGGGTTATACCTTACTTTTTGACATTTAAATTTTCTAGTGGACTACCTTTCAGAATTAGTTATAGAATGATGGCGACTTCTTATTGTCATTATCCAAATTTTCATATTAAATGTTGAATGTATAATGATTCAGAAAATCATGTTTATGTAAAATAATCCATAGTACATAGGTCATTTGATTATCGTTCACGATATGGGATCTATAGGACCACAATTTGATGTTGTTCTAATCTAAAAAATTAGGGTGTCTTACAAAAAATAATTGAACAAAGCATTACTTTTTGGGTTTAGACTAAAAAAAATAGTAATTATATTTGTATGTATGACAGTATGAGTACTCCAATTCTGTAAACAAATAGGATTAATGTTACTATACTACCATTTCTATTTCAGCTGCTAGCATTCGCCATCAACCTGTAAACTTTAAATTGTGGTGTGTCACTAAATTTTAAATATGATCGTACCGTTTTAATCACGTAATCATTCAAGTATTTAAATTGTATATAAGCTTATGGCCAAATGATTAATTGCCATAAATTAGCAATAACATTCTCATCAAAGGTGTCTTAAGAGGCTCGGGAAATAATTAAGAGAGAACTTTGGCATACTTCGTAAAGGAAGACTAGGTCAGTAATTGGGATTCTTTGAACATTTCGGTCGAAAGAAAAATTTTTTTTAGCTTGATTGTTAATTGGATGCGACGATTAACTTTGAGTTGATCCACCAAAGTTTTTTTATCCACCGTCAAAATAAAAAAAATTATATTCCTGTCTTTGCAGCAATGTTCTGCTTTATAACTTGTTGGTAAGTCTTTGCAAAATAATACAATTTATTTTTACGCGGTTTTGGTAAGATCTCTAAAATTTGGTCCTAAAAACTTTCTCCTCACTATAACAGATGCGGAAAACCAAAATCTACCGTTTACTTTTTTCCATTAAACCTTTGTGAAACAACTCGGGGATTTAATACAATATTGTGTTCTAACCTTTTTCAATTTTTAAGTTTTGACTATTTTGGAGGATAAACACATTTTATTCAAATTGCGAATTCTCTGAAAAGGTTTTCCTAAGACCATGGTGTAGAATTGCATTTCTGATTTGATATATGCGACACATATATTATATATCACATTTTGTATATCTTGCTATCAACTCATAAAACATGTGACCATGCATGATTTCTAAGAGTTTTTATTTAGAAATACATGAATTATAACATTTTCAAATCTCCCTCTTTACAAACAAAATGGGACTACGCTAGCTACTAGATTTTTTTTTTTTTTTGAGAAAAAAGCATAAAAGTACTAGAGTTTGTTGGTAAATGTTTCACAAATAAGCATAACCTAGTTATTCATTCCCCGTAACAAAACTTGAATAATCGATCGGTCTATATGATCAACCAATATCACGCCTCACTTCTAGGTGTTTTCGTATACGGTTTTTTTTTCTAGTTTTTTTTGTCAACTAATTTTTTTTTGTTTATGTTTCTTTTTGTGTGTGCAGAAAAATGGTTGTTTTAAAAACCGGACCGGACCGGCCGGTCCGACCGAAAATCGGTTACTTGGCCAGTTCGAGTTGAGTCAAAACTCGAATTTGAGTTAAACCAGCAAAACCGGTGAAGCGGTTCTATGCCAAAAACCGGTTCACAAAATTTAAGTCAAAATTTTAAGTTTTTTAGTCAAAAAATTAAACTATAATTTATAATCATTATTAATTTACTTTCTAATTTATTTTCATTTTGTATTTTAAAAAATGTATATGTTGTAATGTACATGTTTTATATACAAAATAGATTAAAATCCTGTAATGTACATGTTATAATGATAATTATTACACGATAAATCATATTTAATCTTTTATTATTATAATTTGAAATGGTCTAACATATTATTTTCTTACAATTTTATTTTGGTAAAGAGATGAAGTTATTTGAAAAAACAAAATATAGAAATTTTTTTTTAAAATTAGTACATTATTAGTTTTAATATATATATATAATTAAAAATATGAATATTTAAAAAATCTGTTGAACCGGTTAAACCGGTCCGACTAACTAACCAGTGACGATGCAGAATCGGTGTCCGATCTGGTTTTTAAAACATTGAATTTCTTTTTACCAGGTAGCAATTCTGGGCATCTGCAACAAGAACAAATGCTAGGACCCACTTTTTTAATTATTTTTAATTGCAATTAAGGATCCAAATTTAATTAAAATTATACATAAAAATGCCCAAATTTTTGGATTTATTAAATATAGGCCAATTATTTAAAAAAAACAAAAATCCGTCTTCTTTGTTTAGAAAGCTCTGAACTTGCCCAAAGGCCTCATGGTGATTTCAGTTGGTGTAAGATCTGAGAGTCTCAAACTGAGACGCTTCTATACCCGAGCTTTGATGTAATATTCTCTAAGGAGACTCTCGCACTGGCGTTAGTGTATGATTCACCACGTACTTCCCAAATTGTTTATGGTTTATAACTTCAGTTTCTGAAATTAGGAAAAGGTATAAGATTTATATCTTGCTTTTTTATATATAAGATATGAGGTGTAAATGGTAACCGTTGAATTTCGGTTGAATTACTATTGAATTGCTGAATTTCTTAAATTTTTAGTATTTTTTATGGAATTTGCTGAATAAAATCAAATTTAAATAGTAATTGCAGAATTTACGGAATTTGCTGAATTTTTTGAAAAAAATAATTAATTAAATTAAGAGAAATTTCAAAAAATGTCACTTTTCAAAAATGTAACATTTTCAAAATTTTTGTAAAAATACCATTTTAAAAATAAAATTTCATTATATCATTTATGTTTGGATTAACTATGTTGTATTATGATTTAGTTTTGAGGGTTTACGGGTTTTAGGGGTCAAAACATTTTTTCGAGATTATAATTTTAAGATTTAGGATTTCAAAATTCATAATTAGTGACATTTTTGTAAATAGACATCACTAAGTGGCATTCTTGCAAATGTATACACCAAAAATGACATTTTGCAATTGCCCCTTAAATAAATTAATAGATTGATAAAACAAATTTATATACATAATTTATGATATAATATTTTGCTATTGAAATTGAATTATTTTTTAGTAAATCTACTTTTTAAAATATTACAATATTATTTTCGAATTGTCAAGCAAATTTAGTAAGATTTAATTACGCTACATATATATTTAGGGGATAGTTGCAAAAATATCATTTTTGGTTACATTTGTAAAAATGCCAGTATAGGTTGTCTATTTGCAAAAATATTACTAATTATAAATTTTAGAATCTAAAACTTAAAATTTTAAACCCTATGGGTGTAAATGGTAACTGAATAATTTTTGCTGAATTGTAGAATTTGCTATTTTTTGCTGAATTGCAGAATTTACTAAAATTCTGCTGAATTGCTAAATACTAAATAATATGTTAAAATTAAATGATAACTGTAGAATTTACTGAATCTGCTAGATTTACTGACTATGGTTATCATTTAGATCCATAGTGTATAAAATAGTTGATATATCCTGGTTTTTATGGTTTTTATATGGTGTTTATTATTCTATCTAATGATTTTTATGCGGTTTTATGTCTTAAATGGTAGTTTTAGTGTGTTTGTAGTGTTTGGAGTCTTTTACAGGTTAATTGAGCAAAAAGGTTGAGAAAAGAGATATTGGACAGTTCTGAAGCGTCATATGTCAAGCAATCGTTGGAGGCCTTAAAATCATTGGATTGATCTGAATTTTGGACACGAGATAGATAATTGAGTCAGCTTGCATCTAAAAGAAAATTGAAGTCGTTTGAATCAACGGTCAGAAAGTTACACCAATTCTCGTGAAAACCTGTTAATCTGGCTAAACCGACGAAAATAAAGGAAAATTTCAGTATTTCCTAATTTGAGTTGGTTTTGCTAGAGATTTCGGCCTGCAAGATTTTAGACCTATAAATACATGTTTTAGCCACTTTAGAAAAAAAAACCCTTGTAATTTATTCATCTGTTTTGATTCTAAACTTTTGGGAGAAGATCTCTAATCCCTATTGACAATTTGGAGAAGATTTCTGAACCCTCTTGTTTATTTATTGATTTCTTCTTTTCTTCCATGGATTCTTCTTATGATTTGATTTCTATCATGTCTGAGTAGTTTTCTAATTGGGTTTTAGGGTTTCAAAGGGATTTCAGAGTTCGATTGATTAAGATGTTGATTAGGGATTGATAACTTGGTTTCTTCATCTAGGTTGTTCGTATTGCTGGAACTTGATTAGCTACCTTGTTTCTGATATTAGGTTGTTTAACGCATCAAAAGTGTTTGTTTAAAAGCCTGAAAGAATCTATTTGAGCAAAGCATCCCTAGCCAACGAAAGCTGATGTTAGGGTGTTTTGTGAACATATCAAACTTGACCATTAATGCATGTTTAACCTCTTGAATTCAAACGATAGTTTAGGATCTTAGGTTGTTAGACATAGTAATTGATGCTACGACAGTAGATCAATTTGATTTCGTGATTTGAGTTCTAGAACGATTACTAATGTTTTTCCTGACAATTTATCTATTTCTAAATCTTTGACTCCCTGCGAATTCCCTGATGCCCAATACTTTTTATTCATAAGTTTACATTTTTTAGTTTATATTCTTGTTTCGATTTGCATTCACAATCATATTTCCGTCTTAGCTTAGTTTTATTCTCATATATTCGTAGTGTGATACTTGGTCCTTGTGGATTCGATCCCTGCATTACTACAATCATTTGCTGTGCACTTGCAGTAGTTATATAGGGTTAAAACTCTGTGATATCAAGTTTTTGGCGCCGTTGCCGGGGACCAATTACATTGACTTCGAATTTGGGATTGAAATTTAGTCTAAGACACTAACTTTTTTTGTTTTTCTTTTGTATAGGTTTTTATCGTGATGGCCATAGATTACAATGAGTGGCCACAAGAGGAGGAAGACACATTCGAAGATGATCCTTATGTGGAGCCTCCATTTGATGAGAGTGTTCTTACACTAGAACAAAAAATGGAGTTGGATGAGCTTTACAAGGAAAATCCAACCTTGACAAGAAGAGACTTAGCGGCTATGATCCGGGTGAATCTCATCTCACACCGGGCTTCACTTGAAGGAAGGGAGCTCACATTTTCTGAGATTACCATAGCTCATGCACTTGAAGAGGTAATATATTGGGTTCCACCATGCCAACTAGAAGGTACATACGTCTTATCCTTTGAATTTCATGATAATGAGGATAGGCACTTGCCTTGCATTGAAGATGTAGGTTCTAGTTTGCAGACTCCCATGCTCATTCAAGAATGTTATGAATTAATATGTGAGACTGAACAACTAGATACTCTAAGAGTAGAAAAACTTGCCAGGGATTATCATGAAGTATGCTTTGATATCAATCATCTGTGTGCTTTAAGTGTTCATGATCTCGAGTTTAAGGTTTCAATTCTAGAGGAATCTAGTTCTCTTCTTGAAAAATCTTGTCTAGGAGAAGTGCTTAATGTAGATGAGCTCTTGAATGGGGTAGATGATCATAAGGTTGAGATACATTCTGGGAATGAGAATATTGTGTTCTACATGATTGATGGGGATGAAGTTAACTATTATTTGATGAATTCGTTTAACCCTGAAGTTGACTTTATTTTTCCATCAAATGCATTTGATTCTCATGAGTATCTAACCAATGACGATTCAAAGATATATGCTACACTGGTAGTAAAGTCGCTTGATGAGAGTTTTATCTTTTTGTCATGGATGTGTTTTCTTGCATATTATGTTTATTTTTCTAATAGGAGAAGGACAAAAGGTGCATTGGCCCAACCTTTTGATTCTCATGATTAACCTATATGTTCATAAGTCAAGCTAAAGACTTAAAACAAGCGCTTGGTGGGAGGCAACCCATCTTCTAACTTTTAGTTTTGGTTTTCGGTGTTTCAGGAAAAAAAAAATTTAAAAAAAAAAAAAAAAAAAAACCGTGCAAATAAGGGGCAGATCGATCGATTTACACTTAGGATCGATCGATCGTATTCCAGGATCGACCGACGTAAGTTCTGCGATCGACTTCGGTAAAAAAAAAAAAAAAAAAAAAAAAAGTCCGTGCAAATAAGGGGCAGATCGACCGATCTTTGCACGGATCGATCGATCCGAATATTTGAGCCAAAGCATCAGATCACCTCAGGATCGACTTGGCATAATCGAACATAAGCAGATCGATCGATCCAGATATAGATCGATCGATCCAGATATGGATCGACCGATCCGTGCAAGGTACGTGCAACAAAAAAAAAAAAAAAAAAACTTTTTCTTCTTTTGAGTCTGTTTATGCCCTTTTCCTGATTTATTTTCACACCGAGACGGTGTGAAGTAAGTCTGGGAGAAGGTATTCATCGTTTACTAACGCCTTTTCTCTTTGTTTTGTTTTTCTTGAGTCATTTTGATGTTTTTCTTGAGTCAGTCCAAAATGTTTTATTGAGTCAAGAGTTTTATGATTAGGAAACCATGATGAAATCTTTCTCTTTGTTTACTGACTATTTCATTTGAGTGACCATTGCTGCAGAATGATTTCAGATCCGACTAATGGAAAATCCAATGACTAACTAGTTAACTAGAGACGTCTCTTGTTTCCGGTAAAATCCACTAAGCCAGAGCTAATTGCACTCTCATTAGAATGATTGGTGTCTAATGGGCTTGATTCCTTGTTCGTACCTGACAAATGCACCGTGTGTGATAAGTAATAGTACTCCTCTCTCTCAATTCCCTAAAATAAATGTATACATATGATTAGGATTGGGGTGAAATGATAGCTCCTGAGTACAAGATGAGGAAGTAAAATTCCGGTGAGTTAATACTCAAGAGATGATCACCCAGCTCAAAAGCAGCAGTCTGAGTCCCGTGATACGGACAAAGAAGACGAGCACTCTCACGACCCTGTCTCCTCACAAGGAACAACACTAGTGAGTCACGACCCTGTCTCCTGGAAGGGAACAGCAATAGTGTTATGCACTGCTTTGAGTCTAAACAATCTTAGAGATAAGGTAGAGAATCGAATAAGTCTGGGGGAGAGGAAAAGGTACCAAAAGGTGGTGTTGGTGATCTGTCGTGGTATTGAACGGGAAGAAGGTTCTTAGCACTGAGATTATCAATGAGGATAGCGATGATGGCTTGTGGAAAGTACTGCGAAATCTTGAGATGAATTTGGGAGCCTGGAAAAGTCTGCGGAGAAGTACATGGTGGTTCGATTTGATTCATACTTGCAGTATGTGGATTATGAATTTAGTGGTCACTAAACGTCTAAAAGAGAATCTGAGTTTCCACGTTTTCAAACCTCTTTCACAGGTTTAGTCTTTTGTTTTGCTTGAGGACAAGCAAAATACTAAGTCTGGGGGAGTTGATATATCCTGGTTTTTATGGTTTTTATATGGTGTTTATTATTCTATCTAATGATTTTTATGCGGTTTTATGTCTTAAGTGGTAGTTTTAGTGTGTTTGTAGTGTTTGGAGTCTTTTACAGGTTAATTGAGCAAAAAGGTTGAGAAAAGAGATATTGGAAAGTTCTGAAGCGTCATATGTCAAGCAATCGTTGGAGGCCTTAAAATCATTGGATTGATCTGAATTTTGGACACGAGATAGATAATTGAGTCAGCTTGCATCTAAAAGAAAATTGAAGTCGTTTGAATCAACGGTCAGAAAGTTACACCAATTCTCGTGAAGACCTGTTAATCTGGCTAAACAGACGAAAATAAAGGAAAATTTCAGTATTTCCTAATTTGAGTTGGTTTTGCTAGAGATTTCGGCCTGCAAGATTTTAGACCTATAAATACATGTTTTAGCCACTTTAGAAAAAAAACCCTTGTAATTTATTCATCTGTTTTGATTCTAAACTTTTGGGAGAAGATCTCTAATCCCTATTGACAATTTGGAGAAGATTTCTGAACCCTCTTGTTTATTTATTGATTTCTTCTTTTCTTCCATGGATTCTTCTTATGATTTGATTTCTATCATGTCTGAGTAGTTTTCTAATTGGGTTTTAGGGTTTCAAAGGGATTTCAGAGTTCGATTGATTAAGATGTTGATTAGGGATTGATAACTTGGTTTCTTCATCTAGGTTGTTCGTATTGCTGGAACTTGATTAGCTACCTTGTTTCTGATATTAGGTTGTTTAACGCATCAAAAGTGTTTATTTAAAAGCCTGAAAGAATCTATTTGAGCAAAGCATCCCTAGCCAACGAAAGCTGATGTTAGGGTGTTTTGTGAACATATCAAACTTGACCATTAATGCATGTTTAACCTCTTGAATTCAAACGATAGTTTAGGATCTTAGGTTGTTAGACATAGTAATTGATGCTACGACAGTAGATCAATTTGATTTCGTGATTTGAGTTCTAGAACGATTACTAATGTTTTTCCTGACAATTTATCTATTTCTAAATCTTTGACTCCCTGCGAATTCCCTGATGCCCAATACTTTTTATTCATAAGTTTACATTTTTTAGTTTATATTCTTGTTTCGATTTGCATTCACAATCATATTTCCGTCTTAGCTTAGTTTTATTCTCATATATTCGTAGTGTGATACTTGGTCCTTGTGGATTCGATCCCTGCATTACTACAATCATTTGCTGTGCACTTGCAGTAGTTATATAGGGTTAAAACTCTGTGATATCAATAGTAACATGAAAAATCTTCTCCATTTAAATAGTGGAGAGCCAACACATCAGACGTGACATAAGTATTAGGTAAGGTTATTTAATGTTACGATTAAGAGTTATAGAAGAAAATATGTTTAGCGAGTTTTTTATTGTACAAGTTACACACTTACCTATACGCTTGCTTAAGTCCAAAGAATAATACGGTGGTGAACTTGGTCGTATTAATAGACTCATTAACTTAAATGTCCATATTAAATGCTAGTCAGATAACACTTAAAACACATTTTAAAACATCAAAAGACAATCTTTTTCGGAGTGGCCGACTTTTGTTACCTTTTCAGATAAATTTTCAATGTTTAAAGATAGTTTTTCTAATTTCTGTTAAGTTTGATTTCCGGGTTTTTAAAACAATTTTATTGATCGCATGGTCCACTGTGTTAGAAGTAAATCTAATGATGTTTATGTTTTAATGATATAGATGACCAGTCCAAGAACATACTTATATATGTGAGATCGACAGAAAAGTGTTTTCGACATACAAATGTATACTCCCTCTGTTTTTATAATCGGTGTTTTAGAAAGAAAAAAATATTTTTATAAAATTGATTTTTAATTTTTATGTGTTTTTATAGAATCATGATAGTGAATTACAAATTTCAAGACATATTAATTAAAAATAATTTATTTTATTAAATTGTTACTAGTGGCTTAAAGTTATGGAAAATTGTTAAATATTACAAAACAAAATACATTTATTGTTAGACATTAATTTGTTTTATGAATATGGGTAAAAATTCTAAAACATCAAACATGAGAGTATATTTCAAAGATAATAAAACAAAATGACCCCAATGACTATGACACATTTAGTTTAAATTGGTTAAAAGAAATTTTGTTTAAAAGATAGACGAAAATGAGGGAGTATAAAGCTTTCTATTCTCTTCTCTTTAAAAAATTTGAAGAGAGAAAGCTCACAATTTTGTTTATGGTGATAATCAGTTTCCCGTTTCTTATTTCATATCAGATTTATTTCTCTGATTTTGGTCGAATTTCTTCTTTTTTTTCGGCTTAGTTCGAATTTTGTTTTTTAGTTTTTTTTTTTGTTATTCTTCCTCTTTGTTGGTTCATGTTGATCCCGAATGCTTTATGTGACCAATCATTTTCTATTGATAACATGATTCTGTTTTTCAAAGAGAGTAAATCTTCATCTTCCAATGTCTGAGCCTTTAAGAGGTTTGGGCAAAGTGTCTATTACGGGATTGAATATTGTGAGTTTGAGAATTTTTGGAGAGATTCGAAGCAAAATCAATAGAAGGGTGTTTTGCCAAAGATTTTGTTTTCTCCTCTTTTGAAATTCTATTGTTTAACTCTGGTGGTAATGGTTCTTCAATTCAAGTTGCCTCAACAGTGATTGAGGAATAGATCTAGCAGTGGTTCATGATGAACAATTAATGAAACTTTGCGGTGATGGTGGATTTTAACCTTCAGTGGATGATGTTATTGTGAGAGACATAACGATCGGTGGTGAAGACTCCGTTTTATCGTATGCCTGCCATGTAACAAAGATTGTCTTCATTGACCAACAGATGTAGAATCTGATTGTATTATACGATAAAAACTTTATAAATTAATAAATTTGATAAATTAATAATATTTTCCAATTTCGAATTGGGTCAGTACAAAATATAACTCAATTTGATAAAATAATAATTTTTTTTTAAAAAAACCTATGTAAATATGTAGTCCTACTAATATCATTAATTAATACTTGGTATATAAAATTTTATACAAACATATTTAAAATAGATTAATATATGATTTTATAATTAAATAATTATTGGATATAAAAAATACAAACAAAGAAAAGAAAACTAATTTAAAAATGAAAAATTTCAAAAAATACCACTTTACAAAAATGTCACATTTTTGAAATATTTGCAAACAGTAATACAAAATAATAAAGATAGAGAAATTTCAAAATATGTCACTTTCAAATGCTATTTTACAAAAATGCCACACTTTTGAAATCTTTGCAAAAATGTCATTTTTTGAAAATTATTTTGTTTAAATTATTTATGTTCTTATTGGGACAATTACAAAAATATCATTTTTTGTGTACACATTTGCAATAATGCCACTTAGGGGTGTTTATTTGCAAAAATGTCACTAATTATAGATTTATAAAGCTTATATCTTAAAATTCTAAACCCTAAAAAATATATTGACCCCTAAACTCCTTAAACCTTCAAAACTAAACTCTAGTAGAACATATTTAATCCGAACATAAATAATATAAAAAAATAATTTTCAAAAAGTGGCATTTTTGCAAAGATTTCAAAAGTGTGGAATTTTTGTAAAATGACATTTGAAAAATGACATTTTTTAAAATTTCTCTATCTTTATTATTTGTATTACTGTTTTTTGGTCCATTGAATTTCAGATAATATAAATAAAAAAGATTTTAGACGGTAAAATAATAATAGTGAATTGTAAGAATAACTAATTTTTTAATAATTAAACAACTAACTAAAAATACTATATATGGCTTAATCATATCAATCAGAATTTGAACAAATGGTTAGGTTTTAAATTATACTTTTATGTGTGTTATTTAATGCAATTTCCCAAAACCTAAAATAACTTACTTCCACTTTATAGAGAAACAATATTTCAATTTGGTACATTTTGTATGAAAAAAAGAAGAGAATATCAACCTAAATAAACTACACAAATATAATTGTAAACACAGACTTAGGAAAAAACAAAAAAAAAGAGGCCAGTGCAGAATATTCCAATCTATATGCTAACTAATTTAATATGTTTTCATAAAATTAAACCTTTTTAAATTAGGAAATTGTGACCAACCCCCATTTCTTTCTTATTTTTTTTTTATTATACTTTTACATATTTTGTCTCTTCTTCGATTTGAAAATTCATTTTCTTCCCACGCACACAGTCACACACACTTAAAGATGTATAAATTCATTATTATAATCAGAAAATATAGCTTTTTTTTTGCCATTTTCGAGTTTTACCGGCGATTCTTTTCTTCAAGAATCGAATATGGTTTTGTCGTTGCTCACTCACTGAAGGAAAAAAAAAACAATAAATTACTGCCTTTTTTATTATTCCAATATAAAAAGTTTTAAGTTTTTTCTTTTTTCCTGGCGACTTCTAAATTAAGTTTGAATTTCCCCTGCAACTGAGGGTGGATACCTTTCTCTTCTTCGCAAAAAGTTTTGATTTATATATAATTTCTCTTTTTGTATATTTTATATTTTAATTAATCCTTCGTCATCTCTTTTTTTTTTTTTTGTATATTTTCGATTTTAATCTTATTTACAGATGAAGAAGACGAGGAAGAAGAAGAAGAAATAGAAGAGAGAGAAGAAAGCTTTTAAAATCGGATCAGATTTTCTAGGGTTTTCCCCTGTAAGTCTCTTGATTCTCCTCTTTGACTTTTGACTAATTATATGGGATTTACATACACATATAAAACCACTCTTGTATCTGGTTTTTGTATCTATATGTTCAATTTGTATTTGTTCTTCAGTAGTTTTAGTCAAAGTTTTTTACTTGAAAACTATTGATTTTAAGGTTTGCAATTTCAGTCTTTACTGTTTTGACTTAATCAAATCTGTTTAACTGCTTGTAAGAACTCGGATTAGCTAATTTTTTGTTTTGTTTTGTCTTTTTCTAATTTCCAGAGAAGTGAAATTATTCATAAATCATAACAAGCAATCTTGTTGAATATTCCAGTTACTTATAAATAAAATTTGTTCGATCTGAGTAGTCCAAGATTGATTTGATTATGTTTGCTTTTCAGTCTATAAAAGTCTGAATCTTTGTTGTTTTTATACAAAAAGATTATAACTTGAGAGCTGCTTTTACAATTGATTCTCTGTGTGTCTGAATCTTTGTTGTTTTTATTCAAAAAGATTACAACTCGAGAACTCCTTTTATAAATTAGTTGTGTCACTGTTTGATTCAGATTTAGTTTTTGGTTAAAATTTTACAGAGAGGGAATGTCAAAAGAATAGTAGGTTGGGATTTTACCAAGAAATGCTGATGCTAGGAGAAGATCACACCGGTACAATCCGGGCTAGCTCGAGCAGGTCTAGGCCGAGGAAGCTTCGGATTCATGGCTCCAAGATTCCGGATCTAAATGCAGATCCTTGTTTGGATTGGGATGAGGAAGAAACAGGAGAGGTGGTAGTTTTAAAACCTAAGGATGCAGATTATGTACTAAACGTTCCTCAGCTCGTTTACGAGCTGGAGGTTGAGATACTCGCGCGTGTACCGCGTTTTGAGTACTGGAAACTCCAGTTTCTTAATAAGCGGTTTTCGCGTTTGTTAAAGACCGGTGAGATATTCAAGGTGAGGCGAGAACGCAGAGTGGTTGAACCGTCTGTGTTTATGCTGTCGAGTGGCGACACACGGTGGACGATGTTTGATAAGGACTTTGAGAATTTTCAGAAGCTTCCTGAACTTCCTTCCGACATTTGCTTCTTCGGAGGAGATAAAGAATCGCTTTGCGCTGGAACGCACTTGATTGTCACTGGGAAAGAGGAGAAGAGCATTGCTTTGTGGCGGTACGAGCTGGAGACTAGCAAGTGGTTCAAAGGTCCCGCAATGATCACGCCGCGGATCTTGTTCGCTTCCGCTACCTGTGGGACTGTTGTGTTTGTAGCTGGCGGGTTTACAACCAACGGAAATGGAACCTGGGAAGTAGTGAATAAAGTCGAGAAGTACAACGCCGAGGCGAAAACGTGGACGCTGCTCCAAGGAATGCACAAACGGCGGAAGTTCTGCTCAGGGTGTTACTTGGACGGCAAGTTTTACGTCCTCGGTGGCCGGGATGAGAACAATAAAAACCTAACTTGTGGAGAACGTTACGACGAGGGAACAAACACTTGGGAACTAATACCAGACATTCTCAAAGACATGTCTTTCTCTTCTGTCCAATCTCCACCGCTCATCGCTGTGGTACGCGATCATCTCTACTCTTTGGAAACATCTGCGAACGAGCTCCGCGTTTATGATGCAAACGCAAACGCTTGGAAGAAGCTAGGGGATGTGCCAGTGAGAGCCAAGTCTAATGGAGGATGGGGCGTTGCGTTCAAGTCGCTTGGAGACAAGCTGCTCGTGATCGGAGCATCAGCGGTAGCGTCTTGGCCCGAGACTATGTCGGTTTACACGTGTCGTCCGTCCGCCGATGCCAAGGATGGGCTGGATTGGGAGGAGTCTGAACGCTGCTGTGGTGTTAGGCTCAACCATTTTATTTTGAATTGTTGTGTGATGATTGCTTAAGAGTCTTCTCTAGAGCAAATCAAAACTTGGGGTAACTTTTGGTTTTTGTGTGTGATTGAATAAACAAAAGTTGTAGCGTCCCAAGACGCAGAAACTTAATCGCTGTTTTGGATTGTATTTCTTCGTTTTGTGATATATCATATGCGTTTGTGTGAAAATTAAAAATAACAAGCTTTTTGAAATCGAATAATACGATATGACCCGATTGAAAATGATTAAGCATTAAATATAACGACTGTTAGAGTGATTCCAAATCCGAATATATGGATGTCGATGGGCCGATATTTGGTGAAAGGCATGTAGGCCCATTAAGCACAACTGATGAAACTACACACCGTTTCCGGTTTACGCTATTACACTGCATGACGTTTTACGCGGAGTTTGAAATTTCCTTTTCTTGGGGTTTTGGCCATTTTTGGGGACGCGAAAAAAAGGAAGAAAATTAGAGAGGGATAATAATGGCGGGAAAGCGTCAATCGCCGTTTTCTTCTCCGATGTTGAAGCCACCACAGCTTCTGACTGTGAAGGAGGAAGTAGAGACGGAGTCATTGTGCTGGAGGAAAGAGGTAGACGATAACTTAAAGCGACTCCAATCGCTGCTTTTCGGTGCCGACCAATTCCTGGAGAAATCTGATTTCTCGTCCGCTCAGATCCTTGGGCTTCGTCTTCTAGGTTTCCTCGATTCTTGCTCTGTTACAGACGCTGATCGTGTTCTCATCGATCCCATTCGCCGAGAAGTTGCCTCTAAGGTCGATTCAGCTTTGGAAGGACTAGTTTCAGATTCGGATCGGTACCTGAGATTTTCCCCTTTTTAGCATTTCAATTTCGAAGTGTATTGGTTTGAATTTTACTTGCTGAGCTTAATCGAGTCTTATGAGTGTGGCTTAAATTGTTGGGTATTGAAAATCTGTTTGATTTGTGCATGGAATTGAAAAATCTAGGTTACTCTTTATCCCCACCAATCTTTGGACTTGATTCACTAGTTACTAGCTGAAATCCGAAGCTGTTTTAAAGCTTAGTTATCGTCTATATCATTCGAAAATTTTGGAGTACTCTTTAATGGTTTGTTTCTTGCTGTATCCAGGAAAGCTTTTGAGCTTGCAAAAACAGCTCCAGGCCCTATTTTTGGAAGCAAAGGCGAATTTGATGTGGAAAAGATTAAGCAGTCTAAACACTTTTGTGCTCTTCTCCACCAGTCTAATCAAAAGGGCGTTAAAGAGATGGTAATGCTCTTGTAAACAGCTTCATTTCTTGTATGATCTCGCTATATAGATAAGTTTTGGAAATGCAGCCATGTTACATGTCCTTGCTTCCTGTTTCCACAATGCTTTCTATTAAGCATTATCACGACCTTTTATCTGAGGATCACCTACTAATTATTGTTTATACTGAGAACTGAGATATTTTTGTGTTCTTGTTTCAGGAAGAACGATTGGATACGCATAAGTTAATTCCCAAAGCATCAAAGTCAATGGTGCAAGCCAGGCTGACATCATTATATGGAAACAGCATGGCTAGATCAGATAATCAGCGTAGAACTTCCACAAACAATCAAGACAGTGCTTCTGATGAATGCATCGTTGTCGAGAGAAGTCATGGACATGGTTTTGGAACGAAGCGAGCTCATGCAGAAATCAGCAGCCTCGAAAATGATGGGGAAATGAAGGCAGATGGAGCTGCTAATGGATTTGTAACTGCCAAAATAAAACTGGTGGAAGGATCTTTGACCGTTCTTCTCTTAGAGTCTTCCATTTTAAACTTTAACTCTATGATCAAATGCTTGAATTTTTTAATGTTGCCGAGCGCTTTGTTACTATTTGCATATGTTGACTATCTCTCTTGTTTTAGGAAATGGACGTAAGACAAAGACGAGGATCAACCGGGTCACCGAATTCGTCTCTTTCTCCACAGGGTGAAAAAAATGCTTTAGGTAGGGGCTATGGTTCAAAATCGGGAGGGTATTTAAGACATGGACACCGTGGTAATTTTGTTCCGCCTGTTAAATCAAAAGGGAATAGTGTTGGAAACACGACATCTCGTATTGGTGGAAAGACTGATGATGCACTGGATGACTCAACCAGAACATGGTAAGTTCTGTAACCTCTTAAATTTATGATTCAAGTTCTTTGACAAAATAGAAAGCACATGCTCCCTTTTGATATCCTCAGCTTCTTGTTCTACAATTAATATGTTTATTCTCTCGGTTTTTCTTGACACTAGCTCTTCGTTTCAGCTATTTAGGCTGTGCCTGATTCTGCCCTCCTCTAACTAAGTTTCTTATTAAACATTGCTTATGCGCTTATTTCATATTGAAACACTATGGAAAGTGATTCAACAATAGTACATGCATGCCAATAGGACTAGAAGATAAATACATATGTTAAAACTATTCCTGGTCGCTTGTTCATGGTGCACTCAGCTGAGTTGTAGTGTTTAGTGTATAAGCAATTCCTGTCACAATCCTTGTAATATTAACCTTCTATGTTATCTAATGGCTAGGCCCTCATTCTTGCTTAGTGTAGCCTCGGTCATGATGGCAATGCCTGTAAGACTGAAAAGATCATGCATGTTCATTTATTTTCTACTCTATTCTAGTTTGGAACTGCTTTGTGGTCCTGATGGTGAGCTTCCAGAGAAATTGAGAAACTTGGAACCTCGTCTTATAGAGCATGTTAGCAACGAGATTATGGATCGAGACCCCAATGTCCGCTGGAATGATATTGGTACAGTAATATGATAAAAACATGTTTCACTGCAGTGTGTATAGTTTCTTATCATGAGTTATTGCTTTGCAGCTGGTCTCGACCATGCTAAAAAATGTGTAACAGAGATGGTCATTTGGCCATTGTTACGTCCTGATATTTTCAAAGGATGTCGTTCACCTGGAAAAGGACTTCTTCTCTTTGGCCCACCAGTAGGTACCCTTGTCCATTTCAATATTGAAGATTCACTTTGTCTGTGTTTCTTAGATCTGTATCTACTGCATTCCAGGGAACTGGTAAAACGATGATTGGAAAAGCTATAGCTGGAGAAGCAAAAGCAACATTTTTCTATATATCAGCCAGTTCATTGACAAGCAAGTGGGTAAGTTCCCTATCTTTGCATTTTGTCATGGGGCTATTTGTGAATTTAGGACAATGGTACTGTTCGGCTATGTCAGAACTTATACAAAGTAGGAAAAACCGCTATCTTCTTCCTGCTCCAGATCACTATCTTATGTGTCTTCATTTGTGCACGGTTAGTCTGCTAATTTTACAGTTAACTGAGTGTAAATGCAGATTGGCGAAGGAGAAAAGCTAGTGAGGGCACTATTTGGAGTAGCAAGTTGTCGTCAGCCTGCAGTGATATTTGTAGACGAAATAGATTCTCTACTATCTCAGGTTTGTTGTAATCTCTTAAAACTTTAAATGTTGATAAGCTCCCAATTCTATCAACTTAGAAAAAGGCCTGGAACGAAAAATACAAAGGGTGGTTCTCACTAAGGACAATATCTGGCATGTTTAATGTTTTAGCATTTTTGGATTCCTGATATAACATTCTGCTAAAAGAAACAAACTTTCACCCTTTGCCACAGCGTAAGTCAGATGGTGAACATGAATCGAGTAGAAGGCTCAAGACACAATTCCTGATTGAAATGGAAGGTTTCGACAGCGGCAGCGAGCAAATTCTCCTAATAGGTAAAAACTGGAACAAGCAGGTTTGAGGTTTTGTGGAGTACTTTATGTTGTTATTTGTTTTTGTTTGGCCAGGAGCAACAAATAGACCCCAAGAGCTCGATGAAGCAGCAAGAAGACGACTTACCAAGAGACTCTACATTCCTCTTCCTTCATCTGGTCAGAAAAATAAAGTGCATTTTTCATGTCATTCTCTGCTTTTGTTCAAAAATACCATCTTGAAATGGTTTTGTTTTTGAATTGAAGAAGCAAGAGCCTGGATTATACAGAATCTCCTACAGAAAGATGGGTTATTTACACTGTCGGAAGATGATATGAACATCATATGCAACCTAACTGAAGGTAAATTTATCGTAGGAACTCGGAAAAAAAAATAATTGTTGGCAAATTTGTGGAGTTTTAATCGTAAAAGTCCCAAGAACACAACCCAAAAATAAAAATACACTAATGCTAGGTTTTCTATAATATACACTGCAGGGTACTCAGGATCAGACATGAAGAACCTGGTGAAAGATGCAACTATGGGTCCACTAAGGGAAGCTCTCAAACGAGGCATAGAAATAACAAACCTGACAAAAGATGACATGCGTCTTGTGACTCTTCAGGTAAATAACAGAAAAATGACGACAATTTTCTTATTACATTTTTTTGGAGTTAAATTTCAATTGATGTTGTGCTAAACTCTGTGAATACACAAGTAGCTAAAAGAAATATTTTGTTCCCGTCTCTGTTTTATCAATTTCGTCATGATGCAGGACTTTAAAGATGCATTGCAAGAAGTAAGGCCTTCGGTTTCTCAGAACGAACTCGGAATCTACGACAATTGGAACAACCAGTTTGGTAGTTTAAGCCTCTAAGACTGAGATTGGTGAGTTATACAATCTAATCATATATTATCTTTGAGCTAAGGCCCTTATGTGTTTTGGAATATACATTTGCGTATCTATAACAGTTATAAGATATACAACAATGCCACTATACAAATACAAGAGTTTTACAGTACCTGTTTAGACCTAAGAATCCAGTCTCTTTTTTTTTCTTCTTCTTCTTTGCTCCTTCTGTATTGTCCCTGTCTAAGAATTAAAGAGAAATCTTGAACGACCCACAAAAGCAATAGTCAAATTCATATAGAAATGTATGCTTATATGAAACTTACCTTTACATGTTTGTTTTATTTATTTTTTTCCTTTCCGAGTATTCTACACACCACTACGCCTTCTGCACCGTGCTTATTCGATTTGCCCGTTTCAGGAGACTCCTATACTCAAGACTCCTAGACCATTCATCAATCTCACGTGCACGTAGAACCGGCAATGGATGCGACAGTTGACTAGTCTGAGCATTTCTGTAAAGAAAATGAAAATATGTAAAACAAACATGAGTGGATCAGAAGGAAGAAAAATCAAAATTTTCACAAACACTTTTGTATAATTTAAGTCTCACCTTATGTACCACCCCAAGGGGCTTGAAGAAGCTTTGTCATATGAACGGGCTTGTTCTAGAAACGCATCAACATTTAGCTGATCAGCTATTGATGGACATCCTCCAGCTAATTTCATCAAAACGGATACAACAACCTCTTGGAAGCACCATGAAAGAGATTATAAGAAGTGGATAACATTACTAGGTATTTTATGCTAACTTAAAACATTGTTTTTTTTTAGTTTATTCAATGGTTTCTGGAACTGGTACCTTTGGATCTTGGGCGACAAGAAGTGCCGCACGGTCACAAGTCAGCTCTGCTGAGCGTAGCCAACGAAGTAACTGTTCTTCCAAGGTTCGAGCTATCATTTGCCCAAAAGCTACAAACAACAATATTCAACTTAGCACTGCAGATTTTAGTAATGGAGTCACTATAACTTTGTCAGACCGACACAGAACAAAAAAAAATTCAAGCGATTTGCAACAGGAGATTGTGGTACCTACCAGGAACTGTATAAGCCCCAAGAGTAAGAATATTTGCAAATGTGAGCCACACGCCGTGATCACACTTCAGGTGACCTAGTTCATGGGCCAAGACAGCCTAATTTCGAGGTAAAAACTGTCAGACTTTGGTACAATTAGCTGATATGTGAAACCAAAGTCCTGATTAGCCAATATTAGTATCTATGGTTAAGTTCAAAAGTGTGGTTCTGAATAAAAAGAACATAGAAGTTGTTGTAATGCAGAAAAGAGTACGAACCTGTAGCTCCTCGCGAGTCAGAAGTTCGATCAAGCTGGTATGAACAACAATAAAAGGCTTTTTACCGCTTATTGCCAGTGTATACGCATTTGGAACAGGGCTTTGTCGGACATAGAGATCAGGAGCCTCTATGTTCAAAATCTCAGCTGCCTCGACCAACAAACCGTGTAGATCAGAGAGCTGAGGCAGCAAATACAAGAAACATAATGTCTCATTGCTGGTAGAAAAATATATTTTATCAAGATTAATCCCGTAGACGACATTAATCCCCCAGCTAACCTGATTCTTGGAGACAAGAACAGAAGTCCCAATGTTCTCAAGAAGCATGATCTGTTCCGTCATTGACCCTACGACAATCGATCAGATCAAATCAAATCAAAGCCTTTTGTGCCAAGAAACAAGAAAGAGCTTCTTTCTGACAAAATTCACACCTAAAAGAGCTTTCCCGAATTCGTTCAACCCCGGAATTGCCCTTAGTAACAATGTGTTCTGCAGCAAAAAGACAATTACATTTCAATTCAAACGACGAATCAGTTAATTTCACTCATCAGACAAATCGGAGATTTTTTAACGACCTGCTTATCTAGAGGGTGTCGGAAATCATCAGCATCGAGATCTTTGAACAAGAGAGGAGGCACGGCTCTGCAAATCGGAACCCTAACCCTCGATTTTCCCACCTTCTCCACACCGAAACCGACGACGCTCAGTGAACGGCGACCAGAACTAAATCCCTTCGATCGTCTGTGTCCAAAACGACGAGACAATTCGCCGCTCTGATGGTAACAGAGGAACAAGACCGGAGCTGAGACTGAGACAGCCATGAGATGAGAGTGAGAGAGAGAGAGAGAAGAAGCGACGGAGGTGCGTAGGTTAGCAAGTGGCTTCTATTGTACGCCGGTGACGAAGAGAGGATTGGTTATGTATTCTACGGTTTCGCTACGGAGACGAGAATGGATTTAGCCGACCACAACCGTAGTTTAATGGTTGAGTATTTGACGCGCCTTCCTTTTTCCCGTTGACCGTTATCTTCCTCTCCCCTCCTCCTTTCTATAACGGCGTCGTTTTGTATGAATGATTTCATTCATAGGCCTTCGTTTTTTTTTTTTTTTTGTCACGAGCGCACTTAACAGCCTAATTTATCCGAACACCAAAGCGTCCGGGAACCAACTAGGTACAGAAGTGCCAATGTAAGAAAAGATCCTATCTCTTTGCCGAGCATGCCGGGCTAACAAGTCAGCCCGAGCATTCATCTCCCTTAGGCTGTACCGTAAGGTGTAGCCTGGGAAATACGCTCCTAGTTCCGCCAGTTCTTCGAGCTCCGTCTTGAAACGTGGCCACTGCTCCGGCTCCCTCACCATTGCTGTCAGTTCCTTAGAATCTGTGACAAAGGTGTTATAGTATCGCTGTTTTTTTCGTAAGCTTTCCATTGCCCATAGTAGGCTCTGGAGTTCAGTATGTAGAGGAGTTGTACGACACCGCAGGGCTCGGCTCCCTAAGAGGTCAATATCTCCGTCCTGCAACTGTAATGTCCATCCAATCCCACTCATGGGGTCTCCATCTTTCCAGGAGCCATCAATGTAGCATGTGAAGATAGATCGGTTAAGTGGTTCTCCGTTTTCCTCCCTATTCGGCTGTTCGGCCTCGCTTCCAATGTTGTTTGCGAGGAACCAAGCTGCAGACTCCCTGTTGGCTAGGTCAACTGTATCCTGCGGTGGTCGATCATAACTTTGAAATACTTGTTCATTCCGAGCCTTCCATATATACCAGATAATCCACGGATAACATATAGTATGGGCCTCCATCTCTTCATCCGTCGGCAGCCGTGATAGTAGAAAGTCCATATTTCTCCATAAGTTTTCCGTGGGGAAAATTGATGGGTCCTGGGGAAACTGGGCCAAAGCCCAGCATTGCCGCGCTGGGGGACAAGTGAAGAGTGTATGATTTATAGTTTCCTCTCCTGCCCCACATCGAGGGCACTGTCGGTTTCGCTGAAGATGACGATGCGCAAGCCTTTCATTGACCGAGACGGCCCCTGAGAGGGCCTGCCATAAGAAATGCCGTATCTTGTTAGTCGTCTTCACCTTCCAAACTTTCGCCTTTAGTGGGTTGAGCGAAGGCAGTTGTAGGGAAAATTTGATATCCGGGTCCCGATCTCTTCGGGCCAGCTCATATCCTGATCGTACCGTGTACAGACCAGTGTTAGTAAAATGCCAGCAGAAACCGTTCGCCGTACCTACCCTAGAGGGACACATGGCCAGTATTAGTGGGATATCAGCAGGTGCGATTAGCTGCCGAATCCGCTCGACATTCCATGTATTTGAGGTCTCGTGAATGAGATCCACCACCCTTAAATTCGGATTTTGATGTGGTCCTGCTCCACGTGCTGGTCTTGGATACTTATCAGGGATCCAATTATCTGACCAGACCCAGGTAGACGCTCCATTCCCAATTGTTCGTCTCATCCCTTTTTTCACCAGAGGAATTGCGCTCCATAGGCTTTGCCATCCATAGGAAGGACGGTTACCCTTTTGTGCTTCAAACGGGTGAGCATATCTGTAGTATCTGCCTTTGAGCACTCGTGCAAGTAAAGTGTTTGGGTATTGGTGCAGTCGCCAGAGTTGCTTAGCCAGTAAAGCCTGGTTGAACTCTTCAAAAGACTTGAAACCAATCCCGCCCTCGCTCTTGGGGAGGCACATTTTTTTTCATGCGATCTAGTGCATTCCGCCTGAGTTCTGCTTGTTGCTCCACCAAAATTTGGCAGTCGCACTGGCGAGCTTACGATGTATTCACTTGGGCAACAAAAAACTCGACATTACGAAAGTCGGAACCGCCTGGGCGACCGACTTTATCATCACCTCTTTACCCCCACGGGATAGTAATTTGGCCTTTAGTGGGTTGAGCGAAGGCAGTTGTAGGGAAAATTTGAGCGAAGGCAGTTGTAGGGAAAATTTGATATCCGGGTCCTGATCTCTTCGGGCCAGCTCATATCCTGATCGTACCGTGTACAGACCAGTGTTAGTAAAATGCCAGCATAAACCGTCCGCCGTACCTACCCTAGAGGGACACATGGCCAGTATTAGTGGGATATCAGCAGGTGCGATTAGCTGCCGAATCCGCTCGACATTCCATGTATTTGAGGTCTCGTGAATGAGATCCACCACCCTTAAATTCGGATTTTGATGTGGTCCTGCTCCACGTGCTGGTCTTGGATACTTATCAGGGATCCAATTATCTGACCAGACCCAGGTAGACGCTCCATTCCCAATTGTTCGTCTCATCCCTTTTTTCACCAGAGGAATTGCGCTCCATAGGCTTTGCCATCCATAGGAAGGACGGTTACCCTTTTGTGCTTCAAACGGGTGAGCATATCTGTAGTATCTGCCTTTGAGCACTCGTGCAAGTAAAGAGTTTGGGTATTGGTGCAGTCGCCAGAGTTGCTTAGCCAGTAAAGCCTGGTTGAACTCTTCAAAAGACTTGAAACCAATCCCGCCCTCGCTCTTGGGGAGGCACATTTTTTTTTCATGCGATCCGGTGCATTCCGCCTGAGTTCTGCTTGTTGCTCCACCAAAATTTGGCAGTCGCACTGGCGAGCTTACGATGTATTCGCTTGGGCAACAAAAAACTCGACATTACGAAAGTCGGAACCGCCTGGGCGACCGACTTTATCATCACCTCTTTACCCCCACGGGATAGTAATTTGGCCGACCAGCCATTAGTCCGTTGGTTGAATCTCTCCTGAACATACGCAAATACTTCTGCCTTCGAACCTTGTAGTTGTTCCGGGATCCCCAAGTATTTATCTGCCCCACCTTCTGTGGGGATCTGCAGCTTCCGCTTCAGCTCCGTGCGGGTCGCCTCCGGTACATCTTTACCAAAAGTAACGGCCGACTTATCAAAGTTAATGCACTAGCCCGATGCATTGCCATACGATTGTAAAACGTTGAGGATACTGTCGCACTGTTGTGGTGTCGCTTTACAAAAGAATAAGCTATCATCAGCAAATAATAAATGGGATAGCGGGGGGGGGGGGGGAGGTCGGGGCAATCCAGACCCCACTTAATAATCCAGTCGCCTCTGCTGTCCGTAGATTAGTAATAAGGACTTCCGTACACAGGATGAAAAGATATGGTGAGAGGGGGTCTCCTTGCCGCAACCCTCTTGTTGGAGTGATGGATCCTTTGGGTTCTCCGTTCATTAAAACACTGTATGAGACCGAGTTAACACAGACCATTATCCAGTTAATCCATTGTTCTGCAAAGCCCATTGTTCGCATAAAGGCAGCCAAAAAGTTCCATTCTACCCGATCATAAGCCTTGCTCATATCGGTCTTTATCGCCATACACTCCCGTTTGCATACCGTGTTGGTTTGTAACGCATGAAACACCTCTTGGGCTAATAAAATATTGTCTGTTATTTGTCTCCCTGCCACAAAGGCCGATTGTGTTTCTGATATCAAACGGGGTAGGAATCTCTTGATACACTGGCAAAGTACCTTCGAGATGATCTTGTAACTCACATTACACAGACTAATAGGGCGAAATTCCTTCATCATCCTCGGTCGTTCCGTCTTCGGGATTAGGCAAATGTTCACCTCATTTCATTTTGCATCTAGGATTCCCGTATTCAAAAAGTGTTGAACCATTTGGACAACGTGTGCCCTACGATATGCCAAAACTTTTGGTAGAATAATGCTGTCATACCATCCGGACCCGGAGCTTTTTCCGGGTGGATGGAAAAAACTGCCGCCTTTACTTCCCCTGCCGAAACCTCCCGTGTTAGCCAATTATTCATTTCCTCCATAACTGGGCTGGACAGGTGAGACAGGCAGGTTTCTGTATCCGTAGTTGGGGTAGAGGAGAAAATTTCTGTAAAATATTCAATGGCTGTCCTTTCGATCTCTTCTTCCTTCTCCGTCCAAACCCCATCCTCCATAAGGATGCCGATGATCTTATTTCGTGCCCTCCTTTGCTTCGTTGAGGCCTGGAAATATTTAGTATTCTGGTCTCCGACCTGATGCCATAGTTGTCTGCTTTTCTGCTGCCAAAAAATCTCCTCCTCCAACAGAGCTGTTCGTAACTGCTCCTGTATCAATGCAATCTCCTCTATCGAGGCCACATCACTACTTTGTGCTTCCTCTAATCGTGTCTTAATGTCCTCTATCGCCTCAGTTGACACTTGCTGGTCTCGCCTACGCCATCGGGATATTTCAGTCCGACAATTAGAGATCCTATCCCCCAAGCTGTTGAATGGTTGTCCCGGACGGTTCTTTGACCAGCCATCCTGGATAATCTTGTCAAAATTAGGTTTCGATAGCCACCTCTTATCGAACCGAAAGTTCTTTGCGCCAGTTTGTCTTCTTGCACTGATCTGAGTCAGCACCGGTCTATGGTCGGAGCCCCAAAAATTAAGGTATTCCATCTGGGTATGGGAGAAAAGGTCATACCAATCCTCGTTACCCATCGACCGATCTAACCTGCATCGAATGACATTTTTGCCTCGTCGTCCTACCCAAGATAAACAATTCCCCCGGTAGGGAAAATCCATCATTCCACAGTGTTGCCGCATAAGATTAAAGTCTATAAAGGAGTTATCTGGCCGCTTTCTGCCCCCAGTTTTTTCGTGGTGTCCGGTAATTTCATTGAAATCCCCTGTCATGAACCAAGGGCCACGCCGGGTAGTGCTAATTCGAGTTAATCGTTCCCAGACCTCACACCGTTTTGAAATAACAGGCTCTCCATAAACAAATGATAGAAAAACTTTATTGCCTTGAATGTTAGCCATTACATCAATAATATTTTTATGGGAAAACAACACTTGAATTTGAAAATCCGACTTAGCCAACAATGCTAAGCCGCCACTAAGACCAGAAGGGTCAACAGTAAATAAAAAATCATAACCGAATTCAATTTGCAAATCCTGAAGAAACTGATGATTGCGCTTTGTTTCCATAAGAAAGAGAATCCCCGGGAAAAACCTCTTAAGGAACTCGCGCAGTCGACGAACTGCCAGAAAACTTCCAGCTCCCTGGCAGTTCCAGCTGATGATCATTTAGGCGTCTCCCAATGGTTTCCTTTTCACCACTGGTTCCTTGAGTTCCTTCGAATTCTTCCCTCTCTCTGGGCCCGTCTTCGAAGATGACGGTATTGCCTCACTGATTCTACCCAATTTCCCCGGAGCGGGGTCTTCCTTAGCGATCGACGCGTGCTTGTGAATTCGGGATCCCCGAAATGGACTGTGTTCAATCTTCTTTCTAACCGCCAGGGCTTTGTTAATACGTTGTTCTATCCTCCGCGGCCCTTTTGGTAAGTGCCGAGGCCCACCACGTGGCCTGCTCGGTTTTCCTTCCTGGGCTTCCGCCAAAATATCTCGTAGCGGAGAAATAATGTCTTGAAACCCCAATTGGACATTCTGGTCAATGGCAGATTTTTCCTCGGCCTGACCCAAATACTGCCCAGCATGCCCATCTGTCTGGTCCATCTTTTAATGGGATAGAATTGTTTTGAGTTTAATTCCGTCGCAAACCTTGAAGATGGTAGCTATTTACAATATTTTGCGACGAATTTACAATGAATTAGGTTTGCGAATTGCTTGCAGTGAAAATATTTTGTCACAAAGTAAACTGGTTCAAAACTACAAAAACATGTTCACGTACCTTTTATTTCATCGTTGTTTCTGTCATAAATTTGCAAACTTTGCCACAAATTTGCGACGGAGTTACTAAATACTAAAGAGAATTTCTAATTCATCATGTCAGCTAAAATATATTATTTTTACTTTTCTGTGAATTATTAATAACTTCAAAATAAAATATAGATGATAATACTCAATCCTACAATAGAAGAACCACAAATTCCACCACAGAGGAGCCAAAAACCCATAAACTAAAGGAGCAATTTGAAAAATACACCAATTAAGTTTAGAAATTTAAAAAATGCACTTTATTTTTTTTTGGAAAAATACCTCTTTTCATAATTGAAAATACTATCTAATCTATATTTGATTTTAATACTAATTAATTCGTATTAATAATTATTATTAATATTAATTTTTGTTTTATTTGAGATAAAGTTAGGTTATTGATTAAAAATTAGTTAATTGGTATATATAATTATCACTAATATTTTTTATTTAGATAATAATAGTAGACGGTAGACGGAGAGAGTGATACGCGGAAGGGGTGGTAATGTAGAGATACGGCGGAGAGGAACTTTTTTTTTCTTTTTGTCGACAATTTTCAATAGAAAGTCTAAATGGGCAACGGGTGAGTAGCCTTAATTTTTAATAGAAAGCCCAAATTAGGCCCAAATTAAACTAAACACAACATTAACCTATATATCAATAAGAAGTACACGCGTTCAGTATATGCATAAAAAAGACCTACGTGACATCGAAGAAGAACTCTAGAAGTGTCTTCCTTAATTTACAAACGTTGTCAGCGGAGAAATAGAGTCTCTCTTTATCATAGTATATCTTTTTATAAAATTATAATTTCTATTATGTAAAATTATATATAATTTCAGATAAAAACATACAGAAAATTTGTGTAAAAGATATGATTTCCCTAAAATATAGACTATATATTAATTTCTCACAACGAATTACTTCTATTTTAAATATATAATTTATTATTTGTTGTGCAGGCTTTTTAAGATATTTTCGTAATTTCATATTAAATAAAGTGTATTTTTCAAAAAAAAAAGGGTATTTTTCAAATTTAAAAAGTCAAAATAGATATTTTTCCAAATTTTCTCTAAACTAAAACCACGGCTAAATCCCTCCCCACAACAGGATACTCATAGCCACTACTCAATCACATACCCACAACTTAATCACCTTTTTCAATTGGTTTTTTTCTTTTTGGAAGGCTATAATGTTGAAAAACAAAGGCAAAGTAGAGTGACAAGTTGGTATGTTCAGAATCGGTTCTCAATGAGAGACCCTCTCATTTCTCTCTCATACTTTTTCAATATATTTTAATTTTTAAATGTTGAGAAATCCGAAATTGCTATTAAATGTTAAGATTTTTTCACCAGTATTCTTTTCTCTAGGGAAATATTTGATTTTTTCTACATTAAGGAAATATTCGATTTGAAATCCCGTTTTAAATTTGGTGGTGTAACATAATTTGTTAGATTTTATTATGAATTTATAATTTATTATAAGTTATGAAAATTGTATTTTTTATAACTTCGAAATTTGGGCCTAAACCCTAACCTTTGTGGGTTCAGACTCGATCTTTAGTTTACTCAGGCCCGGCTCAAACCTAGAAAGGTTACAAAGCAGGATTTTCTTTTTTTTTTCCTCCTCACATAACTAGAATATAAAAAATAAGCCCTATTTTAGTATGTTTTATTAGGAAAAGAAAAAAAAACGGATCTTATTTTAAAAAATTTGGGCTAGAAAACAAAACAAAATAAATGGGTCCTAGGCAAATGCACAGCTTATACATGGTCAGGGCCAGACCTGAGTCTACTCTTGTTGAGAATACCTCTTTTTTAAAGGGGGATTGAACTAGGGGCACAATGAACCAACTTAAAGTGCAAATCATTAGCCCACTAAACCCTTGGTAATTGTGATGGTTGTTACAAAGATTATTCTGCCACAAACAAATCATTTTAATAGAATTCAGGCTCTTTTCCAATGGAAAAGGATGAAGAAAAGGGTTCAGAAGCATGTGTCGGAGTGTCAAGTCTGTCAGACTAATAAATATTCTATTTTATCACCAGCTGGATTGCTTCAACCAATTCCAATTTCGAATCAGATCTGGGAAGACATTTCAATGAACTTCATCAAAGGCTTACCTATGTCTCACAACATCAACGTGGTTCTAGTGGTGGTGGACATATTGAGCAAGTATACTCATTTCATTGGCTTGAAGCATCCTTATACGGCAGTGGATGTAGTCAATCGATTCATTCAGGAGGTTGTGAAACTACATGATTTCCTAAGTCTATCATCTCAGATAGGGATAGAACATTCATCAGTGATTTCTGGACAGAAAGTTTTAAAGCTTCAGTGACTAAGTTGCGTTTTTCTACAGCCTACCATCCCCAAACTGATGGTCAGACTGAGGTTTTGAATAGGTGTTTGGAGACTTACCTCATGTGTTTTGCTTCCACTCATCCTAAGACATGGGCCTAGTTCCTAGTGTGGGCAGAGCTATGGTATAATACTTCTTTCCATACAGCAACTCATTGCACTCCTTTTAAGATGGTTTATGGTCATGATCCTCCAACACTACTGCGTTATGAATCTGGCTCTACTCATAACTTTGAGCTGGAACAAATGTTGAAGGAGAGAGATGTTTTACTTGCGGACGTTAAAGGCCATTTATTGAAAGCTCAGATTGTCATGAAGCAGCAAGTTGATAAACACAGGAGAGAAGTGTCTTTTAAGGTGGGAGATAAGGTATTTCTAAAATTATGACCGTATAGACAACAATCTGTGCAAAGACGAGTATGTCAGAAGATTACCGCCAGATGGTACGGTCCCTTTGAGGTTTTGGAACGTATTGGTCTGGTGGCGTACAAGTTGTGCTTACCAGGGACATCTAGGATCCATCCGGTTTTTCATGTCTCACAACTCAAACCTGTGTTGGTCAGGGTGAAACTGTGTTCCCTCTGCCACAATCTGGTTCGGTTGATGATGAATGGGAGGTTGAGCCAGAAGCCATAGTGGAGAGTCGTTATGATAAGGAGATTTTTTGGAAGCTCTGGTATTGTGAAAGGCGTTACCTCGACATGAAGCTTCGTGGGTTCGAGTTCTGGACATCAAAAGACAGTTTCTTTGTTTCTGCTTGAGGACAAGCTGGTGCTTATTGAAGGGAGTATTGGTAGAACCAAGCCATGGAGAGCTTTTTATACTAAGAAGAAGAGAGAGCAGAAGCTAGAGAGAATTGAAGATAAAAAAAATGAAGTTGAGCTGGCAGTTTTAGAGTCTTAAGAAGAGAGTATTGGCAGTGGTAATTAAGACTAAGTATAAATAGACACTCTAATACATTCAGAGGGTTTTACTTTGGATTTGTGAAATTGTCTAGGATTCATCGTGCTTTGGCTAGTCAAAGTTTTAGGGATAAACTTGACTAGAGTTGTAAATCCCTTTGGTGAAATAAAGATTTGGTTCGTGTTCTTAACACATGGTCTGAATGACAAGATCCACAAGGATAATGGAAAGGAAGCTTGAAAGAAAGGAATAGGAAAGAAGCTAAGGAGGCACTCCAACCTGTTTTAAATTAACCTGACCACATTTTCTTTCGAGTATGAACATGGTGTTGAGGTATATTTAAAACCATGGAATTTGATTGACGATATTGTTTTTGTAAATTGTTTGTTGATGAAAATCTCCACCATCTTTTGTTAAGAGAAGAAATATGTACATTTTTTTTTAGTCAAAGAAGAAATATGTACATATTAAAATCCATATTTACATTAAAAAGATCATATATATAAAAGATCAAAGGAAACTAAAGATATTCGAGGAGTAATGTTTAAGCTTTTACTAAAAGCTTCCAACACAAATGTTAAACTACATGCATTTGTGTTGTTCCCTTCAATAACAACTTTTACTTATTAAAAAGAGTTCATTAAGTCGTGACCAAAAAAGAAGAATGTGATAAATCGTCATTTAATCTCTCCGAAGATAAAAAAAAACCAGTGAAAACGCAAGTGATTAAAGAGAACTCAATATCCGGTGTTGTAGTTGGATCACTTAGACACAAACTAAAATTCTCAATGTGAGTTTATTATTCTTCTTTTTTTTTTTGTGTCATCTCTTCCTTTGTTGTTAAGGGTTGTAATTATGATAACTGTTACAAAACTTTACTACGGACAATTCACTCTGATCCTATTAGATGATACTCATGATGAACACGTTCTACCACTACAAGAAAACACAGATTAGCGTTGAATTTAGGCCGATGCTAATATAGCGTAGACTTTGCATCGTAATTGTATCGCTTACAAAATCCGACGCTAATTCGTCGCTAATTAGGGACGAAACAATTCGACGCTAAATCGACGCTAAAATTGCATCGAATTAGCGTCGAACATATAGCGTCGAATTTGGTAGGTAGGTGACACATTAAAAACGGGTTAACCTACTTATTTAGCGGCGCTTATAAACGACGCAAAAACGATGCTAATTCGAAGCAAAATCGACGCAAAGGTATTCGATGCTAATGCGATGCTAATTCGATTCAAACATTCGATGCAAAATCGATGCAAATTCGATGCTAAAATCTTCTATATATACCCGCCCAACCCAGACCAAGAAATCATTCAACAAAAACAAAATCAGTTTCGAAAAAAATAAAATAAATAAATCTTTTATACTAAATTTTTTTTAAAAAAGATGGGTGATATATACGAACTAAGACGCTGGATGTATCGACGTAAAGATGAAAATGGAGGGCTTTCAGAAGAGTTTCTCAACGGCCTTGAAATTTTTATGGCTCAAGCGAGTAGTGTGCCTATAATTCAACGGACTGGAGTGATGGTGTGCCCGTGTCGAAGTGCAAAAATTCGAGGCCGCAGACAATTGATACAGTTGGTACGCATTTATTTAATAGAGGGTTCACACCTGAGTATTATGTTTGGTTTTATCATGGAGAGGGATATGAAGATGAAACTTCGGGTAGTTCTAGTTACCAACCTATGGATCAGGGTTATTCGAATGAGCAATATGATCAACATCAATTTGTTATAGAAAATGATGATCATGATGTTGGGTTAGAGCATAATAGGTTCGAAGAAATGGTAACCGATGCATTTTCTGGAGTTATGTCTATTTCTGATGTTGCTAGAGAACCCAATGTAGATGCTAACTTTTTTTATGATATGATTGATTCTGCAAAACAACCAATCTATGAAGATTGTAGGGAAGGTCTGTCTAAATTATTATTGGCATCTAGGATGATGACAATAAAGTCTAATCATAATCAATCTGAGAGTTGCATGGATGATTGGGCAGCTCTTCTAAAAGAATATTTGCCAGAGGGTAATCAAGCTGCTGAGCCATATTACGACATACATAAACTAGGCTCTAGTTTAGGTTTGCCCTCGCAGATGATAGATGTTTGTATTGACAATTGCATGATATTTTGGAAAGATGATAAAGATCTGCAGGAATGTCGATTATGCCACAAACCAAGATTTAAGCCCCAAGGAGCTGGTAGAAGTAAAGTGTCGTACCAGAGAATGTGGTACCTGCCCATAACAGATAGGCTACAAAGGTTATACCAATCCGAACGAACAACTGCATCAATGAGGTGGCATGCGGAACATTCAACTATTGAAGGAGAAGTCCATCATCTTTCTGATGCAAAAGCTTGGAAACACTTCAAATCGGTACAGTCTAATTTTGCTAAAAAGAAGCGCAATGTTTATCTTGGCCTATGTACAGATGATTTTAGTCCATTTGGTATGTCTGGCAGGCAATATTCTTTGTGGCCGGTTATATTGACACCTTATAACCTTCCACCTGATATGTGCATGCAGAGGAAATTTCTGTTTTTGAGTATTTTAGTCTCTGGTTCGAAGCATCCAAGAAGATCTATTGATGTGTTTTACAGCCGCTGATTCACGAGTTGAACATGTTGTGGTCTCATGGGGTTCATACTTTTGATTACTCTAGGAAAAAGAATTTTACCATGCGAGCAGTGCTTATGTGGACGATAAGCGTTTTTCCAGCCTACGGAATGTTATCTGGTTGGACAACACATGGTAGGTTGTCATGTCCGTATTGCCAAAAATGAAACAGATGCCTTCCAACTAAAAATGGTAGAAAATCTTGTTGGTTTGATTGTCACTGGAAGTTCCTCCCTATGAACCATCCGTACCAGGGGAACAGGAGGTTGTTCACAAAAGGCAAACATGTACGTGTCCCCCCACCTCCATATCTTTCAGGAGAGCAAATTGAAAGTCAACTTGATTATTACGGATCTCAAGATACAGCAAAACGTGGTGGTAACTGGCTTAATATTCAGACCAATCTTCCATATGGATATCTTGAAGAACATAATTGGCATAAGAAGAGCATTTTCTGGGATCTACCGTACTGGAAGGATCATCTGTTGCGCCACAATCTTGATGTCATGCACATTGAAAAAAATTTCTTCAATAACATCATGCACACCATCTTAAACGTTCCAGACAGGTCTAAAAGACAACTTGAAGTCTAGATTGGATTTGCCTCGTATATGCTCTAGAGTTGAGTTACATCTCACGGGAGATGGGAGAGCTCCAGTGCCTATCTTTAGATTGTCAAGCGAAGACAAATCAACATTCTTCAACTGGGTTTCCACTGAAGTTAAGTTCCCAGATGGATACGTGTCAAAACTCTCTAAGTCTGTGGAGCAAGGGAAAAAAATTTCTGGTATGAAGAGTCATGATTGTCATGTGTTTATGCAAAGATTATTGCTTTTCGCCTTTGCAGAGCTTTTGCCAACGAACGTGCATGAATCACTTACAGGTATATTTTCTATTATGATATATAAATATCTAAACAAATGATGTGTGAAAAATTACATTTCTTTTTCGTTGATATTGGGCTTTGGTTTTAGGTGTTGGAGCTTTTTTTTCGAGATCTGTGTGTGCGAACTCTGACTCATGATGAAATTCAACAACTAAACAATAACATCGCAATATTGTTGTGCAACTTATAGAAGATATTCCCTCCATCTTTCTTTGATGTGATGGAGCATCTTTGTGTCAATCTCCCTTACGAAGCCGATTTAGGAGGGCTCGTTTAATTTCGTTGAATATATCCTTTCGAGAGATTCATGAAACACTTAAAAGGAAAGACAAAAAATCTGGCTAGGGTTGAGGGATCAATTGTTGCGGGAAGTTTAACCAAAGAAACCTCTCATTTCAGCTCATATTACTTTCCTCCAACTGTCCGGACACAAAAAAGAGCTCCACGTAGGTACGACGATGGTGGCATCGCACAAACGTATCTAGTTTCTGATGTCCCATATATATTCTTTGTAGTTGGTAGGCATGCCGGAATCACAAGAGAAGAGGATTGGTTCTCGTACAAAGACTACAATTGTGCACACACATATATTCTCTTACAATGGGACGAAGTTAGCCCATTTCTGAGGTACATATTATTACCAACTATGGATTGAGGTCAAAAGAGTTATTTTTACCATATATATGCTTTCAAAACATTTGTTATAACTATATTTTCTATTAGTGAATTCATTCGCCAGGTTAACGAGGTTTTCCCAAATGCATCAGTGGGTGAGATTGAAAAACGTAAAGACCTGCTAAATGGTTGAGAACTCAAGTAAGTTAAAAAAATTATATATATCTAGTTTAAGTAAGTTAAAAAAATTATATATATCTAGTTTTCATAAAAACCTAGATATACAATTTGTGTATACTATATTTACAATGTGTATATACTATATTTGCCAGGTTGATTATGGAGACACGTCATACCTTGTATGGTTTAGAGAGTTGATCCAAGGTCCGTTGGGGAAAGTTACGTCATCTCCAATGTATTTTACACGAGGTTATGTATTCCATACGTTCGAACGTGGCAAAAATAGAGCAACTGCGAACTATGGTGTGGTAGTTCGAGCCGGGGACACGGATTTTTATGGCATTATACAAGACATTGTTGAAGTGCAATACCCTGGTTTGGTTAACTTAAAGTGCACACTTTTCAAATGCGAGTGGTTTGATCCAGTTGTCGGGCGAGGAGTTCGAGTAGAAAAGTTTGGTGTCATCGATGTTAATGGATCGCGTTCTTATGGAAAGTACGATCCATTTGTCCTTGCATCACAAGCGGATCAAGATTGTTTCATTCCATATCCACGGGTTAGAAAAACAGAGATTTCATGGTTATCTGTGCTTAAAATAGCTCCCAGAGGAATGATAGTTGAATACGACGACGTTCCTAAGCAATATGAAACTGTCGTGGATCTAACAACTCCAGAACAAGATATAGACAACATCATTCTTATAGATCCGCAAAATCGAGAAGCTGAAATACTTCTGGATGCTATCGATGCAGAAAACCCTGAAGACGAGTGTACAAATAAGAGTGTAGAAATAACCAAAGAGGATGACGATAACTCTAATGACGATTCAGAGTGAAGCGTAAATGTTATCTATATTGTATCTTAATTCCAATAAGTATGTATTCATAATTTGTTTTAATGCATGTAATGAATAAAGATTTCAAAAAACTATATAGTTTTACATATATCATCATTAACCTTATCAATAAAATATATATGTAAAAAAAATTTCAAATTTTAAATTTAATCGGTTATAACAAAGATTGAAATGGTTAAGATTGTTTTTGTATCGCTTGCGTTTTCTTTACCCTATACCCCAAATAAAGATTGGAGGCAATGCGTCGCTATAGTGTCGAATTAGTATCAAAATCACATGTAATCGATGCTAATCCGATGCTATTAGCAACAAATTAGCGTCGATTTTATGTGATTTTGATGATAATTTGACGTTAACGGAAACAAATTTTATCTTTGGGGTTTAGGGTAAAGAATGAAAAATGCGTCGGATTTTTTGGAATTCGACATAAAACAAACACTATATTCAATTAATTTGATTAAACCGTTGGCGGTATTATGTCAAATTGTTTTGGTTAGACAGTTGGCGGCAAACTGAAAAGATTCTAATTTAGCGTCAAAAATAACTTAATTCGACGCTAAATTATTTTTTTTCCGATTCAACACGCGGCAAACATTAAAGATCGGAAACCGAAAAACATTAATTCAACTAGTTAGCGTCGAATTAGTGTCGGATTAGCGTCGGTTCACGTCTCCTTATAAACACAACCCGACCCTTTTTCCTCATTTTTTTTTCTGCATTTTTTCTTATTAACCGCCGCGACCATCTCTCTCTCCTCTCCGACCTGATTCCGGTCCTCTCTCTACGCCGTTCCTCTCTCTCCACCGCTCTGCCGCTTCTCTCTCTCCGCCGCTCCTCTCTCTCTCTCTCCGCCGCGAAACCGCTCCTCTCTCTGCCGCCGCGAAATCTCTCTCCCACAAATGGTATATTTATTTTTTGTTAATTTGTTTATTTGAGAGGAGATTTGGATTTAGATTTAGATTTTGTTAGATTTTAGGAAACAAATTTGATATGAAATATATTTTAGGAAATATGTAGGAAATAAATTTTAGGAAATGGAATTGAATTTAGATTTGATATGGATTTATGTGTTTGTATTGATAAGTTATATATTAAATTTATTAATTTATACAATTATGGAAAATAAAAACGAATTTATGAATTTATATATTTATGAAATTATTTTATGTAAAGTAAAAAAATGAATTTATTAAAAAAATTTAAGTTAAATTTATGGATTTATGTGTTTGTATTCATATATTGTATATAAAATTTAAGAAATTATGAATTGTTCTACCAAATTATTTTATAAGTTTTAATTTATTTATGAATTTATATTTTACATATTTTAATTTAATAAATTTGTGTTATTTTATAGGCGGATCGACCACCTTCGTATATACAGCTATTTGGCGAGGATGCTACGATACCCGGAGTCGATGGTCATCGCGGATCAGGATCAGGGTCGGGTTCGCAGGCTACGAACTATCGTCCATGGCCTCCACCACGAGTTGCACCACGAGCTCCGCCACCGCCACCGCCTCAGCCTCAACCAGAGCCAGAGCCAGAAGAAGACGAAGCAAATCATCCCGATGACGATACTAAGGCCCCTCCACCGGCAAACCCGCCTCTTATGATGCGGATTACTGAGCTTCTCCGCCAACCTGGACGTGAGACACGGGTTAGGGTTCTCCATCCGTTTAGGCCTCCCGGTATTTTATGGTATGATTAAATTTTTTGCAATATTACTAATTAATTTTTTTGGGTAATTACTTTATAATTACAAGTTATAATTAAATTATTGACATTTTCATATTTTGTTTTACAGGTTTAGCGATAACAGTGTTTCGCGTTCGGTCACCAAGGCCATCATGGCCCATTTCACTATGCCGCATGCTAATTGGAGCTAGACGCCTCAGTCTGTTCGAGATATTTGGTTTGAGTCATGGACGGTAATTCATTTTACATTATTTATTTTATTTATTAAATTATTTGATTTTAAATATATTCATAACATTATTCGTATTTTTGTAGCAAGGGTGACACTGGGAGGAATTTCGTACTTTCGAAGTGCAAGCAGCATTCGAGCAGAAGGCACTAAAGTGTCTTAACGGTTACGTCGGTAATTTGAAGAAAGTGTGGCGAGTGAAAGGCGATGAGACGAAGCCGATAGAGATGAATCCCGATGTTTGGTCGGATCTAGTGCAGTTTTGGGAAGATCTTCGTTCGGTGGTTAAATCGAAGAAGTGTTTAGCATCCCGTCTCACGTCGGTGGCCAAAGGAGATGGACCTTCAAAGCATTGTGTGGGTCAATCATCATACGCCACATGACGACTGAATATGGTAATATTTTAATTAAATGTGCTTATTTGATTATTTGTATTTTATATATTTATTTATTCTATATTTAATTATTTATCTATGTTTATTTTTGTTTAACAGGCTGCTGGCGATGATCTTCCTCCGATGGTTAAAGTGATGGAGAAAACTCATCGGAAGAAGGATGGGACGTTTATTACCGCTCAAGCGAAACAAACGTTCAACCCGTACAACGCATGATTGGCAGAGCTAGATGAGTCTGTCCAGTCTACGATGGGTCTCCTAGATTTGGATAGACTTTATGAGGAGGTAATTTTTTAGGTTCTTATATTATATTATAACTTATTATTTATTACAATTTTATTGTATAACACTTTTATTTTATAGGTTGCACCGAAGAAGAAAGGACGAACGATGGGTGTTGTATCCATCAGGGATGTCCCAGCAGCTTATTCGTGTGCTCGATATTCTTACACTCCGAGTTCGTCTGAGCCGTGTTTGAGCGGACAGTTGGATGCTGCTAATGTTGAGATTGCGCAGCTAAGAACGGAACAAGCAAAGCTGAGAAGTGGTCTCTCGGCATTGATCGGTCTCTTTGACATCATTCCAGTGGAGACCGGTCCTCCTGCATTAGCAACTGCCTTGCAAGGCATACCGCATCCTCCACCACCTCGTACACCTCCCGGTCCAATGCAGTTCGAGCAAAAATCTGAAGAGATGATTCGAGAAGATATCATCAACCTAAGGACCCAACAACATCAGTAGATTAGCGTTTTAATTTTATTTGTATCGGATTATTTAAATTTTCGTTTGTATTTATTTTATAATATTAGTATATTTTATAATGTTTTTAATGTTTTTTTTAAATGCAATCAGACCGACGCTAAATCGATGCAATACTGATGCTATTTAGCGTCGAATTAGCATCGACTGCCAATGCGTTTCAACGCTAATTTGACGCTAAATCAGCATCGAATTAGCGTCGAATTATTGCATCGAACTGTATAGACGCTAATTCGACGCTAATTTAGCGTCGAAAGTCAGTTCGACGCAAAAATAGCGTCGAATTAGCGTCTAAAATGATTTAGCATCGACGATTATATTTCGACGCTAAAGCGACGCTAAGAGCTTTTAACATCAAATTTTGCCGACGCTAAAACTGTGTTTTCTTGTAGTGTACTTTTAATTCTTAGAATCACAGCGAACGGTTTTAATTGTACAATGGTGGAAATCTCTTCTATGTTTGCCTCATTTGTTAATAAATCGCATTATATAAGAATCGAACCTCACACTTCCGGATGTAGAATCATTAATTTACTCTTGGTCAAACCATTGGACCAAATGGACTTTCACTTCTTATTTTTTTCCTATTAACTTGATTTCATATCTAATTTATGAAATTTATTAGTATTTTTTCTTTTCAATATCCATTTCGGTCATGGTTTATCTTGAATTGGTAAAATTAGGGCGGACTTTGACCTAACGCGTTGACGCATTTGGCATTAGACATCAACTTAGATTATTAATTTTAAGGGCATCCTTTTTGGTAAAAATGTCTTGTAGTCTAGTGATTAAATAGAGATATATTAACCTTTTGGTGGTGAGTTCGAAGCCCAGAACAAGATATATAGTTAACTTTTTTTATTTTGTGTTTGTAATGGGGTAACAATTTTTCTTTTTTTTGGCTTTAGGCAGTCCATCAGGACCGGATTTGGGTAAAATCATGACTACGGATTGGATATAGTCTACTTTTTTTTAAACGTCTGGATTTATTATTTTGTTACAAATTATGAAGAACGGTTACAAAAAACGATTTTATCACGGACGATTCACTCCTATTAGATCCACGACAAACGACATTTCATGCTTCAAGCTCATGATGAACACCTTATACTTTTAATGCGTGGAATCAGAACGGTTCTAACTGCATAACGCTGGAGATCTCTTGTAAACTTATATGCATGTTTGTTAATAAGTCGGATTGAGTAGAGTCTCTTTTAAAATTATTTTCTTATATACGAGATAAAGAAGAAGAAAAAATCAGTAATTATCTTGTATATCTCGTATTTATATAGGATAATGAATAACAAGTCATTATCTTTCTTTGTTTTTAACGAAGATATGTTTTTTTTAACCTAGGTTCTAGGTATTTGTTTATATTCTGTGAATTTCTACGAATACTTGGTTGACTTCTTGAAAGAGTTGAGATTTCGTTTTCGTCTTCTTTCTATTTGTGAGTTGTTATCTATCTCTCTATGTTTTCGCTTTGGTTCCTGAGAATCTCATATACCCATCTTGACGTCCTCTTCTCTCCTTTTTATTTTTGATGTTTTCAGGTTTCAGGATTTATGCGGAAGCTGAAAGGTTTGGACTGTAGAAAAAAGGCTATTAGCTCTTAACTATGGACAGAATAAGCCGGTTGCATGATGAGCTTCTCTTGCAAATATTGTCGTATCTGCCTGCGAAACATGTCGTGGACACAATGCTTTTGTCAAAACGGTGGCAATTTCTTTGGAAAATGGTTCCAAAACTCATATACGATGATAGCTATCCAAATATCGAGTATGGAAAATTTTCGTGGTTTGTAAACAGGTCTTTGTTGATGCACGAGGCTCCTGTTATAGAAACTTTGCGTTTCAAACTTTCAAAAATGCATAGTGGTCGTACTGGAGATATACAAATGTGGATTAGAGCTATAGATAAACGCGGTCTGTGTGAGCTGATTGTCGAGAATTTTGATACGTCTCCATTCACACTTCCATGGAGCATCTGTACACACTGCAAAATGCTTGCGGCCTTGAAACTAAGGAACATGGTTCTTCAGGAACATGTTTCTTCCTCGATTTCTTTCCCATCCCTAAAAAAGTTGAGTCTTAGATTAATCAAGTACCCGAGTGATGAATTTGTCAAGAGGCTTTTATCTGGTTGTCCTATTCTTGAAGATTTGGTTGTGGAGCAAAGTCCAGATGACAATGTGCCCATTTTGAGCATTAGAGTGCCGTCTCTAAAGAGTTTAGTCTTGATTAGATCAGACGAAAAAGTTAAATACGATAGTCATGGGTATGTGATAGATGCTCCTTCTTTGGAGTATGTAGACATTGCTGATCATTCGCGTGGGTTTTGTGTCATTGAGAATAATATGACTAAGATTGTCAAAGCAAATCTTGTCGTTAATTACTGGAAACCTTGGAAGACAATCATGGATTCTATTATTTCAGCCAAGAGTCTTTATCTCTGTATACCAGCCTCAGAGGTAATATATGCTCTTTACTCTTTATATTATTGATCAAAACTATTGACACTACAATGCTTGCACATTTATAATGTTATGTGCAGAAAGCGTATCCCGTTGGTGCTATATTCTGCTCTCTTGTACATTTAACATTATGCACATGTGAGACAGAATGGGTGAATTTACTTATTCGTGTGCTCAGAGATTCTCCTAACTTACGAGCTCTCAAACTTGTAGAGGTATGTATATACTATATACATATATATATATATATATATATATATATATATATATGATTGATCTAAGTCACTGTATTTGTATCTCAGCGCCATGACCTTAGGTCTCATGAGCCGCGCCCGTGCTGGAATGAAACGAGCTTGGTACCTGAATATCTGTTATCTAGTCTTGAAACATTCGAATGGGTAAATTATGGAGGAACAAAAGTAGAGAAAGAAGTAGTAGCATTCATCTTAAGAATTGCAAGCTGTTTAAAGAAGGCAACTATTATCTGCTCTAAAGCTATTACCGACCACAACAAGAAACTAGAGATGCTCGCGGATTTTCCCTTATCATCTAGGCGTTCACCAGCTTGTTCTCTTGCATTCCAGTGGATATATGTTCAAGAGCCAAAGTGACATTGAATTTTATCTTAGATAAGAAACTAGAACTTGTTATGTTCCATCTTTTCTATATTGAGCTCATTAAATATTTTTTTAAAAGTTCTTGCTCTCTAATCAAGGTGTCTTTTGAAGAACCAAAGTATGATCAAAGGTGCTTCTGAAATAGTAAAAAGTGTTGTTACAAATAATTGCATTCCCTCGTATGACAATTCAAAGAGGTCCACGGTTGAGAAAGCTTTTTGAGAAGGACAAGTCAATTATCATGGTATAATCGAAGTCTCCTATCTTCGTGAGAAAACTCTCAATATATTTTTGCTTTGAATTGATTTATTAGTACTCAGTTTTGAGAGTGTGCTCTTTATTTTGAGATCTCAACCTCTTTGTTCTATTTTGAGCTTTAATGAAAATTTTATTGAATGAATACAAAAAACTCCCAAAGCTCTTAAGAAAAACCTAAATCAATTCCTTCATAACTCAACATATATATATATATAATGTATTCATGTTCTTATGTTTTTAGTTGGTTTATAGTAATACAACCAATCGATAAATGAAGTGCATTTGTATAGAAATTAACTATATAACCCACACTACAAGCACTAGATCTATAAAAAATTTAAGTTGAATACTAATGGAATTTGAATCATTTTATTTGGATTTGTGGTTAAAGAGTTACATCTGATTTACCGAAACTACGTTTGTCTGGCTCGAAGCTCATGCAGGTCCAAGAATGTTTCAATACCGTCATGGTAATTTGACAAGTATGATATCCAAGTCGGTATCACATATTTGATAGAGATTTTCAACATTATTCAAGCATCAAAAAACCCTAATTTAGCAGCGAAATATAGGGGAATTGATGCAGCGAAATATAATTTAGCAAGGAATTGAAATCTACATATGTGACAATTTATACAGCTTACTTTGCTTGAAAAATAACAAGCCCCTATACCCCCACCTAGAAGATGCTACACCAACACTAAGGGATATGGGTTATCATCAACAAAATTCTTTGGAATTCGAGGATCGAGACTATCTGTGGAGAAACTCATAGATAATTAATGTATGCTTCATGAAGACAACAACGGTTAGTTTTTTTTTATCCAGCTTCTATGCCATCGACAAGCGAAGAAGATTCAAAAATAATCCCCGTCAAAATATGCATGGAAGGCTTAGGAGGGACTTCAAGTGCGTCCAAACTTCCTTCCATCATCTCGACAAGCGAAGAAGATTCGAAAATAAGCCCCGTCGAAATATGCATAGAAGGCTTAGGAGGGACTTCAAGTACATCCAAACTTCCTTCCATCATCTCCGCGACTCTGTTCATTGGTGGACGATCTGACGGGCACGATTGGATACACCAGAGACTCACCAAGACCATCTTCTTTACAATCTCCTTTTCCTCTTTTGTTATTTCATCTCCAAATATCCATGTTTGGTCTTCATTTTCAAGATCCTTATAGATCCAATCCGGAAAGTAAGCTGAACTAGCGTTGGGAGTTGTTTCAACTATTTCTTTGTTTCTTGCTCCGATCATCTCGAGGACCAACATTCCGAAGCTATACACATCTGACTTATGGGAGATTCCGCCGTACATTCTTGAGAACACCTCTGGTGCAATGTAACCTATAGTTCCTCTTGCGTCTATTAATGACAAAATGCTTTCTCTTTTTTCACATAGCTTAGCAAGCCCAAAGTCTGAGACTTTAGGACAAAGATTGTCATCTAACAGAATATTCTGAGGTTTAATGTCGAAATGCACAATTCTTGTTTTGCAGCCATAATGCAAGTACTCCAATCCCCGAGAAATGCCTAGCGCGATTCCATACAGTGTTGACACATTTAGAGTCGATGACTTATTTCTAGAGATGAACTGATCCAAAGACCCATTCTCTAGAAACTCATATATAATGGCTCTTCTCGACCCTTCATAGCAGAAACCAAGCATTGTAACAATGTTTATATGAGAGGTTTGGCTCATGCTGGCGACTTCGTTGATGAAATCTTCACCATTTCCCTTTGAGTCCTTCAATACTTTTACGGCAACCTTACGACCCTCACAAAGCTTCCCAGCATAGACAGTTCCAAATCCTCCTTTTCCGACAATGTTTGAAAATGATTTTGTGATTTTCTTTAATTCTGCATAAGTGTAATGTTTCAGTAGTACCTTGGACATCCATCTCAGGCTTGGCCAACTGATTTCCGATAAAGATGGAGAAGACCCGTTGTCCCCAATTGTTCACGTCTGGTACAATCTCACAGAAATGAAGCCTAACGAGGTAGTTAAACCCGCCATCAACTGGGAAGAACCATGTGAGGTTGGAATTCCAGTTGAGTATCGAGCGAAACACGTCGTCTGGCGCAACGTACGCTGGAGTTTCCTCAGTGTAGTTAATTTTTTTAACCCACTTCCGGAACATTCCGTTATCTCTGACCGTTTCCGTTACAACAACGGTCTCGAAAGCCGTTGAATTGCCTATCTCGAAGTCAATAGTACTACCAACGTTTGCTATTGCATCGTCAAATCCTCCCTTTGAGTAAAACCGATCGGGCATGGAGACAATCTCGATTCCGTTCACGAAAGCTAACGATTTTGGAGACGGCGTGAACGTTAGTTCTAACGGCGCCTGCTCAACTGAAACGATAAACTCTTTCACTACGGTCAAATCTTTGGAAGCTTTTACCGTTAAATCGGCGCTGAAATTATTCAAGAGAGTGAAACCGTTGTTGACGGTGACGGAGAAGAAGGAATTAACGGCGTCGAAATCGGATCCGTATCGGGTCGGGTAAAAGTATAACAGGATAAATTTCGGGCCGGGAGAAACCGAAAAACTATAGGTGAAATAAGATCGGAAAATCCGCAGCTGAAGAGAATGATGCGTTGACTGAATTCCACGGTAAGGATTTAAGATTCTCCGCCGTCCAATTCCGGCCAGTGTTATCGTTATTATTGGAGGTATCGCCGCAGTTGAAGAAAAAGACATCGGTGGGATTGTACGCCGTCGCCGTCGTTGTTGGTTCTGCTCCGGCGACGGCGACGGAAACGAGAATGGAAAATATTAAGAAAGCGTGACGGATCATCGGAAATCTGGATATATTGGAGAATTATTGAAGGATTGAGAATGATCGAGAAGAAGATAAAGAGGCTGGAGTGTATAGTGGAGTGAGAGTACGGGTCAACGGTCTACTTTCGGGGTCAAGCAAACGAAGAAGTTTTTTTTTCCATGAATTTTCTTTGTCAGTGCCAATAATTTCATTCAACTTGCTTAATACGGTATTGTGAATGAAATTTTATGTAAGGTGAAAAAATGATTGTGATTTAAAACAAAATTAAATTTAACTCATTTTCAAGAAAACAAAATGTGAAGAGTTTTGATTTGTTTATCGTATGATTTTGTCTCAATCAAGATAAACCGTACTCAATATTTCAAGATTTTACGAGCTCTCTTTTTTTGACGATTACATCTCGTCTCATCGTTTTTAACACACAACTTCCACTAAGTTAAATAGAATTTAACAAGCTACTTAGGAGTTTCTATGGCTACAAGTTTTTCAAAGGATAAAGAAGATGCTGAAAATAGTGAAAGATTAATAAGAGGAAGGCTTTCTTTGTTATCTCCTATTTATCCCTTTTGGTAACATATTGTGGACTGGATTGGGTCTATGCATATTATGAATGTTTCAAATGTAACAAATATGTTTTGACGTTTGGCCCAAATGACACTTATCTCACAATCTGTATGTCTCTTTTGGACAAACCCATCTCTCGTGAAAGAACTCAGAAAAAAATTTATCGCTTAGCGCAAACTGTCGTTCATCAACTCCAATATTTTCTGACAGCTCAGCTAATGCTAATCTATAACAGTCTCTTTGTTGTAGTACTTTAAATTTAGCTTCCTGTGAAACCTTAATTTATTTTCGCCTTTCTCCTACGAGTTTGTATCTTGCATGCTTATCTAATTTAAACCCGTAGTCCAATTTCTTTTCTTTGTTCTACATTTTTGAATTTTTATTTCTTTGCATTTCTTATATTTGAAAAAAATAAAATAAAAAATCAATTGCTCTAGATTAGTTTGTTTCTCATATTTTTATCGTTGTAATATTTAGTCTTCGTGGGATCAATTCTTTAGTACTCTTTAGTGTTCCATGTACTTGTGATTATTTGAACTTTTATAAATTTAATGTTTAGTCCGCCTACGAGAGTATAACTCTCAAGTGAAAGTATAATGTGTCACCATTACGAATCTCTTATCTTAAAAAAACTTAGCTTGATCTCGGAGTTCGAGCAGCTTCTTCGAAACCCAAGAGCCCTTTGTTGCGTCTTTGGCATACCAATTGTATGATAATATTCTCGAAAAGGATGCCATGGAGGCCTAACAGACAATTGTTTCGGCAAAATTTAACCAGGTTCGCAAGTACACAGATCTACGGAATGATAGAGAGAAGTATAGTTTTATTAATCAACGAAGTAGGCTTGTAGCCAAATTGTATTACAACGTCTAGATATCTAAAGCGTTAATAAGAACTTCGTTGGACGTGGAAAACAAGGCTAGATCTCTGGTGGCTATCTCGTGGATGCTGTGAAGACGTAGCTCTTGAGTTTTCTCTGTCTCTTTTTCGATGATGTCTTCTCTCCCAGATGTCTCTATTTATAAGACTTGATCAAATCCTCTTAGGATTAGGATTCTACTTGACGTGCAAGCTTATCTCCTTAATAAACGAGATTCTTGATATATTTGAATCATATTTTGAGGTGTAGATAATGACAAATCTGATATTGCGAAATATCTGCAAGTATATCTTAAAAGCCATGTGTTAGTTTATATCAAATAAGGTTAACTAACCTTGTAACGGTGTCATAACGACGTTATCCACTTGATGACCACGTAGTAACGATGTCTAACTCGCTACCGACAAGTCATTTCTTCATTCTACATGAGATACATGATGTATTGTCACGTATCATCAGGTTACTATCTCACTTAGCATGTCAAGGAAGACGTGTAGTCAGGTACTACCTGACTTTACCTCATGCAGATGGATGAATCGTCAGGTAGAGGCAAGTTGTGACCTCGTTCTACCTGACATAGATGGACATATCGTCACGTAGAGGCAAACTGTGACTTTGTTCTACCTGACGTAGATGGACATATCGTCACGCGGAGGCAAGCTACGACCTCGTTCTACATGACATAGATTGACGTATCGTCAGGTAGACGCAAGCTATGACCTCGTTCTACCTGACATAGATGAACATATCGTCAGGTAGATGCAAGTTATGACCTTGTTCTACCTGACGTAGATGGACATATCGTCACGTAGAAGTTGGCTATGACATCATTCTACCTGACGTAGATGGACATATTCTCAGGTAGAGCCATGTCATTAGCTTATTAGACTATGCATGAATAGTGTGCAGCTAAGTCTTATGCTCGACCTGCACCAACCAAAATCTACCAAGTAGTGAATTTATTTTCCCCAACAGTTTGCCCCCCACTCTTTAATTTCTTATTTAGAACTTGAAGAGTAATTAACTTAGAGCTTGGTCTGGTGGACTTTGTCTGGCGACGTATCGCTTAGACTTGATAAATTGCCTTTTTATTTACGTGTGCATACATATTATTTGATTTGTAGAGACGTCTAGTTCTTCAGTCGTGTAGATCTTCGATCTTTCTTGACCCAACAATATCCATATCTAGGTGATACCTTGCAAACAAATGAACCCACGTAGAGAAATAAGTACTACATCCCTTATTTCTCTTGTAGACTTGTAGACTCAGCCTTATTTTTGGCATGTTATTAACCGACAAGGTTTACAACGCCCATGCTTGGCACACCTTTGGTCAGATATTGCTATATGTTTAGCATTCATCTAGGTTGTTGCTCCAAACATCATGTTGTCGTGTTTTTTTTTTTGAGGTCTTGCCTCTCTTTTTTATGTGGTAACACAGGTTGTTATCACCTGATGAAGCCGGTAACTTTTTGTCTACCTGACTATATTTGATATTTTGCAAGGTCAAACCACTTTGCAAATTTGGAATTGACTTCGTTGAGCATATTCCAAGAGGTTGTGCCTCCAAATTTACATTGTTATAGTAATTGTCACAAGTTCGAGGCGTCCCTCTTCGTCTTGTGGGTCTTTGACCATTACTTTTGTCTGCGAGGTTATACCCCTTGTTTTTTCAAGTATTGACTCTCGTCATGACTTGATGAGGTTGTACCTCTTAATTTTTCAGGTGTTGACTGTCGTCATGACCTGCAGAAGATGTTCTTCTTAGTTTGTCAGGTCGTTCCTTTGAGAGATCGATGACAATAATCACAATCTAGTTTATCAACAGCTATAAGCTTATTGCTGCTTGTCACATTTTTTGAGAAGTATTGCCCCCCAGTTGATTTTATACTTGACCGTAGTCATTACAAATTAAGGATGGACCTTATAGTTCTGAGGAAGTCGTGCTTCTAAACGTGCTTAAGCTTGACTACTACTTGAGTAGTTGTATAAAAGACCTTGTGAGATTGACATGTCAAAGCTCCTATATTATAATCTGCGTCCGTAGACATGTTGTGAAGTACACAAGTTAATAAAAAATACATTGTTGCATCACTTTTTTTTTAGATTCGCAACTGTGCCTTTATTAAGGCTGCCTACGTACCCATGGCGGGATCAAGTCGCTCGTAGTTCATACATTGTTGATAGATAAAACACACTTAGGGTTTGTCATCCATGTTGGTTCTTTCCCTCCTTGCATCGCGTGACTCATCTCGTGGGGAGCATCGATAATAATAAGCAGGATCTTCTTCCCACTTGATTTGCGCCCATGCTCTTGAGAGCACGTCTTCCATGGTTTTGCATTGATACTTTGTCAGTTCTTTGTACAGGTCACTATCTGGTAGTAAACCTCATTTAAACGCTGATATAGCAGTAGACGTGACACAACTTGAGATGGATACTTTTTCCTTGTTGAAACATCCCACGTAACTGCGCAGCGATTCGTCTCCCTTCTGGATCACCTCGTAGAGGTCATCGGATGTTCTCTCAAGGTTCCTGCTACTTGCAAATTGTTCAACAAAACGATCAGTTAGTGAAGCAAATGAATTTATTGATCCGTTCGGTAGGTTCGTAAACCACTGGAGCGCAGGTCCTGTGAGACTTGAGCCAAATCCTTTACACATGTTAGCTTCCCTATACTCTCTTGCGATTGCAGTGGTAAACATTCGTTGTTTGTATTATGCGATGTGATTGTCTGGATTTGTTGTTCCGTCATACATCATCATCGAGGAAAACGAGAACTTCTTAGGCATCTCTACAAGCGCGATCTCGTCCGTTAATGGAGTATCCGCGTAGCAGTTAGGTGCGCTCTTTGTTATCGGCGGTGCCACACCAGGAAGTCGCTTGATCATTGCTTCCATATATTCAAGACGTTTGATGATCAGGTGTGGATCTTCTGTTGAACAGGTCGTTGCTGCTTCAGTAAGGTGAAGCAGAGATTGGACGACTTGCGCCCTAACCTCATCTCTAACCACATCAGTGGCAGATGTACCAGCTCCTTGTTGCTGCATCGTCCTTACACCCGCAGCAGGTGTAGTTCCATCTAGCGACAGCATCGGATCGACATGTCTTTTGAACCGGTTTCGAGCTTCGAGCTCGCTGTCTCTGTCTGCAGCGAGTAGAGTCTCGTTCGCAGACTTCAATGCAGCATTCTCCGCTTCGAGCAGCGCTGCTCGTTCTTCAGCCCGTTTCATCTGGGCGGTGAGTTCTACCAATTGAGCAGCGGGATCTTGGGTGTTGTTACCTCCTGTGGGTATCACGTTGTCATCTCCGGTAGTCATGTCTCACGTAGTTAAATCTGTCCCCTCCTTCTAGCGCCAATTGTTTTGGCAAAATTTAACCAGGTTCGCAAGTACACAGATCTACGGAATGATAGAGAGAAGTATAGTTTTATTAATCAACGAAGTAGGCTTGTAGCCAAATTGTATTACAACGTCTAGATATCTAAAGCGTTAATAAGAACTTCGTTGGACGTGGAAAACAAGGCTAGATCTCTGGTGGCTATCTCGTGGATGATGTGAAGACGTAGCTCTTGAGTTTTCTCTGTCTCTTTTTCGATGATGTCTTCTCTCCCAGATGTCTCTATTTATAAGACTTGATCAAATCCTCTTAGGATTAGGATTCTACTTGACGTGCAAGCTTATCTCCTTAATAAACGAGATTCTTGATATATTTGAATCATATTTTGAGGTGTAGATAATGACAAATCTGATATTGCGAAATATCTGCAAGTATATCTTAAAAGCCATGTGTTAGTTTATATCAAATAAGGTTAACTAACCTTGTAACGGTGTCATAACGACGTTATCCACTTGATGACCACGTAGTAACGATGTCTAACTCGCTACCGACAAGTCATTTCTTCATTCTACATGAGATACATGATGTATTGTCACGTATCATCAGGTTACTATCTCACTTAGCATGTCAAGGAAGACGTGTAGTCAGGTACTACCTGACTTTACCTCATGCAGATGGATGAATCGTCAGGTAGAGGCAAGTTGTGACCTCGTTCTACCTGACATAGATGGACATATCGTCACGTAGAGGCAAGCTGTGACTTTGTTCTACCTGACGTAGATGGACATATCGTCACGCGGAGGCAAGCTACGACCTCGTTCTACCTGACGTATATTGACGTATCATCATGTGGAGGCAAGCTACGACCTCGTTCTACATGACATAGATTGACGTATCGTCAGGTAGACGCAAGCTATGACCTCGTTCTACCTGACATAGATGAACGTATCGTCAGGTAGACGCAAGTTATGACCTTGTTCTACCTGACGTAGATGGACATATCGTCACGTAGAAGTTGGCTATGACATCATTCTACCTGACGTAGATGGACATATTCTCAGGTAGAGCCATGTCATTAGCTTATTAGACTATGCATGAATAGTGTGCAGCTAAGTCTTATGCTCGACCTGCACCAACCAAAATCTACCAAGTAGTGAATTTATTTTCCCCAACAACAACTATCCTCTCATGCATCAAGATTAATATTAATGATAATCAACAAGTCGATACGTAACAAACTTACCATGACCCGTCCCTTCTGAGATATTAAGTTCAAAAACACCATGATATAGATTTTGAGTAGTCCAAACTAAGGTGGTGAAGAAAATAGACATGTGTATTTCGGATTGGTGGAGCAATTCAGAGCTAAGAAAATAGAAATGTTTAGACTCATTTATAAATCGGGTGTGTACACGAACTTCTTCAAGGAATTATAAGTACTAATCGCCGGTAGCTAGAGAAATTCTTTTGAAAATATATGGTGATCGCTATGCCCATTTATTCCATACCATGTTTTAAAATTTTCGTCGAAGTAGAAATTACAAGTTTGACTTTTTTTTTATTATTCTTGTAAAAAATAAGATAAAAAGGTGTCGGGATTTTCAAGCCATGTCCAATTCACCTATTGATTTAATATTCCGTTTTGGATCATTTGGGTAAATCCGCATGAATTTGTTTTTGGATTCTTTCCCGAAAAAATTATACCAATTAAAGTTGAACTTAATTTTTGTATTAGACTATTTATCTAAATTTTTTACTTGAGATTTAGATTGATATAACGACAGAAATGTATTCCCCTGATAGTAAGGAGTAAGAATTTACTCTTAAATCTTTAAATTTTCGTTATTATACTAACGAAAACTGATATTTGTTAAGTTTTTGATAAGAACAAGTTTTGGTCAGAGATTGGGTGGTGTGATATCAGAAACGTTCATCCGTTTTCTTTGATATGTTTGCATCTTGTTTGCTCTAGTCATCTGTGATTTAGTTTGCAAAGATTTCTGACTATTTTAAATTGCAATTATTAAATCTGATCTCTATTCTATGGAGGATTAGGTTGTTAGATCGTTACGGATTATTACTCTGATATCGCAACTGAATTTCTAATCTGCGAGATTTTTTTTTTTTTTGCTTAAGTAAGGCACAATATATAAAAATAACGTGGCAATAAAAGATGTTTTCTTTTTTAAGCACGTTGAACCTGGATAAGTATCTGAAAGAGGATATGCGTGTCCTCTCATCGGGAAACACGGATACACTATTTCTCGAAAGTGTACATTCGTAGTCCCATTTGAATTTTTTGTGTAAAGACTGGATTTTAAGAAGCTTGATTGACCCGTTGTACGATGTGTACAATAAGGTGAAATCCTCTAAAAACCTTTGGGGTGCCTTGGAGAAGAAATATAAGTCGGAGAACACTAAGAGTCAAAATTTTTGCTATGGCAACAAGTATGGTGAGTCGACAACCCATATTGGGAATGGTCTGCCACCTATGACCTTGTGTGTTATACGGTCTACATCTCTGATGTTTATCGGAATGTTCATATACTATCTATACTAATAGCGGTGGAGGTGTTATGGTCACAAGTCTAGTGAGTCGACGCACCAAATTTAGTTTGGTAGTGGTCCTCCACGTGTGATTGTGCCAAATTCTGATTTTTATCAGATAGTCATGTTAATGCCTAATGTGGTGAACATAGGACTAATACTCGACAAGTTCGATGGAACTCGATTCATCACAAGTGATGATAAGATGTTTATTTCCCTGTCCATGATGAAACTAGAGAAGTGTCTCAAAGACGATAGCACATGCTTTTCTTTGAGAATACTAATGTTATAACTCTAAATAGTGTTTAACTGTTTACCATGAAAAGACGTTTTTTGAAAGGTTGAATAAATGCCGCCTGATCAACTACTGTATAAATCTACAGTGAGTTTAATACTTCTAAGGAACTCATGTTTCCTTGAGACGAGGTACAAGTCTATGAAGACACATTTTAAGAAATTCGTAGTGACAAAATTTTTGGACTTTAAATGGGTGGGCTTTAAGTTCTTCATATAAAAGTCAAACAAATGTGATTGATGATGCATGCGATAATGACCGCATTTATGTCAATTACTTTGACATATTAGGACTGTTGCTTTGAAAATTTTCCAATAGTTTGGAAATATTTTAAGAATTATCTCTGGCATTAGCGAAAGGCGGAGGAGAGCCTTGAATACTTGATTGTCAGGCAGAGGATTAAGTCTACAAACCGCAAATCATATTGGATTCACATATGTGAACACAAGAACAAAGAGAAACATAAAGTTTCTATGAAAGCCTCCACTAGCTTCATAAAGCTTAATGATTAAAAGAAGTTCAATGAAAAAAAAAAAAAAAAAAAGGAAAAAATGTCACAAGTGTGGCATCATGGATCACTAGGCTAACGCATGTCGTGGTATGGGTAACGAATGTTGTAGCAAGATTGACCATGCAGAGACAATGGAAAATCCAGACTAATCTGACGGAAACATATACGTGTAGTGTAGTTTCTAAAGTCAACATTGTTGGTAATAACCAGATGAAATGATGGTACGACACGGGTGCCACTACTCACATATGCATTGATAAGGAGATGTTTTAAGACTTATCAAAAATACAAGAGTGAGGAGAGGTTGTTAATGGCTAACATCGACTCATCAAAGATGAAGCTTTGGATAGATCAAAGAGTACAAACTCGAGATTGAAATTCAACTCGGTAAAACTATGAAAATAGTTATATATAATAGAGGAGGCGAGGTTGATGAGAATGAAATGCGTTTCTTAGAGAAAAGGACATTATTCATCGAAAAACAAAAATTGCTCCTTATTCAATCTATTGAAGTTGACTCTTTATGGATGTGAATGCAAAGATATTTTGCTTCTAAGTTACATCAAGAAATGTGTGTGGGGGGGGGGGGGGGGGGGGCGGAGGGGGGAAGCGTTGCTTATCGCATAAAGAAGTCATTGACAAGATGTCTCATGACCTTTGGAGAGGTAAAGTACATTCGTACAAATACCGGAAAGTGTGGGGGGTACATGAAACAAAAATAGCAGTGCGACCTCCGAAAAAAGTCACAAATAAATCTAAATTGGCATATTGCATTTTATCGGATATGCACATAAAAATAGTGCTTATTGGTTTCTGATTTATAATCAGATGTACCAGATATCCATGTAAATACAATAATGAAATCAAATAAGGTATATTTCTTTGAACACGTGTTTCAGTACAAGGATAATCGAAATCCAAAATGAACTCGTGAAGAAAAATACCTTGTCACCTTTGTAATTGAGTCGAATATTTTTTTTTGGCACATTGTGAGATGTTGCAGAAGAATACACCGTAAACTTTTACTGAATGTCATGTCTACACTAGACAATATTTTGTAGAAAGAAAACGTCATCATAGTGAGATCGACTCCATTATGCAAAAACAATATATGTGAGATAATCGATTTGTCATAAGGGCTTTAAGTCCTCTGGTGTAAATGGATATTCAACACTGAAAACTGATGGCTTAGTAAAAAATACACAAAAAGCCAATAGACTTCTGAAGTCTCTGTTGGGGCTTACAATAGCTCTGAAACAGCAGCACGGAATATTTGACGTTGTCAAATACTCCCTCCGTTTCAAAATAGTTGTCATTCTAGTCTTAATTTTTTGTTTCATATTACTTGTCATTCTGCAATTTCAATGCACATTTATGACTAATTTTTCCATTTTTATCCCTACTTTTCAGCTTATTAATTACTAATATCAAATAAAACATTATATTAATTAGGGGCAAAACAGATTTTTAATATGTTTTCTTAATTTGTGTGAAAACCTCCAGAATGACAATTATTTTGAAACGGAGGGAGTAGTTCTTAGCATCAATGAATGTGATAAGTTTATATACATAAAAAAAAAATTCTCTGCACGAATACATGTTGCTCTGTTTATATGTAAATCACATTGATTGAAGAAATAAAGACATGCTCGAACAAACTAAGAATGGTGTTAGTGTAAAGTTTGACATGTAAGACAAAAGTTGTGATTGTAGAGAATATAATCACTAGATATTCGAAAGGAATAACCTTATTAAGCTCATTATGCTAAAAAGATACTTAAAAGATTTAAGGTCTCCTCAAGTTTAATCAGAAGTCTAAAGTATTTAACTGATCGACGGACTCCACCTATATACTAAGTATCTACATGGGTAATCCAGGTTGTAAACACTGGAAATTAATAACTAAAGAATTGACCTACGTGCAATATATTAAGTTATGGGTTGCACTATGGTAAAGAACACACAGTTTTTGAGGGATACAGTAGTGCAAACTGGATTTCCTATTTCAAAATCTCAAAATCCACAAGTGGATATGTCTTTACGCTAGGGGGTGCAGCAATGTCTTGGAAATCTTCCAAACAAACTCTGTTGGCCAGATTGACCATGAAATCTGAGTTCATAGCTTTAGACAAAGTTGCAGAAGAAGTAGATTGACTTCAAAATTTATGGAAGATATTCATATGAGGGATAAACCAGTGCCAACATTACGTATACATTGCGATAGCCAATGGGCTATAGCTCGGGCACTGAGTAATCTGTATAATGGTAAATCTCGTCATATAAGAAAATGACATTAAACCATTAAACTCTTGATCTCAACTGTTGTAATCACGGTAGATTACATTAAGTTGAATGACAACCTAGCGGATCCATTTACTAAAGGTTTGTCTAGAGATCAATTGGTAAAATCATCAAGAGGAATGGGTTTAAAGCCTATGACTTAAGAGGAGGTTTGATGGAAACCCTACTTACGTGATTGGAGATCCCATGATGTAGGTTCAAAGGGAAAACTAAATCAAACTAAATCTGCTAAGAGCACTGAGAGACTTCTGTCTTCTCCCAGTTCCTAGGACGATGAACAGTGCATCTTGTATGTGTAGAGGATAAGCTTTGCTTTTAATGATTTGAATCCATAATTTTGAGATATACGTGAAGTATTACATAATACTTCTTAAAACAAAGTTAATGGCAAATCACCTTGTGAGTGTGAAATGGGGCCGTTTCTAGGAGAATGAACGAAATGCTATATTCTCCAAGTTCACTCATGATTAACCAGGCATGTTCAAGGCCAAAATGAACACAATAGAGAACCTGTTCTGTGAGAAAATGAAGCTGTGTTATAGATGTTGACTCGGTTTACATTAAAGCTCGGGTGGTTCAAGACATCATGATCACCTCCTGGTCGAGTAAATCCGACAGCTATTAACAATGACTGGTTCAAGGCTGAAAAAGCTACCAATTCATATACAGTGGATTTTTCGCTTGTATTCTCAAAAGTCCTTTTATTGAGTCTTCTTGAGGGGTCATGTGGATAGAGTCATTTTTATTCATGTGGGGGATTGTTGGAACTCGTTTTTGACAAAATAATTTTAGACCAATGTCCGGTGAGTTTTTCGGTGGAGACGTTCATCGAAATAACCGGATTGTGGGCTCTATATTTATATGTAAAAATCGGAGTTAGTTTGAATAAGAAATAAAAGTCTAAAGTGGGTGACGTTAAATTTGGCTAAGTGTAAAAACTAGAAAATGTCACAGCGGAAGTTAGAGATGAAATATATCAAGTATATACAGTAGAAAATCATAACAAGGGTAAAAACCTTGTATACACTTTGGTGTATTGGAGAAATGAGATACCCGAAACAAACTTCGTTTTTGGGTTTCAAGATTTGGCAACCATGTAATTAATCTTTTGATCCAAATTTATTTAGACAATATTTTGTTGATTAATTCAACAAATATTATGTGTCGGATTTTAATGATCAAAAGAAATCATGGGTTGATTGATTTATATAAATAAAAAAATCAGATTGAATAAAAAATTCAATCACCAACTCCACTTGCTCCATTATTCACGTTGAGGCTGCTGGCTATAAGACAATGCTCCTCTCTCTTCTAAGATAGATGATCACCAAAAGATCACAGACAACAAAACCAATGTCCCTCATACTTTATTTATTTGTTTTTTGAGTATGAGAGTACTCGCAGAATATTGGTTCGATAGATTCTGTTCTTCGGTGTTGGAAGACAGAAATAACCGCAGTTGTATCTTGGGAATCTTACCGCTATGAAAACGTCACACTACAGGGCGTTTAAAGATTTAAGGAAAGAGATCCAACGTCTCGCCTCTGTAATTCCTTTTTATCTTCCTGATTTGGTATTGTAATTTTTTGATTCATGTTCTTAAATTAATCTTGCATATATCAGTTGCCCAATTGTAGAAATTCGGTTCCTACATTTACAACTCTCTAAGCAAGAAATGGACTCAGATTTCGTGATTAGGAGAAATTCAATGATATATCCCTAAACAAGCCGATGTTCTATGCAGAAACGTATTTTCAGGCCGAGTAAAATCTATTATATATCTTTTTTTTTTAATCAAATATGGGCTTCAAATACATTTATAAAGGCCCATAATGTGATCTCGTCGCTTACATTCGTCTTCTTCTTGCGATACAATTCAGGTTTTGCTGGAGATTCTGGAAAAATACCTTAGAGAGAGAAAGCAGGAGAGGGGAAGTGAAAAAAAAGGAAAGCAGAGGTCACGTTTTATAGACCCAGAACGGGAGCTGAAGCGTCACACCTCGAAAACTCCAACGCCGCGCAGAAAACCAATAAAGACACAACAAGTGTCGAGCTCAACTTGTTGTGGGCCCAGATTACGAAGCACACGACAACGTAGCTCGGCCCATCTTGTTTCGTTGACCAGGGGGCTACTGTTGAGTCCAGACCTACGGTTCGCGCGTTCTGGAGGCCCAAGAAGCAGCAGAGGCCCAACTCAGTGCTTAACTGCGGTCTGGTTAAACTGAGATTGTTAAGACGAAACCTAGGATGTACCCACAACCTTTTACTATAAATAGAGGTACAATATGATGAGACAAGATATTTTGAATTCCTTCCAAGAGAGTACAAGGGATCAAAACTTTTTTGTTTAGGTCTTTAACTGCGCCAAGAAATTCTCCGGGAGGCCACCGCCAACCGAAAAACACACTGAAAAAACTATCTCATTCATACTAGTTCGTGGCGACCTAGTAACCCAGGATCTGTCCGGTCTATCATACAGCGACCTACTCTAAAACTTTTTGTCCCGAGCTCATCTTTCAATATACGAAATTCTCCGACCTTCTATCTACTGAAAATTCATTGTTCAACTTATTGGATAAACATAATCGAAGTCTCCTATCTTTGTGAGAAAACTCTCAATATACTTTTGCTTTGAATTGATTTATAAGTACTCAGTTTTGAGAGTGTGCTCTTTATTTTGAGATCTCAACCTCTTTGCTTTGTTTTGAGTTTTAATGAAAATTTTATTGAATGAATAAAAAAAACTCCCAAAGCTCTTAAGAAAAACCTAAATCAATTTCCTTCATAACTCAACATATATATATATAATACAACCAATCGATAAATGAAGTGCATTTGTATAGAAATTAACTATATAACTAGGGGTGGGACGGATCCGGATATCCTGGAATTTCAGGGTATCCGGATCCAGATCTGGAATCGTCGGATCCATGGAAAAACTATCCGGATCCGGATCCGTGACCTCCAGATATCCGGACTCTAGATATATGACAAAAAATCAGGATATCCGGATCCGGATCCAAAATTAATATTAAAAATAATTAAAAATATTCATAAATAAATAAAAATATTTTTTTAAAAATTATTAGTTAATATTTTAAATGGTATTTATTAGTTAATATTTTAAATGGTATTTTAAATTATAAATATAATTTATTATAAGAAGAACTAAAATCAATTTTTATATATATTTATTTATATAAAATTAGCTTAATAGATATAAAATATATATGTTTTTAATATATTTAATGCGTCCGGATCCGGATATCCGGACCTTTAAATTTTGTTATCCGGATCCGGATCCTCTTTCCACGGATCCTAGATTTTTATATCCTTTTCCGGATCCGGATTCCCCAGATATCCTAATTTTTGGAGTGATTCCGAACGGATAACGGATCGGATCCCGGATAATAATTCCACCCCTATATATAACCCACACTACAAGCACTAGTTCTATAAAAATTTTAAGTTGGATTCTAATGGAATTTGAATCATTTTATTTGGATTTGTGGTCAAAGAGTTACATCTAATTTATTGAAACTACGTTTGTCTGGCTCGAAGCTCAAGCAGGTCCAAGAATGTTTCAATACCGTCATGGTAATTTGACAAGTATGATATCCAGGTCGGTATCACTTATTTGATAGAGATTTTCAACATTATTCAAGCATCAAAAAACCCTAATTTAGCAGCGAAATATAGGGGAATTGATGCAGCGAAATATAATTTAGCAAGGAATTGAAATCTACATATGTGACAATTTATACAGCTTACTTTGCTTGAAAAATAACAAGCCCCTATACCCCCACCTAGAAGATGCTACACCGACACTAAGGGCTATGGTTTATCATCAACATGATTATTTGGAATTCGAGGATCGAGGCCATCTGTGGAGAAACTCATAGATAATTAATGTATGCTTCATGAAGACAACAACGGTTAGTTTTTTTTATCCAGCTTTTATGCCATCGACAAGCGAAGAAGATTCAGAAATAATCCCCGTACTTGAATTTCCGTAACATCACTTGCCGTATGGAAGTCCTCAAACCCAAACCCTAAAAATCAGGTAAAGAGCGTTGACCAAAGTCAAAATCCCTAAAAAAGTGTGATTGTTCGAGTGATACGGGTTCTTCTCAGGCCGCCGTCCGCGGGCGTCTTCTTAGGCGGCGGCTTCTCCTCGACTCTTATTGCTCAGGTCCACCCCTCCTCATGGGGCAGTCTAAACCCAAAAAACCCTCACCATCCAAAAATAAGTCTTCTTCTAAGAAGTCCATTTCGCAACCTCCCTCCACTCTGGCGGCTCCTTGTGTCCCGGAGGTGGAGTGTGATGTCTCACCGTCTGATCCTAGTCCGATAAGCTCTTGTAAGGTGCACGATGGGACTGAGTTGCAGCATGTACCGATTGTGGATATAGAGTTGGTTTCCCCAACAACGTTTATCGACGCTCCTGTGATCGCCAATAGCACGGTGGATCCAGAGCGAACGTCGAAGCTGGCCGAGGTTGTAGAAGTCATGGTCAAAGCGACTGTTCGTGACAAAGCTGTCCCTGAGCAGGTCCCAACTAGTCAACCTGCGGCGAAGGTAGCTGACACATGGTGTTCTGTCGTCAAAGGGAACACGAGACAGCTTCAGAAAATAGGAGAATCTTATGAGTCAATTGCTGAAATGGTGTTGAGAAGAGAAACAATGATCTCGGGTGTTGGCAAAATCAGATTGTTTATTTTTTTTTTTTAATTATAAAAATCGAATGAAAACACAATTATGTTCTTGATAGTTCATCTTATTTACAAAAGAACCAGCCTGTAAACCAGACCCAAGCGGTTTTGAATCAGTTACCCAAACCGGGACGGTTTCTTTCCCTAACCGAACCGACGGTTCACTATTCCTCAAAAAAAAAAAACTGCTTCTTCTCTCTTTCAAAAATCAAACTGCTTCTTCTCTCCTTCTTCGACAGACTTCTTCTCCTCCTTCAATCTCTTTTCTTCAATTTCTTCTCCAATTCTTCTCTTCCTCTTCGCATTTCTATCTTCTCTTTCTCTTTTCTTCATTTTCTTCTCCATTCTTCGATAATGGGGCCGCCTACTACCCGGAAATCCCCAAGGAAGGTCGCCGAGAAACCTCCTCCGGCGAAGGAACCGCCGCCGCCGGCGAATACTTCTAGAGGAGGTGGGTCTCGTGATAAACGAAAAGCGCCCGATTCGAAGCCCGATTCGCAAAGCGAGGCTCGCAATGTCCGAAGCAAGAAAACCACACCGCCACCGTCAACGTCTACGGCGGTTCCGCCTCCTCCGCCGCGTGCTCTCTCGGGATCTTCTTCCTCTTGTCGGAGTCGTGTGGCGGCGCCAAGTCCAGATGATGCAGAGCAACAGCGGTCTCAATCTCCGTTGAATCTGCAACTAGGGCTTCCAGATCCGGCGGCTGTGCCGCCTCCGCAGCCGTCTCTTCAGCCTCCGGCTCCGGTATCCGGTCAGGAAGGTTCAACGCCGCAAAGGGTAATATGATTTTTGTGAAAATTTGCTATTTATACTAGTTGTACCGTATTTCCTATTTATACTAGTTAGTAGGATAGTTTCATTTGTAGTAATGACTTGAATTTGGCATAATGACTTGAATTTGTAGAATAGGAGCTTGTGTTTTGTTGAATTTGGGGTTGTTTAGGAGATATTAGGAGTCGTATTTGTACAGTTGTTCCAATATTACTAGTAGTACTACTTAATCAGTACAGCTAGAACCGTAGTTGTCCCAGTAGTTCTAGTAATAGTAGTAATACTAGTACAACTGGTCGTATATAAGAAGTTCTAAAATTGTTTGTTTGATTTGTTTTCAGGTTGTTGGCGCAATAAAACCTGGAAGATTTGCCTTTCCACCCGAGGACTACCCTTGTTCGTTAAAGCTCGGTGCGAAATGCCATGTACACGGATTCCAAGAGTTGTTTAAAAGTTTGGGTTTCGAAGAGTACGAGAAGAGGTGGTTTGAAGAGCACCCGCAGTTCAAGCACATCCTGCACATGCCTGCCCAGCAACATCGAAAGCTGCAGTCTATGAACATGCTGGTTCAGAGGACAGCGATTACTTCGAAGAAGAACCAGGCATGGTTCGTGGTTAATGGAGTACCCATTCGATACTCCATCAGGGAGCATGCATTACTGACTGGGTTGTCCTGCCACCTGTACCTGGAGAATAAGGAGAGGCTGGGAAAGCTGAGGTTCGTGGAGAACCACTTTCCCTTGAAGAGAGGCCGCATATCCGTTTCTGCCGGAGATGTCCTTAAGGCGCTTAGGACGATGCCTCGGAATGGTGACAATCGCCTGAAAATGTTGGTCCTCTACTTCCTAGCCACGGTATTAAAAGAGAGAGCAAAGCATAATGGAAACATTGAGCCATTCCTTCTGAAAATTGTGGATGATCTCGAAGCATGTAGAACGTTCCCATGGGGACGTTACACATTTGAAGACTGCATGGAGCAGATACACGCCGTACGGGAGCATCATAAAGGAAGGATTCCAGACGGTGTGTCTTACACATTTCCTGGTTTTATCAACGGTCTGGAGGTAAAAATCGAATTATTTTTTGCAATTGTTATAATTGATATATCTGGTACAACTGGTATAACTGGTTCAACAATGTGTGCAGATTTTGGCTTTCGAATATATCCCAGCTCTGGATGTTGTGTATCGAAAACCAGCAGATACATCATACGGTGAGGAGTGTCCCAGAATGTGCAAAAAGCAGTTCCAGAAGACTGGGACCAGTGATTTAGGTCTGGGGGCCATCTACCGCACGGTTGGAGATACGAAGGTATGTTAAAAGTTCTATTTGTACTAGTATTTCTAGTCATAGTGGTACGACTAGCTGTAGTAGTTCTATTAGTACTAGTATTTCTAGTAATAGTGGTACGACTAGCTGTAGTAGCTCTATTTGTACTAGTATTTCTAGTCATAATGGTACGACTAGCTGTAGTAGTTCTATTGGTACTAGTATTTCTAGTAATAGTGGTACGACTAGCTATAGTAGTTCTATTGGTACTAGTATTTCTAGTAATTGTGGTACGACTAGCTTTAGTAGTTCTAGTTGTGTTTTTTTGTTTCTATCAGGATATCACGAGTGTTTTGGTCCCCAACGACGCAGAGCAGATGCTTCTGTCCAACCTCTTGGATGAAATGACATTGTCCGACCATGAGCTTAAGGATGATAACGATAGGGATGACGCTGCTGTTGACGGTTGGAACAAGCTATTGATGAGGGACAAAGTGAAGATATGGTGGGAGGATCTGTATCACAGGGACATTGAATGCCGAGGTAGACCAGTTGTTGAAGAAGACCAAGAAGACCAAGAAGAAGGCGAAGAAGAATCCCAAGAAGCAGGCCAACGGCGAGTTGAGCCAATTGGCAGGGGACAGCATCAAGGCGGATTGAAAGAAGAGATTAAGAAGATGATGGAGTTGATGTTGAAACCAATTCAAGAAAAAATGGAAACGATTGACAAGGCGGTTGACGGAATCAACCAAAGGCTGACAATTGTGGAAAATCAAGTGAAACCGATGGAGTATAACGAGGGTTTCGAATACGACGCTGGTAATCAATTTGAAACCGGTGGATCATCTTTCCGAGGTAAATCTCCACTAAAAATGTTTTCTGGTAATATTAGAACTACTAGGACTACTTGATAGGTAATAGTAGAACTACTGCATGAGTGCAACCAGTACTACTAGGACTACTGCATGAGTGCAACCAGTACTACTAGGACTACTAGGTTGGTAATAGTAGGACTATTAGAACTACTTTATGAGTACAACCAGGACTAGTAGGACTACTAGATTGGTAATAGTATGACTACTAGAACTACTTGTTTCTAATGAAACTTTCTGTGTGTAGGTAATGAGGATGCTGACTTCAGTGCTGCTGACTCGTTGACTGCATTGAGGAAGAAGGCTGAGGAGGAAGCAGCCAAAGAGAAGGAGGATGCTCTGGAGAAGAAGAAGGCCGAGGAGAAGAAGAAGGCCGAGGACAAGAAGAAGGCCGAGGAGAAGGAGGTTGCAAAGAAGAAGGCTGAGGAGGAAGCAGCCAAAGAGAAGGAGGATGCTCTGGAGAAGAAGAAGGCCGAGGAGAAGAAGAAGGCCGAGGAGAAGAAGAAGGCCGAGGAGAAGAAGAAGGTCGAGGAGAAGAAGAAGGCCGAGGACAAGAAGAAGGCCGAGGACAAGAAGAAGGCCGAGGACAAGAAGAAGGCCGCGGAGAAGGAGGCTGCAAAGAAGAAGGAGGCTACGGAGGAGGCAGCCAAAGAGAAGGAGGCTGCGGAGAAGAAGGCAGCTGAGGAGAAGAAGGAGGCTGAAGCGAAGAAGAAGGCAGCCGAAGAGGAGGCTGAAAAGACGAAGATAAGAAGGCTGGATGAGGAGGAGGATTCGGACGAGGATCCCGATGCGACTCTACCTCCGAGTCAACCGATATTTACTCAAGAGGCATTGCAGGTCAGTAATAGTAGTAAAACTAGAACTACTGGATTTGTAATACTAGGACTACTGGATTTGTCTAACTTTAACAATTTTGTATTGATTAGTATTACTAGTAATATTAGTACTCTTACAGTTTCTAAGTATTTGTCTCAGGAGTCTGTTCCGGAGACGCAAGAGGAGAATGATGCTCAAGCTGAAGCGAAGAACACTGCAGATGCTCTAGATGAAGAGAAGAGGATTGCAGATGATATTTTTGGTAAGAAAATGGTTCATTTTTACATAATGATATTTTCGTTATTTGACATTAAACTTAATGACTCTTTTTTTTTTGTAAGGTCAGCCGAGTCAACCGATGCCGGGAACTCCGGCAATCACGCCAATTATGAAGAAGAAATTGAAGAGATGGATTGAGAGGGCTAAAACTCCTAGGCCAAAGAGGTTTCACAAGCCTTCAGCTGCGATGAAGACCCCTTATATTCCTAAGTGACTTTATAAACTATTTATTTTATGTTGAATTTATGTTGAATTTTATTAATATGAATTTATGTTGAATTTTATTAATATGAATTTATGTTGAATTTTTTTTTGGTTCAACTAAAAATACTGGTACAACTAGCAGAAAACAAATGAGCATTTAGCAGAAAACACGTGCTAGCCGACAATTAATTACAAAACGTGCGCCGCCTTTTAATGGTCACGTGCGCCGCCTTTTCCTTTTGTAGTTGTACCAGTATTGTAGTTGTACTATTTTCTGCTAGTTGTACTTTGGGTGTTTTTTAGGTTTAATTAGTAGTACCATACTTTATATTGAAATTTTTTAGTAGTACTTCGAACATTTGCTATATAAACTACATTAACCATAATCCCAGAACATAAAATTTATAAAAAATACAATTTTAAGTCATTAGTCATGTTAGTGTGGTTAAGTTTTGAAAACAAACCTTAGAAGTATAAGGCATTTCATGTACACATTAGATGATCATGTAATCAATTCCAAAAAATTAAATTTATTTATGTAGTTTATGTAAATTATGATGTTTTAATGGCCAATTTGATGTGGAATAATGTTTACAAATGTAAGTTTACATTATTTCACTAACAATACATCTAATCGGTAATAATAGAACGGCTAGTACTACTGTAAGCGTACTACTAGGACTACTGTATTGGTACGACTAGTCCAAATAGAACTACTTCAACCGTAATAATAGGACTACTAGGACCACTGTGGAGGGTAGTACTAGGACCAATGGGACTACTTGGTAGGTACTTCTACGACTACTAGTACTACTGTGCGGGTAATACTAGGACAAATGGGATGGTCCTAGTACTACTGTACACAAAACACAAATAATCATACGCATCCCGAGCTCTCACCTCTATCGGATGGTCCTGAACTCTTCTTCTTTTTACGAGGTTCTCCAACGGATGGCTGTCTTGTCGTTTCTAGTCTACCTTTCTTTGGAGGATAATATTTAGGTAGGACGACCTTATCTTTTATATTCTGTGGAATATCCCAAGTACTGTGATGTGGCACTGGATAAACAGTCCTGGAATACGCTAAGCTCCATTGCTCCATCCAGTAATATTTATGGCAATACTTACGTATATCAATCGGCACCCCTGTGTGTTCTGTAACACAGTTGATAACAGATAGGGCATGTACACATGGGTATCTGTCAATGTCAAAATGGTTACAACTGCAACTTTTGTTTTTCAAATCAACCAGATATCCTTTCCCATCAACAGCAGTCACTTTGTACTCAAGCAGAAAGCTATTCAGCTCAATGACACCTAACGACTTTGCTTCCTTACACATGCTCTCCAATTCTTTATGAACATGCGGCACCAGTACTTGTGCCTCTGGTACTGCTGCAGATTCCTTCCGATATCTGTTAAACCACTCAACAATCTTTCCCAAAATCACATCAAGCATTGCTAATAGCGGGAGCTTCCTTGCCTCTAACAGAACATTGTTCATTGATTCAACACAATTAGTGGTGTCTATGTTGTACCTCTCTCCTGGAAAATGGCTTTTTGCCCATCTGCTCAAGTGAAGACTCTCGTCTAGATACTCAGCACAACTAGGATACCTGTTTCTGAAATCATCATAGTAATTCATGAACTCAGACTTTTCGTAAATCTGAGCCAAATTTCTGAACTTATTTGAACATGTGTCTTTCCTTTGGCCCTTGGTTACGTGCCCTTTAACGTTCTGAGACAAATGAAATATGCAATAACCATGCGCGGACTTTGGATAGACCTCGTGTACATTCTTTATGATGCTTTGATGTCTATCAGAAACAAAAACAAGCTCTGGATCATCCGGAATTAGTTTTTTCAACTTTTTCAAAAACCACCTCCAACTAGCATCTTTCTCAGCATCAACCACACCAAAAGCAAGAGGATAATGGTGTCGATCTGGATCTTGAGCACAAGCAACAATAAGCACTCCACCATATACAGTCTTCAGGTGAGTTCCATCAATAATGATGACTTTTCTCATGGCTTTAAACCCTTCAATGCAAGCTCCCACAGCGATGAAGAGATACATAAACCTTTTCTCCTCATCCACTTTCACTTTTGTCTTTGTACCAGGATTCAAAGTCTTTAAAATGTGCAAGTAAGAAGGGAGCATAGAGTAACCCTTCTCTGGAGTGCCACGCACATCACTGAAAGCTTTCATTTTCCCTCTTCGAGCTGTAGAATATGAAACTTCAACGCCAGCTTTTCGTTGCACCAAGCCTAGCACTTCTTTTGGAGTTGGCGTTTTGAATGAACCCGGGTACTCTTCATGCAGCACAGATGCAACCAAGCGTGGTGTGCCTCTCGATTTACTTCTCACTGTAACCATTTCCAACCGAGAGCATGTATGCATCTTCCGATATGTTGCAACCGAGAATATATTGGAATTCTTAGGAACCGAAGCTCTTAAGTACCAATTGCAACCAACAGAACGACATTTTACCGCATATACCGTAGGTCTCGTTTCCATAAGACGAATCTGAAAAGACTCTTGATGCATAGCTCTCTCCACTGCCCGCATCACATCCTCCTTAGTACTAAATTCTTGACCTAGGGTCAGATTCAAACCATCTTCCCTTTCAGCACTTACAACCTCTCCTCGTTCAATAGGTGTAATGTCAAGATCACCAGAGTTAAACATGAAAGAATTATCCATATTTGAACTCTCACGAATAGTAAGTGCAACAATACCATTATCATCTACTCTATCATCGCTAGCTGCAACAATATCATCGTCATTAGCTCTAACTTCACTAGCTCCAACAATATCACCATCATTAACTCTGCCATCACTAAGAAGCTCCTCATTCGTAAGAAGATACTGATTACTCTGCTTTTCTGAGACAACTTCATCGAGTTCCACATGCAAAAGACTCCTACACTGATCCTGATTAACTTCCATCAAATATCCTAACACATCTTCATCATCCAAGATATATGATGGACTTCTAGGATGCACGATCATTGGAATGTAACTCAGCCGAAGCTTCGTAGTACCTGCATCTACCATAAGCTTCCCACAAATTCTATTAACCAGCCGAGAATAACTGACGTCCTCCAGAGTTCCTTTCATCACAATACTAAAAATCTTATCATCTTCATTATTCCATACCACTCCATCTGAATAATATCCCCCATAATCAAAATGTACGACCGTGCCACCACGATTACTATCCATTGTCCCCTGAAAACAAACAACAAACATCATTATCAAGATTCAGTTGTACCATTTATACTAGTTGTACCACACTAGTCGTACTAGTTATACTAATAGTACCATTCTCACTACTCGTACTTCATAGAAGTCGTACTAGTAATTCTAAGTGTTCTAGTTTTTAGTTGGACCATTTATACTAGTTGAACCAAAGTAGTAGTACTAGGTATACTAGTCGTCCCATTATCACTAGTACTAGTTATACTAGTTGTCCATCAAGTAGTCGTACTAATTCATCAAGTAGTAGTACTAGTTATACTAGTTGTTCTAGTTTTTAGTTGGACCATTTATACTAGTTGAACCATCGACACTATTCGTTTCAGTAACGTATTAGTACTACTTTTCCTAGTTGTACCATCCCTCTCAACTTCGATTTCACAACTCTAGATAATATACAGTCTGTAGATTATCAATGTAACACGCTAGTGAATGCTATTACACTTCGAAAACAAGTTAAATCAGGCAAAAACGGTTTCTTAAATAACAAATAAATGGTGAAGAGAAGAAAGAAGAAGAAAAAGGAGAAAGGAAGAACATGGAAGAGAAGAAAGAACAAACCTTAGCTGTGCCGTCGATGAAGAGGGGACAGAGCTGCCCAGATTCGATTTTTTTGCCCCTCAGAGATGTGCCATCGATGAAGAAACAAGAGAAACCTAGATAAAAAGTTTCACTTTTTTCTTGTTTTGGCTGTCGGAAACGAGGAAACAAGAGGAGAGAGAGAGAGAGATCCGAGATAATCAATGATTGGTGGTTGAGAGTGGTTGGTTCGAATTAATTGGGCTGGTTTGAAGTTTGGTTGGTTTCTTTGATTTTCAAACAAAAAGAATTAGATTCATTAAGGTTAGATATGACATTTCCACCCAACCAACACCATTGAGAACAATTGAGCACCATTGAGATTTTTGGTGTGCTTCTCAACACCATTTCAGCAATTGACTCGAATCTTATATCCTCCCCTCTGGTGAAGCTTGTGTTAAGATCCCCAACGCGGTGATAGAAAGACATCGTGCTTCATGGGAATTTTTTGTTATAGGACAATTCTACTCCGACCCACCGTCGCAAGGCATCATCCACAACATAGTGAACAAAATCTGGAGTAAGCAGCATCGTGATATCTCGGTCTCGAAGATGGAGGGCAACGCGGACTACGCCAAGGGTGAGACTAGTCATCATGCTCATACAAAGGTCACAGACATAGCTGTGGAAAATTACACATCATCTGAGGCTGCAGTGGAATCCACTGGTGTGCAAAGTAACACATCATCTGAGGCTGCAATGGACTCCTCTGACGTCTCCTCTTGTGAGGAAGAGGAAGAGGGGGAGGTTGAGTTTAAGGCACGAACACCTAAAAGACAATCAGTTAAGCAAGTTTCTGGTAAAAAAGGTACCAGGGGCAGGGGCTCCAAAACAATAAGCTTTATGTATAAAGAAATTTTTTGCTGGAACGTGAGAGGTTTCAATGTACAAAGTCATCAGAATGGATTTAGGAAATGGTCAAAGATTAATAGACCTTCTTTTGGTGGTCTCATTGAGATCCATGTGAAGCAGCCCAAGAATGAGAAGTTCATTAGAGAACTATTTCCTGGCTGGTCTTTTACGGATAATTATGGGTTTTCAGAGTTGGTCAAGATATGGGTGGTCTGGCATCAGAGTGTCAAAGTTACAGTTATCTCCAAGTCACTTCAGATGATAACTTGCTGGGTCGTTTGGCCTGAGTCAGATAAACAGATGGTTGTGTCAGTGGTTTATGCCTCTAATAGTGTGGAGGAAAGGACGGAGTTATGGAATGAATTGGTGTGTGTTGCTTCTAGCCATTTGGTGTGTGATCTGCCATGGGTGGTCCTTGGCGACTTTAAACAAATTCTAGATCCCTTGGAGCATTCCTCACCTCCTACTTTGAATGTAAATAAGCGTATAAGGGACTTCAGGGATTGCCTCATGGATGCTGATCTCTCGGATCTCAATTTCAGAGGTAATGCATTCACATGGTGGAACAAAATCATATCAGCGCCTGTTGCAAAGAAATTGGATCGCATTCTTGTGAATGACCGTTGGCATTGCGAATATCCTCAAGTTGTTGCTTACTTTGGTAGTCCTGATTTCTCTGATCATGCTTCCTCATCGCTAGTGCTGAAACCGCAGATCAATAGACTAAGGAAACCATTTCGGTTCTACAACTTCCTGCTAGATAATGCCAACTTTCTACCATTAGTTGGGCATCTTTGGTACTCTGCAAATGTGGTAGGGTCTGCGATGTTTAGAGTCTCCAAGAAGTTGAAAATAATGAAGAAGGCAATTCGTGAGTTCAAGTAGGGATAACTACTATAATTTGGAGAAAAGAGTTGTTGAGGCCCATGACCATCTCTTGCAGTGCCAAGATCAGATGCTCTCAAATCCAAACCAGGCCAATGCAGCTGCTGAGATTGAGGCAACTAAGAAATGGCAGGGGTTGATTGTGGCTGAAGAGGCATTTTTCACCAGAGAACAAGTATCAACTGGCTTAAACTGGGTGATAGCAATACGGCATTCTTCCACCGTATGGTCTGTTGGAAATAAAAACTTTAAGGTGGTGGAGAAAGTGTTTGAGAAATTTGGAAGAGATTAGAAATTTTAAGAAGTAGTAGATTTTTTATTACTTAGAACAACTTTCTTGTTCGTTCTTATTATGTTCTTGATATCTTGTTATGTTACAAATGAGGAGGGGTGGAGTGCTATTTATAGCCTCCTCAAGTCTCTTACAAAATCTCTAGATTATTGTACACTAACCTTCTTACTTCCTAACTTGATAAGTTTCTAGATTTCTCTATGATCTTCTAGATTATGTTACCAACTTACAACTCTCTAGAAACACTTAAGGAGGTGCTATCCTTCTAGATAATTAATGATATGCTCAAATTTAACCCTGAGCTACTCTCTCAAATTAAGAGATCCTCGTAGTACTTAGGGATCGAATCCACAGGGAAAAAAATTACACAATCAATCTACGTATTCGAATTATGCTAAGCTAAGTAATATAAATGTAATGCGAGAATCAAAACAAAACAAGCAAAAGATGGCGATAAGTTCTTGTTATCAATGAGACAAAAAGCTAGGCGATGGGTAATTCTTCGGGTATGAATCAAAATCAAGGATAAACTACTGTCAGGGTTTGATTAGGCACCGTTCTAGAACTCAAACACGAAGGTAAAGCCAATCAACTTCCGTTGCAGAGACTATCTATGACTAGAAACCTAAATTCCAAATTCCTTTGCAAACCTAGAGAATCAAGTCAAGCATTAACATTCAGGTTCAATTGTTCACAAAATCCCTAAGCCAAATTCCTTTGCGAATAGGTGATTTTGCTCATCTAAGATTAGTTCCAGTTGATAATAACACTTCCGCGTCTATTAAACAACCTAGGGTTTCCAATTTTAGTTGGCCAGTCCTAAAATCAGAGTTAAAACAATCTAGATGAAGAACCAAAAGATGAACCCTAACAAATCTATAATCTTAACAATTTCTCATCAAACCCTAGAATTCCCCACAACCTAACAAGCAAACTACTCAGACATAGATGATGAAATCATTCTCATATATGAATAGAATTGCATAAATAAAATAGAGTTAGAGATACAGAGGGTTTGTATGCTGAAGATCTGTGAAATCTCTCTGAAAAGCTCCCTAAGCAATCTCTCTCAAGGTCTCAATGAAAAACAAGATCTAAACATAAAAACATAGGTAAAACTATATATATATAGGTGTCAAAAACGGAATGGGCCTTCTGTATAAATTTCTGGGCTTTTTGGGCAAAAAAGAAAATTCTTCAAGATTGACATCTTCAAGCCAGACCGACATGTCTTCACTAAAACCTTCATAACTTTCGATCCAACCGTTGGAATTGCCTCAAATTTCTTTCAGATGAAAGCTAACTCACTTTTCTAGCTTGTATCAAAATTTCAGCTCGATCCGTCGGTGTAAAAGGCTTCAACGAGTGCCAAACTTCTGACTTTTCGGAACTGTTCTTCTCGTCAAACACGTGTCGATCGACAGAGGTTGGTCATGTCGATCGACATAGACCTCTCTAGAATTTCTACTTGTGTCGGTAAGCCCCGTGTCGATCGACAAGAGTAGGTACTGTCGATCGACACGAGCTCATCTGCTCGATTCCGACTTGATCTCTTCAGCTCTTCTTTCCTCGATACTTCAAAACACTCCAAAAGCTTCCATTAAGCTGCAATCAATCTTCAACCTACAAAGACTCTAAAAGACTCGAGAAACACCTAAAATACTCTATAAAAAGGACTTATATCATGGTTGAAAATGGGTAAAAACCATGATATATCAACTAACTAGTAGAATTCTCTAGAATCTCAAAGGAGGTGATGAGATCATATGATGTTTCTAAAATATTCTAGAACTTGGGCAAGCATTGGTTTTTTGCTCAAAATGAAGTTTACTTATCAACACCCCCTTTTGAACTTGATTTTGTTACTCCAAGCAAACTCCTCATCTTGATAAAGTCTTCGCGCTTAAGTGCCTTTGTGAAAATATCAGCTACTTGATCATTCGTTTTCACATACTCTAGCTGCACTTCCTTCTTGGTAACACACTCTCTGATGTAGTGATAGCGCGTGTCAATGTGCTTACTTCGATCATGGAAGATTGGGTTCTTCGCCAAAGCAATAGCTGACTTGTTGTCCACAAAGATCTTTATTGGCTCTTCTTGTGCCAAACTCAGCTCCTTTAACAGGTTTCGTAATTAAATAGTATGGCAAACACAAGAAGTGGCTGCTACATACTCCGCTTCGCAAGTCGAAAGAGTTACAATCGACTGCTTCTTCGACATCCATGTGAAAGCCGTATCTCCAATATAGAACATAAAGCCACTTGTGCTTTTTCGATTATCTATGTCGCCACCCTAATCGCTATCGCTATATCCAACGAGCTTGTACTCGTTAGAAGCAAAGTAATACAAACCAAAGTCTATGGTACCTTTGATATAGCGAAGAATCCTCTTAGCCGCCTTGAAATGAGTTGTTGTTGGTTGCTCCATATAATGACTAACAACTCCAACCGCGTATAAGATGTCAGGCCTTGTGCATGTCAAGTAGCGTAAACTTCCAACCAAACTCTTAAAGAGTGTTGGATCCACACTTTCTCCTTCTTCGTGCTTTGACAACTTGGCTCCACATTCCATTGGTGTGCTAACTGGGTTTGAGTCATCCATTTTGAACTTGTTTAGTACCTCCTTAGCATAGCCTTCTTGAGTAATGAAGATTCCATTGTCTTCTTGTTTAACTTCAATCCTAAGGTAGTAAGACATTAATCCAATGTCCGTCATCTCGAACTCTTTTGTCATCTCCATCTTGAACTCCTCGAATATACTTGGATTGCTACCGGTGAATATCAAGTCATCTACATATAAGCATGCAATCAATATATCTTCATCTTGAATTTTGATATAGAGTGCATGCTCATATGGACACTTGATGAAGCTTTCTCCTTGAAATACTTATCAATTCGAGTATTCCAAGCTCTTGGAGCTTGTTTTAAGCCATAAAGCGCCTTCTTAAACCTCAAGACTTTGTCTTCTTCTCCCTTGACTATGTAGCCTTGTGGTTGTTCAATGTAAACTTCTTCCTCAAGATCTCCATTTAGGAAGGCTGATTTGACATCCATTTGATGTATTTTCCAATTGTTTTGAGCCGCCAATGAAATTATTAGTCGAACAGTTTCTAAACGAGCAACAGGAGCGAATACCTCATCATAGTCTATTCCGGCTCTTTGACTATAGCCCTTTGCCACCAATCTTGCCTTGTACCTTTCAACTTCTCCTTTAGGATTCTTCTTTGCTTTATACACCCATTTCACACCAATCGCCTTGTGCCCATTTGGAAGTGATGTTAATTCCCAAGTATCATTTTGTTGTATCACCTTGATCTCTTCATCCATTGCATTTCTCCATGTCTTCTCTTTCATAGCTTCTTGGAAGTTCATGGGCTCACAATCCGCAAATAGACAGAATAAAGTAAGATTGTCTTGATTTTCAGTTACCTCATAGATCTCTTCAAGACTTCTAAAATGTGGAGTCTTTCCACTCGAACTTTCATCTCCTTGAGAACTCAGTGTAGGTGAAGTTGGTGGTGTTATGGGCTCCTCTCTTGGTTGCTCCACGTCATCTTCTTCTACGCATGGAAAGAAATTATACTCTTCATCATTTGATCTCCAATCCCATTCTCCTTCTTCATCAAAGATGATATTTCGACTGGTGCTAGTCTTCTTTGTATAAGGATTGTAGAGCTTGTAGCCTTTGGAGTTAGCATCATATCCAATAAAGATATACTTCTCGCTTTTGTCATCTAGTTTGCTCCTCTTCTCGTCCGGCACATGAGCATGAGCAATACTTCCAAAGACTCTTAGATGAGAGACACCGGGCTTCCTTCCACTCCAAGCTTCTTGTGATGTTTTCCCCCAAACACTTCTTGTCGGAGATCGATTTGAAATATATACCGCACACGCAACTGCTTCTGCCCAAAACTCCTTTGGTAATTTTTTACTTTTGAGCATGTTTCTCGCCATTTCAAGAATTGTGCTATTCTTCCTTTCTGCTACTCCATTTTGTTGAGGGGATCTCGGCACCGTCAATTTTCTTCGAATGCCATTATCTTCACAATACTTCTGAAATTCTTTGGACGTGAACTCTCCTCCACGGTCGGATCTCATGGCTTTGATCACAAGGCCACTTTTCTTCTCGGCATGGGCTTTAAACTTTTTAAAGTTTTCAAACACTTCTGATTTCTCTTTTAAAAAGTAAACTCATGTTTTTCTTAAAAAATCATCAATAAAGAGAAGGAAGTAATTACTTTTACCGAGTGATCTTGGTTTGATCGGACCACACACATCCGTGTGTATGAGTTCCAGCGGTTTTCGAGCTCTTGTGCTTGACTCCTTTGGAAAACCCATTTTGAATTGTTTTCCAAGTAAACATCCTTCACACACTTGATTTGGATGTTTGATGCAAGGCAAACCTCTCACCATTTGTTTCTTCGAAAGTAGCTCCAATCCTCCAAAATTGAGATGCCCAAATCGAAGATGCCAAAGCCATGACTCCTCTTTGTAGCACATCTTGAGACATTGCGTGATGTCACTTTGAATGTTAAGGACAAACATTCGGCTTTTTAACATCGGTACCTTAGTAATGAGTTTGCTTCCTTGGTCTCTTATAGAAAGGTGATTATCTTTTAATTGAATATCATAAACTTTCTTTAAGAGTTGTCCAAGACTCAAGATGTTGGTCCTCATGCTTGGAATATAATAAACGTTGGATATAAATTGGTGATCTCCATTCTTCAATCGGATGAGAATATTTACTTTACCTTTCACCTCCATCTTCGATTCGTCTCCTAAAGCCACATTTCCTTTCACCGATTCATCAAGCTCCACGAACATGCTTTTTCGGCCGCACATGTGATTGCTTGCACCGCTATCAAGATACCACTTGTGATTCTCTTCTCGTTCAACATTTTTGTAAGTCATCAACAACATATCTCCTTCTTGATTTGTTTCTTTAACATAGTTTGCCTTCTCCTCGACTCTTTTGTTGTTAGGAGCTTTACATTCGAAAGCATAATGACCATACTTTCCACAATTGTAGCATTTAATGCTTGATTTATTGTACATTGATTTTGGACTTCCTCTCCCACGACCTCTTGATGAGCTTTTTCTTTTTTTGTTGGTGTTGTCTTCATAGGGCCTCCAACCTCTTCCATTTCCGTATCCACGACCACGTCCTCTAATTTGACCACCACCACATTTTTGATAACTTTGACCGGTTTCTTCTTTAGTTTGATCAATCCGCATCTTGAGCACTTGTTCGGCGATATCTTCCTTTTTCTTCTTCTTTTCTTCATATGCTTGTAGGGATCCAAGAAGTTGCTCCATTGTCATATCGTCCAAATCCTTTGTCTCCTCTATAACGGTGACAATATGTTCGAATTTTGGATCCAACGGTTTAAGAACTTTCTCCATGATTCTTACTTCATCTAACTTCTCTCCATTTCTCTTAAGGTTATTAGTAACCATTAAAACTCTTGAGAAGTAATCGGACACGAGTTCACCTTCCTTCATTTGCAAAGCTTCAATTCTCCTCTTAGAGTTTGAAGACGTACCTTCTTAACTTGCTCCGCTCCCTTGTAAGAGGTTTGAAGCTTCTCCCACGCTTCTTTGGCCGACTTTGCTTCCGCGACCTTCTCGGATGTGTCTTCATCTAATCCTTGATAGATTAGACATAGAGCTTTCTTGTCTCTCTTCCTTGAGTCATTCAAACTATCTTTTTGGGTTTGAGATAAACTAGCTTCGTTCTCCGGTTCAACGTAGCCTTTCACGACTATCTCCCACACATCATGTGCTCCTAGAATCGCCGTCATCCTTAGACTCCAATTGTCGTAGTTGCTCTTTGTGAGCATCAGAACTTGGAAGGGAATACCGCTACTCGCCGTCTTTAGGACCTTGAAGCTCTGATACCACTTTGTTGGAAATAAAAACTTTAAGGTGGTGGAGAAAGTGTTTGAGAAATTTGGAAGAGATTAGAAATTTTAAGAAGTAGTAGATTTTTTATTACTTAGAACAACTTTCTTGTTTGTTCTTATTATGTTCTTGATATCTTGTTATGTTACAAATGAGGAGGGGTGGAGTGCTATTTATAGCCTCCTCAAGTCTCTTACAAAATCACCAACCTTCTTACTTCCTAACTTGATAAGTTTCTAGATTTCTCTATGATCTTCTAGATTATGTTACCAACTTACAACTCTCTAGAAACACTTAAGGAGGTGTTATCCTTCTAGATAATTAACTAGTAGAATTCTCTAGAATCTCAAAGGAGGTGATGAAATCATATGATGTTTCTAAAATATTCTAGAACTTGGGCAAGCATTGGTTTTTTGCTCAAAATCAAGTTTACTTATCAACATGGTCAACACAAGGAACTCTTTCAACCTAATCCACTACCTGATTGATGCAGATGGGAGAAGGTTTGAGTCCCAAAAGGATATCCTAGAACACTGTGTGCATTATTTCACAAACCTACTTGGTGGAGAAGTTAAACCCCCTACATTTATTCAGAGTGACCTGGATTTACTTCTTCCTTTTAGGTGCTCCTTGGACCAACAGAGCAGCTTGGTCAAAGACGTCACCAATGAGGAGATTAAGATAGCTTTCTTCTCTTTGCCTAGAAACAAAACAAGCAGGCCTGATGGGTACTCCTCTGAGTTCTTCATTTCCTGCAGGGAAGTGGTAGGACTGGAGGTCACTGAGGCTGTTAAGGAATTCTTCACCTCTGGTAAGTTATTAAAGCAATGGAACACTACAAGTTTGGTGCTCATTTCAAAGGTGGTTAATGCCGCTATAACATCGGACCTTAGACCAATCTCTTGCCTCAATACGGTTTACAAAGTTATCTCCAAGCTGTTTGCTTCCAGGCTGAAGGCGATTCTACCAGATGTAATCTCGCTCAACCAGACTGCTTTCATGCCAGGTAGACTACTTGCTAAAAATGTTCACCTGGCAACAGACTTGGTCAAGGGTTATAGTCGCCAACAGCCGGTTTCTAAGGCAATGTTAAAGGTGGATTTGAGAAAGGCTTTTGACTCTGTAAGGTGGGATTTTATCTTGGGAGCCTTAACAGCCATACACACACCACCTATGTTTGTCAAATGGATCTCTGAATGCATCTCGTCAGCTACCTTCTCCATCTCCATTAATGGAACAATTGGTGGCTTCTTTCATAACACTAAGGGTATTAGGCAAGGGGACCCGCTCTCCCCTTACTTATTTTTTCTTGCCATGGAAGTCTTCTCTCAGCTGCTGTTATCGAGATATGATTCTGGATATATCAGGTATCACCCCAAGACTTTTGAGCTTAAAATCTCTCATCTAATGTTTGCAGATGATGTAATGATTTTCTTTGACGGATCAAGCTCATCCTTACATGATATCACTGAGTGCCTTGAGGATTTTGTTACATGGTCTGGATTGAGGATGAACATAACCAAGACAGAGTTGTTTACTGCTGGTTTGAGCCCTGGTGAATCCTTAGCCATTTCTCAGTATAGATTTCCAATGGGGTCCTTACCAATCTGGTATCTTGGACTACCTTTGATGTCAAAAAAGCTTAAGATTGCTGAGTATGCGCCGCTTCTAGGGAATTTGACATCAAAATTCCGAACATGGACTGGTAAAACTCTATCATTCCCTGGAAGACTTCAGCTCCTCAATACAGTCATCTCATGAATTATTAACTTCTGGTGCTCAGTTTTTATACTCCCCAAGGGGTGCATTTCTAGGATTGAATCACTATGTTCTCGGTTTTTATGGTCTGGAAAAACTAATGACTCCAAAGGGGCCAAGGTAGCTTGGTCCACAGTGTGTCTCCCTAAGGCAGAGGGAGGTCAGAGACTCCGGCGTGTAGTAGACTGGAATAGAGCCTTATGTCTCCGTTTCATTTGGCTTTTGTTTTCTAAGGCATAATCATTATGGGTGGCTTGGCAGAAATTGGTGATAAAAACTTCTGGTCATAAAGACGTCTTCTACGGACTCTTGGACTTGGAGGGCAATGCTCAAGTTACGACCAATTGCTTTGAAGTTCCTACACGCAGAGATTGGAAATGGGAGAACTACCAGTTTCTGGTTTGATGTCTGGACCCCATTTGGTCACATAACTTACTTGGGCAATTCTGGACCAAGGAACTTGAGGCTTCCACTTGATGCAACCGCCTCACAAGCCTCAGATGGTAGCCGCTGGGTACTGGCAACACCAAGATCAGAGGAGGTTGTAAACCTCCATGCCCATCTTACAACTATAAGGCCTCCAAGCTCGCATCTGGAGGATGGTCACTATCAATGGAAAACATTTACAGGTGATCCAGGGAGTGTGTACTCGGCAAATAAAACATGGGAGGCATTGAGGCCACGAGCAGCGAACAAAGACTGGGCTGGCTTGATCTGGTTCAAAGGTGATAGCCCAAAACACGCATTTACCATGTGGCTGGCGAACTACAATAGATTACCTACCAGGATGAGATTGGCTTCATGGGAATGAGTGTTCCAAAGGAGTGTTGCTTATGCTCTAGTGCAGAAGAAACCAGAGAACATCTTCTACTAACTTGTGACTTTAGTAAGGAGGTGTGGAGGCTTGTTTTGGCGGTCATGAGCCCTACGATTCAGGGTTTCACGCAATGGGCAGAGCTACTATCTTGGCTCCGACGTAGCAATAATAGGGCTCCTTCGACTCTCAGAAATTTGGTGGCTCAGGCAACGGTCTTTCACCTCTGGAAGCAACGCAACAACGTACTCCATAACGCTTTATATGTCCCCCCGATCACTGTTTTCTCAGGAATTGAGAGGGAGGTACGTAATGCGATCTCTGGGAGAAGACATAGGAAGAGGTTTGCGCATTTAATACGGTGTTGGTTGCGATAAGTTTGTAATCGGATGGCAACTACTTGCCCAACTTTGTGGTTTCTTGAACCACTTTTTGTACTACCTTGTTTTTATTTTTTTTGCCGAGGTAGTATAGACTCTAGATCTTACAATTTGTAAATCTTATTTCATTTCTAATGATATTTACCTTTTAGCAAAAACAAATCCCCGTCAAAATATGCATGGAAGGCTTAGGAGGGACTTCAAATGCGTCCAAACTTCCTTCCATCATCTCGACAAGCGAAGAAGATTTGAAAATAAGCCACATCGAAATATGCATAGAAGGCTTAGGAGGGACTTCAAGTACATCCAAACTTCCTTCCATCATCTCGACGACTCTGTTCATTGGTGGACGATCTGACGGGCACGGTTGAATACACCAGAGACTCACCAAGATCATCTTCTTCACAATCTCTTCTTCTTCATTTGTTATTCCATCTCCAAATATCCATGTTTGGTCTCCATTTTCAAGATCCTTATAGATCCAATCCGGAAAGTAAGATGAACTAGCGTTGGGAGTTGTAGTTTCAACTATCTCTTTATTTCTTGCTCCGATCATCTCGAGGACCAACATTCCATAGCTATACACATCTGACTTATGGGAGATTCCGCCGTACATTCTTGAGAACACCTCTGGTGCAATGTAACCTATAGTTCCTCTTGCGTCTATTAATGACAAAATGCTTTCTCTTTTTTCACATAGCTTAGCAAGCCCAAAGTCTGAGACTTTAGGACAAAGATTGTCATCTAACAGAATATTCTGAGGTTTAATGTCGAAATGCACAATTCTTGTTTTGCAGCCATAATGCAAGAACTCCAATCCCCGACAAACGCCTAGGGAGATTCCATACAGTGTTGACACATTTAGAGCCGATGACTTATTTCTAGAGATGAACTGATCCAAAGACCTATTCTCCAAAAACTCATATATAATGGCTCTTTTCGACCCTTCATAGCAGAAACCAAGCATAGAGACAATGTTTATATGAGATGTTTGGCTCATGCTGGCGACTTCGTTGATGAAATCTTCACTATTTCCCTTTGAGTCCTTCAATACTTTACGGCAACCTTACGACCCTCACAAAGCTTCCCAGCATAGACAGTTCCAAATCCTCCTTAACGACTTTGTAATTTTCTTTAACTCTGCATTAGTGTAATGTTTCAGTAGTACCTTGGACATAACGACACTATTCTCCTTGCTATTCTTCTTCCTCTTGATAACATGAGGACAACAACCAAAGTTGTCAGCCCAATTGCAGACCCAACAACTATGGAGGTTATTGTAGCGACCCGCTTCCATCTAAATGTTTCATGTAACTTTGTTTCATGTAACTTGTCTCCCAACGTTCTGAGGGTTGGATTAGGTCCATCGAGATTACCCTCGGAATCACTCATCTTGAGAATCTCTACACCATTTAGAATAGGGTAAGAGTTCAAGTCAAGTCGTAGATCACTTTCGAAACGTCCAACAGGTACATTGAAGTCTAGATACATTGGAAACCGAGAACCAGCGCTCCACTGAAACACATCCATATCACGCGCAGCCATCTGACTTCCGATGAAGATGGAGAAGACTCTTTGGCCGGGTTTGGTCACTTCCGGTAGAATCTCACAGAAATGAAGCCGAACGAGGCAGTGAAACCCTGCATCGAATTTGAAGAGCCATGTGAGGTTCTTGGCGTACACGTCTTTCGGCGCAACATACGCTGGAGTTTCCTTCGTGTAGTTGATCTTTACATCCGGTACCTTCGGCACGGTTTCCGAATCTCCCAGCAAGAACTCGTCATCGGAAAGCCACCGCCGGAACGATAAACTCTTTGATTAGGATCAAATCTTTGGAAGCTTTTACCCTTAAATCGGCGTTGAAGTTATACAAGAGAGTGATTGCGTTATTGTACACGGTGACGGAGAAGAAGGAACTAACGGCGTCGAAATCGAATCCGTATTGGGTCGGGTAAAAGTATAACCGGATAAATTTCGGGCCGGGAGAAACCGGAAAAATGTAAGTGAAATCTGATCGGAAAATCCGAGCTTTCATGTACGGAACTGGAGGAATACCTGATTCTAGGAAATTCGCGTCTGAAGAGAATGATACGTTGGCTGCATTCGACGGTAAGGTTTTCCGATTCTCCGCCGTCCAAATCCGGCTAGTGTCATCGATTTTATCGGAGGTATCACCGCAGTTGAAGAGAAAGACATCGATGGGTTTGTACGCCGTCGCCGTCATTGTTGGTTCTGCTCCGGCGACGGCGACGGAAACGAGAATGGAAAATATTAAGAAAGCGTGACGGATCATCGGAAATCTGGATATATCGGAGAATTATTGAAGGATTGAGATTGATCGAGAAGAAGATAAGAGACTCAAGTGAAGTGAGTCTACTGGTCAACCAAAGGCTTTTCGCTGAAATTTCTTCGTCAGTGTCAACAGTTTCATTCAACCTTCTTAATACGGTATTGTGAAAATGATTGTGATTTAAGACAAAATTAAATTTAACTCATTTTCAAACACACACAAAATGCGAAAGAGTTTTGATTTGTTTATCAGATTATTTTGTCTCAATCAAGATAAACCCTACTCAATATTTCAAGATTTTATCTCTCTTTTTTTAAGAATACAGTCATCTTGTCTCATGTTTGTGATCGCACAACTTCCACTTAAGTTGAATAGAGTTTAACAAGTCTTTACAAGCTACTTACCAGTTTCTATGGCTACAAGTTTTTCAATGAATAACGAAGGGTACATTCTCCAAGTTTCTCTAAGCAAGAAATGGACTCGGATTTCGTGATTAGGAGAAATTCAATGATAATCTTTCTAGCTAAACTCTGCAGAAAGAAACGTAGAGCGAAATCTTTTATTTATCTACTTTTATCAAATATGGGCTTTAAATACATTTATAAAGGCCCATAATGTGATCTCGTCCGGTACAGTTTGGGTTTTGATGTGTTCCAAAAAGCTCTTTTCTGGGTTTAGGGTTTCTTCGATCGATTTTCAGAACGTACAGCACCAGGTTCCCTTCGATTCCATTTTTGTTTAAGTAACTGATGATTGATGTCAAAATCGACGCTATGTGTTTTCATTTTTTGGCGTTTTGATTTGGTTTTGAGTAATGGATTAAAGATGATAGCTTTTTGGATGCATTGATGTCGAATTTTAGGGTTTTCGAATTGCCTTTGTTCTCCCCTGAGTTTGAGTTTGGTTTGATTGTTGATTGATTCGTTAAAGGGAAAGCGAAAAGCATCAGATTTGCACCGATTGTTGTGAAATAATGGTAAAACTTATACACATGATGGTGAGCAAATTAGTTGTTATCTCTCTGTAAATGAAAGATGGGAACTTGGCGTCTCCATTATAAGGGTCGCATAAGGAAGAACACTTCTGTTTTTGCAATCTTCTTCACTTGTTCACATGTTGATCTAACTCATGTTTTGATCTCTCTGCTCTATGTCCTGCAACTTTCTTTGAATTTAATCGGTTTAGAACTTTCTGTTTTCACTATATGAACATTATACCGCTGTTCTGCAATGCCTTTAGGGCTTCTGGAGTCTCACTGCTAGAATGTTATAAGAGTATACATGCTTCAATGTTCTCTCTTGTTAACCATTCCATTCATAGTAATGTGATTGTGAAAGATTAAAGAGTAAACTAATACTTTTGATACTTGGGGTCGGTCTTCTGTATAACGCGACGTTTTACACTTTCTTATATCTCACAGGTTTAAAGACTTTGAAACAATGGCTGGATTTCCAGGTTTGAGTTTTCTTGGTCCGAAAAGCAAGAACATGGTTGTCGCGGGAGGCTTGACAGCTTTTGTATTCGGGGTGTACTTCTACACAATGAGGGCTGTTGGTGGCACGGACGAGCTTCAAATGGCTATAGACAAGTTTGAGGACCAAAAAGGGGCCGAGACCGAGCCCAAGGTTCCATCAAAAGTCTGATCCTTACTGACTTGATATGTCCTACGAAACCTGCTGTTTATTTTCATCTTCCAAGTTCCTCTTTTCTGACATCGATTGGCATATGTGTTTTTAAGTCTCAGTCCAATCCCCTAAACAAGAAAACGTCTATCTCTGGTCAGGATGTTCTTGATATTGTGTTTAAGTTCTCAAATTTATGATAATAATGTATGTTATAAGGTTAGTTTATCCATAAAAAATCTCGAATTCTCGATCATCTCTTGTTACTCGGTCAAAAATCAATCAGAAGAAGTTCGACAAGTACGTTTACAACTGTTTTTTTTTTTGTCAGGCTCAAAAGATGAGCAACGTAAGGCAATGGGGTTATTTTGGTTGAAAGAATAGTATTGGGCTTATTCTAACATTACTTAAAAATATAAGGGTCTTACTAATATTCATACAAATTATAACCGAGCGATGGAGACCCTTTAATTTCTGAATCTCTCTTCTACCTTCTTCCTCACGAGCTTACCTCTTTGGGTTTAGGGTTCCGGTAGTTTGTCTAATGATAATCTTTCTAGCTAAACAAGCCCATGTTCTATGCAGAAACGTATTTTCTGCTTTTATCCAATATGGGCTTCGAATACATTTGTAAAGGCCCATAATGTGATCTCGTTGTTTACATTCGTCTTCTTCTTTGCGATACATTTCGGGTTTTGCTTGCTGGAGATTCTGGAAAAATCCTGCATCATAATTGATTTCTGTCCTTGTTCTATCGATCGATTCATACACATGTACGTATACGATTATCATATCCCCTTATTTCGAATCCATTAATCTTCAATTTTTTTATTTCAAGCTTTCTGTTTCTGATATCAGGAAACACTCGGTGAATCGGCCTCCTACACCTGATGAAGAAGATGTTTCGGAAGATTTCGAGAAAGACGAGCTCACGCTTCGAGAAATCATCAACATCAAGGTTTCCGATTTTAATCTGCGAATTAATAATTTTGGAATTTTGAATTGAAATTTTGCAATGGTCTCTAGTTGGTAGAGAGCGGAGAGAAGGAGAATCTGATGGAGCTTGTGAGAGATAGATTGGTGGAGTCTGGTTGGAAAGATGAGATGAGAATTGCTTGCAGGTTCTTTTTTTTTCACACTTTTTGACCTAAAAAGTTTGTTCATTCGATTGAAAAAAAAGCATCCTTGATTCAGTTAAATTCTTAAATTTGGTGCTTGTTGCTATTAGGGTTTGGTTACTTCTTCTAAGGAGAAGTTGGAATCTTGATATAAGATATTGCTTATGATTGGTTTTTTGTATGGTGGGAGGTTTAAGAGTTCTGAAAGTTGTTGTTTGTTGGTGAAAACTGAAAAGCAAAGAACTCAAAGTTGAATTAATAAGTGAACTACCATTACATTGCCTGAGAAGTTTGGTTTTAAAGCTTATATTTGAAGCTCTCTTTTCGATTGTAGGGAGCATGTAAAGAAGAAAGGGAGGAAAGATGTTACAGTCGATGAACTGATCCGAGTGATCACTCCAAAAGGCAGAGGTAAAACATGAAAGTGCAACACAGGAATCAGTTTCTGTATGGATCAATATAGCTAGATGTGTTAAAGTTAAGATTGATTTTGTTTCTTTGCAGCTTCAGTACCTGATTCTGTCAAGGAAGAACTGTTGAACAGAATTCAAAACTTCATTGTATCAGCTACTCTTTGATGGTGTTTGTTTGCTACGAAGATGATGATTTTGTCTCTATGGTGGTTGTGGTAGGTTTTATACATGTAGCCAACACTAAAACCACATATAGAAAGCCGTAAGATTTTACCACTGTATCATCTTTGCTGTTGTAGAATTAGCAGCTTTGCTTATTTCAAATCTTTTTTGTATCAATAATGGCTTTCTGATCAAACATGATACAAAATATATGAAAATGTAAAAGTTAAATGAAACCATCAATTGCTACAATCATTTGGATAAGGACATTCTTCTTTCTTATGCTCTACAAGATAGTACTACCAATTACCAAGTTAATTCATTGTATCTTGGGTATTAGAAAACCAAACCGTTTTAGCTCTACAAGAAACTACCAAGTTAGATTCGATAGTCAGATGCATAAAAATTAAACTTGTCATTTAGGACATTTTTTTACCCTTACACAAGCAAAACACAAACAGTAGCTCATATCATTTTTTTTTTCTCTGGCTCTGCTCTCTTTCCTTATATATATTCTTCTACATATAAATCTTTGTTTCAAAGAGTTATCAAATCTCTCATAAACACAGACACACACTCACACATTAGACACAACAAGAACGAGAGTAGTCGCTTATTCGGCAGAGCCTCTTCACCCTTTATTGTTGCCTTAAGACACACACTCTCCTCCCTTCTTCTCCCTTCTTCTTAGTAAACATACATTTGAATACGACTCTTAACTAAATCCCAAAAGCTTACGCTCTTATGGTCATTATATATATATATAGATAGATTTCAGACAAAACCCCCGCTTCCTTAGCAACGTGGTATTGCAAAGGATGATTGGCTTATGCAGAACCAGCTTGTTCGCAGAGGTCTAGCAGATCCAATGTCTGCAACAAACATCATATAGTTAACACAAAATCAGTCTTAATTAAGTTCTACATGCAAAGGTTCTCTACCTAAATGCAAACTCTAAATCTGTGGGTATGCTTCTACATGAGCTTAGAGGACTTACTTCCAAGTTACAACTTTGAAATTAGCTTGTAGGTGTAATTTTTCACATGTTGAAACACAATATAGACTTTTTGGTTTTGAAGATGTTTAAGATCGTTATTCAAACTGGACATGGTTTTTAGGTCTCTTTACTATATAGTGTACTTTTATGAAACCATTCAAACATTTTATATTCATTATTTTTCTTGTTTCTGACATGTACCAGAACGTATATGGGCACTCACCTCAGGTACAGAGAGCTCAAGGCGGAATTTTGGACCATCATAGTGGTGAAGAACAGGCCTGAAGGAATCCTCTTCCAAGGCTTTGCAGATTTTCCTAACTCTGATCCTTACCTGTTATGATTCGAGAGAATGACGTTAAATTAGTACAAAATATCAAAACGAAGAATAAAGGATAAAATTACTGGGATCCTAAATTTCACCTGAGCTGGAAATCTTGACTCTCCTTTGCACTTTTTGTCTTCCCAAGCAGTTGCATCAATATTTGTACCTCCAAAAGTTGTTGCCTAAACCAGGAATCATGTCGTGTAATAATTTGAACATCAAATTTTCAGTAAATGATAGCATCAAAACCACTGCTATGATACGAAATAACAGAAGAAGAAGCACGAGAACACACCTCAAAGATACCATGAAGCTGGTGAGTGGTGTAGTTGTAAAGAAACAGAGGCAATCCAGGTGTTATTGCTCGAACAGAGTCTCTGTATCTTGGAGGTAAACCTGAAAAATGACACAAGATTTATATGAAATGCATGAGGGAAGCAGATTTAAAAGCCAAGGAAAAACTATTGACTTGCAGTCTGAAATTCAGTAAAACACTGAGAACGCTAATTGGAAAATTACCAAAGAGGTGGCGTTTCAAGTCTTCCTGCATGGTATCGTTGTTGCAAACAAAGATGTAGCCACCAAGAACTTCGTTCCTTGGAAGCGTTTCCGATGCAGGCAAGGTTTTAAACCTCTTGTCAACAGCCAAATTCATATTTGCATTATCATTGTTGTTGTGTTTGTTGTTGCTCAGCTCTTTGTTAGTAACAACATTACCATTATACTTGTTAACTTTCGTGTGACCTCCACTCTTGAATTCATTCTTCTGGAAAACGGGATTCATATTGTAAACGTTGTTCTGCATCGGAGTCTTGCCCATGCCTTCCACATATTTGCCATCCAAGTTCAACATGTTGAAGTTAAGGTTGTTCTCTTGGAAACTAAATTTGTCCCTTGGCCTGAACTCGGTGTAACTTTTGGAGAGATCAAGATTGTTCATACGTTCCCCCTTGGTTCTAGTTTGCTCAGCCAGCTTCGTTGCAACAGTGGACCATTTATGATCCTCCGATGCTCTCGACTGACCTCGAAGCTCATCACCTAACTGCCAGAAGCTATCCATAGCTCAAAATCTAGCAGAAGCAAAAACAAACACAGAGACTTTTGTTACTTTATTGAACATTTTCCATCCATTAAGCTAAATAAACCTAACCTAAGCTCAAAACTACGCCTAACAAATCCATATCAAAACTTTTCGAAATTGATACGAAAGCAAATTGAAAAACACATCGAGACTGTTCTGACTTCCTTTCGATCATTTTACAGGCAAACCCCACCAAATCGAAGCTACTAAACAGAGGAGATCGAAATTTGAACCCCCAAACCCTAATTAACAACTGAACACACAAACTTCTATCAAATTCATCATCCGAAATTTTCAAAACACGATCAATTTCAACTCGTAAACTGTGAAAATCAAAGCTCTAAACTGATCGGAAGGTTTTTAGAAAATCCAAATCGAATCTTAACGGATAAACATAAAAAAAATCTGGAAATTAACAAACAAAAGCTAGATTTAGGGATTTAGAGAGAAAGGTAAAGATAGAAACGAAACCTTTTCTTAGGTTTTCCCAGGAAATCCGGTGGACGTGAGGATGAGAAACCGAAGAAGGAAAGACGTCAGAGAAATGGTCCTGAATGGTTGGTTTGTTGGATCTGTAGATTTATCAGACTTTTTTAGTTACCCAAATAGCCACTCGTTTTCTTTCTTAATTACCTTGTTTTGCCATTGCCGTATAAACCACGCGTCATCGCCTCAGCAGCTTTCAAGTTTGAAAAACTTGATCGAGTTTCTAAGATAGCTGACTCGTTCTCGACCGTCCGATTCACTTGACAAAATTTATAAAATATCTAGAATAATTACAAACAAAATTTGTTTTCTTTTTTTTTAAAACATAATTAGATATTTTGTTGAAATATATGTATGTCTAGTTGTTGTCTCCAAATAATAACAAGGGTCTTTTTTTTAGTGTCATCACATCAAATTTTGAGATTCTATTGCCATATATTACTGAACATTTAGAAAAAATTATATATAAAAATTCAATTTATAAAGAATCAATTATCGTATCTATAGTTTTTTAAAAGTTTTAAATAACGAGAAAATAATCATCAAAGTTTTTTTGATATAATAAATAAAATAAAAAATCAATGAAACCATATTTTAGTATATTATCATAATTACACTTAGAGAAATTTCAAAAAATACCATTTTTCAAATGTCATTTTACAAAAATGCCACATTTTTGAAATCTTTGCAACAATGCCACTCTTTAAAAATTATTTTTTCTTTATATTATTTATGTTTAGGTTAACTATGTTTTATTAGGGTTTAGTTTTGAGGGTTTAAAGGGGTTTCGGGATCAAAACATTTTTTAGTATTTAGAATTTTAAGATATAAGCTTTATAAATCTATAATTAGTGACATTTTTGCAAATCAACACCCCTAAGTGACATTATTGCAAATGTTCACACAAAAAGTGGCATTTTTGTAATGGTCTCTTACACTTATATATGCATAATTATTAATTTATGCTATTATTGAACTATATTTTACATAGAAATTTCAAAAAAATTATTATTTTATCAAATTTTGTTAATTTTTACATTCGTCCGACTCAAAATTAAAAAAAATTATTAATTTATAATAATTATTAATTTATAGAGTATTAATTTATGGAGATTATAAGATGTCGTCAAGTTTTAGAGACTTAAACCACGTATGATACGATATTATCGACTTCTATGCTAGAATTCACGTTTTTCTACATTGGCTTGATAAAAGACAAAAAAAATTAACAAAAAAATATAGAGCAATTGCAAAAATATTATTTTTGGTGTATATATTTGTAAAAATATCATTTAGGGATATTTAATTGCAAAAATATCACTAATTATGAATTTTTAAAGCCTAAATCTTAAAATTATAAATTTTAAAAAATGTTTTGACTTCTAAAATCCCTTAAACCCTCAAAACTAAATTTTAATACAATATAGTTAACCCAAATATAAATGATATAATGAAAAAATAATTTTGAAAAATAACATTGTAAAGATTTTGAAAATATAACATTTTTGAAAAGTAATACTTAAAAATGGCATTTCTTAAAAAAATTCAAAAAACATATATAGCTACGAATGTTAGTATTTTATAAATGCACTACAACTGCATTACAACTTGTACTATTTTTTGCGTAATCAAATAGTAAAGTAATTTTATAAAATATAATATCGCTAAATTTTTGTGTACTCTCATTTTTAAATAGTAGTTGTATTGCTTCTAACTATATTATTATTTTGTACTATTATTCTGTATTATCAAAAAGTTTGTACTATCTTGTCTTACCAATCGAACATAATAATGTATAATATATTATATATTATATATCATACGTAGATTAATAACATAGCAACGTTTTCGTAGAGCTTACATAACAATTTTGACCCAAAAAAAATATATATTTAATAAAATGTAAATGAGCTCACATGTTATAATATCTGTTAACCAAATCTGATTACTTTTGCAATATGTCACGATATATATAACTTTTGTGTACGACTCCATCGTTACACCAAAAGCTATCAAGAACATGTTTGATCTACTTGTATGAAATTACACCAAAAGCTAACAAAATTAATATTTAATCTACTTGTACGAAATTAATTCGTGGTGTAGCATGTTTTCTATACCAAAGATCACTTTCAAACATCAAGATGCAAACAATCTCCAAGGTCAATATTAACATGTAATTGCCAATGGTTTTTGTATCATGATTGTCCAAGTTTTCTTAACTTTTTTTTTTAACCAAGATTGTTACATGGAAAGTCAATAAAATATTTATACGAAAAAGCCAAAAATCATTATTTTATCATATAAAATTAAAATATAATCTGGTATAACTGCTAAAATTTATTGGTTTGAAAATAAGATGGGAGGAGGTGCATGACATAACGAATTTGAATAAATTTATAAAAAAAATTACTTAGACATGCTACACCACGAATTAATTTCGTTTCACCCACACGTTTGTATTAAGAGCCGTACGTTTCAATTTTTTAAAAATCTGTCTGTACATGCGATTATGTTTTAAATACCAGTTTGATTCGACATATTTAAAGAAATCATAAACGGGAACATCTAAATCTTGTTTCATGTGATGCTCCACCTTTTTTTTTTTTTTCAAGGATGCTCCACCTTATTGCAAGGCTCTTTTCTTCTTTTAATATATTTTACTTTAAATTATCGTTTCCTCTCTCTGATTTTACATGTGGCAGGTAGGATTAGTCACATTGCAAGCTCACCAAGTTGTTGGACAAACATTTGTCATATATATATATATATATATATATATATATAATATTGTTTATTTTTTATGTAAAATTTGATGACGCTTTAATTCAAATGAGTAGATTGATTCATATTTTTATATATTGTTATAAATTTTAGATAATTTATGAGAAATATCATTTTTGAAATGATATTTTTAAAATTGTTATTTTTGTAATTTTTTTGTAAAAGTATTACTTTTTCAAAATTATTTACTCAATATATTATTTATGTTTAAGTTAACTATGTTGTATTATAGTTTACTTTTAAAGGTTTAATGTTTGCTAGAAATCAAAATCTTTTTTAGAGTTTAAAATTGCTAGATTTAAGATTAAAAAATATTTAATTAGTGAAATTTTTGAAAATAGACAACTCATAATAACATTTTAAAAATTTGACACATCAAAAATTGTATTTTTGCAAGAAAAAATTTTGGGTGAAAGGGTGAACCTCTCTTATTAACCTCCTCTTAATTAACCAATCAAAATTTATCATGTAATCCAATTAAATAATTAATATTATTTAAATAAAATAATTAGATTAAATTATTAAAAATAATTAAATTGAAATGTGTTCTTATTATATAAAGTTTGATGCGTCAAATTTGATAATTATCAAGATCCTGATATGTGTTAAAAAAAATCTAAATAAATTTTGCCACATATATAATGCAAATCTTATTTCTTTTTAAACTTATATATTTGTATTGATCAAATAGGTTATAAAAATCAATATATATCAGGATTGTTCTTCAATATTAATAATAAATGTGTAAAAACATTTTAGATCAAATAGACTTATGTTTACATACCCAAATCATCATAGATTATAATATTTTGTCTTTATATAATAAGAGTTTGTGCTCTCTTAATCTTCACACCAAATAATTTTAAATTTTGATAATCTCTTTCACGAATTTTATTTCAGCTTTTTTATTAGAAAATAATATCAATTATCCTTTTATTCGATAGGTGAAATAGATTACGATGATCTAATTATAGTATTTTCATTCGCTTTCTGCGAATTGCAAGCTAAAACTTTGTACATCATTCGTTTCTTGCAAAATTTGGGAATAAATTATATGAAAAAATCTTATTAAAATTTATAATTTTAGTTTACAACTAAAAATATGAGATTTAATTCATCAAAATTTTGGAAAAATAGATATATGAGTGGATACATAAAAAAATAACATAAAATTCAATTAGGAATACTAAAAACTAATTATTTGGACATATTTAACAAATTTAAATGAAAAAATAATACAATAAAAAATAGTTAAAACAATTTAATAACGGTGAGACTTTTCTATTAGTAGTCTTGCACTTTTTAGTTTTTTTTCTTTTTCACATAATAAAAATTATTTATAAAACTGAAAATTTCAAATAGAAAAATAATTAATTAATTCAATTTTTTTAATAAAAATAGAATAGTGAAGTAGTAAAAACTAAATTATTTTATACATGAATAGAAAAAACTAATTACGCGATAAAATTTATGAATTACTTGGAAATCAAATAAAAAAAATCTAGGTAAAAAAGTAACTCTTAAATTATATTATATCAATATTTTCGGTTTTATTTTGTTTATTTTCATAGGTGATTTATTTTTTTACTTTTTTAATATGATTTTTTCACAGGTTATACTATATTTTATCACAAACCCGTATATATACGGGTTCTTTACCTAGTTTTACATAAATTACTAATGGTTGTATATATGTATACTTTTTATGCTCCCATATTAGGGTTTATGCTCATATATTAGGGTTTATTACCCTCTTCGAATCTATTCTAATTCTTCAAATCAAGTGTTTTAAATCTTCCAATATTTTACGTTTGTCTGTGAGAGTTTAGACTGACATATTAGGGTTTAATATTCCTTTAAATCCACTAAATTGATCAAATAGAGTGTTTTAAATCATAAAATATTGTATATTCATTTGTGAGGGTTTAGGCTCTCATATTAGGGTTTAATATCCCTTCAAATTTATAAGTTCAGTCAAATCGAGTGTTTGAAATTATACAATATTTTACGTTCGTTTGTAGGGTTTATGCTCACATATTAGTGTTCAATACTCCTAAGTTCTTAAAGAAATTAATAATGAAACAAACATTTTAAAATGTTTTATGAACCCACTATTTATTTTGATTAAGATGTAAAAATAGACATATACACAATCATTCATAATTTATATAAAATACACATTTTAATTTAATTATTTTTAATGATTTAATCTAATTTTTTATTTATATAATATTAATTTTTTAATTAGATTACGTGACAAATTTTGATAGTTTAATTAAGAGAGGTGGATAAGAGAGGTTCACCTAAGGGTGTCAAAATAGGCAACCCGACCCAAACCCACTTGGACTTAAGCTTTTAATCGGCGGATTTGACCCGATCCATTTATTATATAGGTTGAATTTACATACCCACACCTAATAACATGAAACTCGTTGGCTAAATGGGTTATATGACCCACATACAAATTATCATAATAAACTAAATAAAAAAAGCAACACCATTTTATATTAGTATAAATAAACAAAAAAATTCAATTTGCAAGTACCAAACTAAATTAAAATATCTTCGTATGTTAAGATAAATCAAATCATAAAGCCGTAAAACCAATAAAATCAATAGTTTTATTGTCTATGAATAAGAAGAAAAGTATATCATCAATTGGGATAATATTAATAGCTAGTACTAAAATCAATATATATAAATGATAAATGTACATTTTTCATCAGTTGTAAAACAACCAAGATCTTGTACAAAATAAAGTTTGGACATTTAGCCGACTCCGGTATTTGTACAAAGTAAAGCTTAGAACATGTTTAGGTTGTGTACAAAAAATTGTTTAGAAAACTCTAATCTTTTAAAGTACTCTAATATATATTAGAATTTTATTTTTATGATAAACCCATGGATTATCCACAATTCTAACAGATTTACCCATTAAACTTATAATCCTCCTAATAGGGTAACCCACCAAAACCCATTTATTTATATAAGAAACATTTACCCGTTAAATTTTGTGAGCGGATTTGGATAATCTATGAGTATTGGCCCTTGCGAACAGCTTGATGCACTATCTCCTTTCAACCCTTTGAGCAAAATGCGGCAAAAGGAAGGAAATCCATAGACCGACCCCATCTATGGTCATCCCTAGCGGTGAATCCAAAAATTGCTTTTTTTTGCAATTGTTCCAAAATTTTATCACACTAAAATTGAATAATATTTGTCTGTCTATTTAAAATAATGGTATTGACTCTCAATATATGATTTATTTCAGATTAGAATCAATGGGATTAATTTTTTTCTTAAACTAAATGTTGAGGTAAAATAATGGTATTTAACTGAAGCAAAAGTGCTCAAATTTCGCATAAACCGATGAAATTCTTTTTTACAAATCTTTTAGATTGAATAAGAGATCTAATCAAATATAAAAGATCACTTTTTACAAAATTAAAAACAATATCTAGTTGAAAATAAAAATAAAAATATTAAATATATACATATAACATGTATATATTATTAGGGTTAATTAGTTGAATAACACTTTTGAAAGAGAAAATTAGATAAATAACATGTCATGAAAAAAAATTAGGTAATTAGCAGAAAGAAATAAATATATGACAAAATTGCCCTTACAGATGTAATTAAGGTAAATATGAAAAAATTCCTAAAAAAAATCTATTACTCTCATCTTTTGTCTCTATCAGTGAAAAAGTAGATCTGCCATGCAAAAAAAATAAATTAGGTCAGAATTGTAGAGAAGAAAGTGATAAAAAATAATGTTAACTATTTAATAACATAGTTAACTATTTAATAACATAGTTGATTTAAGAAGATAGTTAACTACCTCACTAGTTTGTAACTATCTAAAACATAGTTAACTATTTTCATAAAATAGTTATAATTTAAAACCATAGTTATCTACGCTACGGATTTCATAAAATAGTTGACTATATGAAAATGTTGTTATAATAGTTACTTATTTAAACAAACATAGTTAACTATATGTTTAGAATGTAGTTAGCTATTATAATTTTCATAATGAAAAAAAATACATACATAGTTAACTATTATCATACACATAGTTAACTACTATAGTTTGTATAATGAAAAAGAATAACATACATAGTTAACTATTAGGAGAAACATACTTACTTGATTTCTGAATATAGTTAACTATATCAATCTTCAGTGGTGGCTCAGTTTAACCAGAAGATGGGACGACAATGGAAAGTTTAAAGAAGGAGAAGAAACACAATATTAATCCATGGCTAAAGATTTTTTACCAATGGCAACGAGATAAGACAAGATGATTGAAAGTTGATTTTATGGATCACCAGAGAGAGATGAGATTGATTATAGTGTTTGTGTAGTAAAAAAAAAGAAGGGAGATATGGTTGATTATGGTGTTTGTGTAAGAAGAAGAAAAAGAAGAAGCCCTGGAAAAAAAAGAGGCGATGAAAGAAAAAGAAGGAGAAGAGGCAAAAAGAGAGAAAAAAGGAAAAATAAATAAATTAGAGTTTTATTTTTATTGTTTTTCATTAAGGGTAAAAATGGAAGATCACCATATAATTTTGTTAGTTACTATATTTTAATTTATTGGATGTTAGGTAATGAATTAGATTACCATTAGACAATATAGATGCTAATTTCCCATATTATTATGGTATGTTTAGTTTTAAATCATTTATTTTAATATATTATTTTAAAATAAATTGTCGAGAAAATATTTTTTAATATCTACTTACTATATTTACATATCCGATTTTTAATGTAATATTTTTATATTATAATTTTCTTTAAGCAAAATACAATTATTTTCAAAACTAATACATTAGATATTTTTGTTAATTTTTTTTACAAAATAGTCCACAATCTCTAGCCAATAATTGCGCTATTTAGTCCTAACCAGTGTTCTAAAAAGCGTTCTAAGCGTTCGCCTAAGCGGCGCTTAGGCGCTAGGCCCCTATAAACCGTGGCGATTACCGCTTTTGCCGCCTAAAATATTATCGTATTATGATAATAAAATAATAGAAAATTTATTTTATATAAATCATAAAATTTTATATATTTTGCTATAAAATCATGAAAATAAATACAATATAAATTTGTTAGTTATAAATTATGGTTTTTATATATTTTACTACATATATCTAATATATTATGTATTTTTGTAAAACGCTTAAACCGCCTATTAAATCTCCTAGGTTTCGATCTAGGCACTAGGTATTGGATCTCCGCCCGCTTAGCGCCTATCGCTTTCTTGAACATTGGTCATAACAAATAAAAAAATAAAAATCAAAAATATTCAAAAAAATCAAAATGCAAATGTATTTGCACACATGGCATTAAGCAGAAACTCCATCCGACTTGTCAAATGATTCACCATCCCAGCCAACAAATTGAACGAATAAACTAACACCGTAACATGTTAGATTTGTATATACTTAATTTTTTAAGTTTGGGTAAACAATTTGAATGTTTAGTAACTTTAGTTGTCTAGAGAGCAATAAACTGAAACGCCGTTGAAACGGGAAGCAGTTGAAAAAGCTGAGCTTTACAAGGATCATACCTAAATCTGAAGCCCATTATTAGCCCATTTTGAAGAGGACACATGGCCTTAAAGTTTTGCGTTTCTGATCGTTGTGTACGCAGAGAAAAGAGTTGTTGTACGAAAGCTTCAGAGAAGCCATGGATGCTGAGTTCGAGAGGCTGATGACGTTCGAACAAATTAGGAAAGGTGCCGAAGCGACCTACAAAGCAAACCCTTTAGATGCCGATGTTAGTTTCTCGCTTCTCTTCACGATTTCAGATTTGTTTGATTTGGAGACTATTCGAGTCTTTTGGTCTGCTTTTCGAATTAAATTATTAGATTTTCCAATTGGATCCTCTCTGATTTGTGCGGAAATTCAAGTGATTTTTTTTTAATTTTTTTGTGTAGAACTTGACGAGATGGGGAGGAGTTTTACTTGAGTTAGCTCAGTTTCATAGCATCTCTGATTCAAAGCAAATGATTCAAGGTGCTTTCAATTAGTTTATATGATGTTTAGGGGAATGATGACTGATCTCAGGGTTGATTACAATTGTGATTCTTTTGTGTAGATGCCATTGCAAAGCTCGAAGAGGCGTTGTTGATTGAGCCAAAGAAACATGAAGCGATTTGGTGCATTGGGAATGCACACACTTCATGTGCGTTCTTGACTCCAGACGAGACCGAAGCTAAATATAACTTTGACTTAGCTACTCAGTTCTTTCAACAAGCTGTGGATGAGGTCATTTGCTTTTCCATTCAGAATCCATGTTTGATACTGATTTGTTGTTTCGGTGTTGTGGTTTTGATTCCGTCATGTTAAGAATGTGTTTTTTGTTGTCTTTGCAGCAACCGGAAAATGAACTCTACCTGAAATCACTCGAAATGACGGCCAAGGTACTTTTCTATGGATCGTCGAACATTTTCAAACCTAAACATTAGGAACCATCAGTCAGTTAATTAAGTTCATGTTTTGGCCCGGTTCAATGAGTTATCATCTGCATACTGTAAAGATCTGATTTTTCAATCGTTATTGAGGAAAGGAATATTGCATCTGAATTGTGCCTTTTGTCTCTAAACTTGTTGCAGAATATCGTTCTTTAATCCAATTCTTCTCTCTGTGCTAAGTAAATGTGATTTATCGATTCATAGGGAGGGAATATTGCTGCTGAATTGTGCATCTGTATCTAAACCCATTACCTCAAAATTTTGTTCTTTAATCCAAGTTCTCTCTGTGCTTTGTCGACTCATAGGAAGGGAATATTGCTGCTGAATTGTGCATTTTGAATCTAAACCCAACCTTAAAATTCCATTCTTTTATCGAGTTTTTTTTCTCTCTTTTTGCTAAGTATAAGCGATTCGTTGATTCAGAGAAAAGGGGATATTGCAGTTGAATTTGTGTACATGTTTGCCTCTAACTACAGTTTCAAAGTTTTGTTCTATAACTGAATTTCTTCTCTTTGTGCTAAGCACAGGCTCCGCAACTGCACACAGAGATTCACAAACACGGACTAGGCTCACAACCATTGGGTGACGCTGGACCATCCGCAGCGCCCTCAAAGGTTCTTTCTCTTTTTATGTTAATTCTCACTTCAGTATTTGATGAAATCGCACTCTCAATTGTTTGAATCCTCATGATCATGTAATTTTCGAAACAAACAGGCAGGGAAGGTTAAGAAAAGTAGTGATATGATGGGTTGGGTGATTCTAGCCATTGGCGTTGTTGCTTGGGTCGGTTTCGCCAAAGCTAATATGCATGTAGCTGCTCCTCGATAAGTAGTGTAACCATTTTACTCATCAAAGGTTTTGCTGAAGTTTTCAATTTTAAGGCTTTTTTAACAAATGTTGTTGAAATTTTGACTAGTTGTTTGAAAATTTCAGTTGTCTTTCCATTAAAACCTTTTTATATATTACCAATAGAGGTTATCTTCACCAATTGCGTAAACCGAATATAGATCAATTTAAATTGTGTAGAAAGCATAGAATGTTAGTGTATATGCAAATGCGATTAAGAATTATCATACATACTACTGGTTCGCTCTAACTTGCAAGTAAGATTTCCAAATCAAACCTAAAGAGAAAATGAAACATGCTAAGCCGGAGGAAAATCAATACCGTCAATTCCAACGGAAGCTCCGCCCAATTACTTGATTCTTTGTGTTTTTTTCATCACCGGAGGGCGGAGGCCTAAGAGGAAGATAATTAAAAAAAAAACAAAAAATTTATATAACAAGTGAAGAAGTTTCGGACCAAAGGGGGAAAACCCTAGTTTCATCCGGAGACAAAAGTCCAAACAAGGACCCAATAACCCAAACAAGGGAAACATAAAGAATCAAACAAGCAACAACTGAACCACTGATCCAAAACAATGAATGTTTAAATATTATGTTTTATGAAGTGGATGTAAGTACTTTTGATGTTATATATGATACTAGAATAGGATCTGCGTTAGATTAATAAAATTAATAAAATATTGCGTTAATACGTAGGTAAATATTACAAAATTAATAAAATAAATATTTAAATTTTAATTAGTAATCTGTTAGATTTTAAAATATTATTTAACGTGGATCCTAAAACCAGTAGAAGTCAATTTATATCATAATTCTCATGTTGTAATACATATCATACAAATAAAAAAATAGATATTATCGGAATTAAATCATATTCTTAATAAAGAAAATATATATTTTAACCCATTATGAATATTTATGATTATGTGATAGAAAATAAAAATAACTAAAACACTATATAATTAAATCAGAAAAGAGTAAATTTTATGTTAGTAACAATATAAAAACTATAAATAATATTGTAAACCATCACATAAGTACATGATTGATAATTGTATTTTATTAATGTCATCGTTTTATTTCTAATAGAGATTTAGTAGCCAGACTTTATACAGTATTAACTTAATAGTAAATATAATATTATTATTTTTTAACTTATATAATTTTTAATATATTCATAGGTAAAAAAATTATATTTCTTTTGTGATATCTTGTAACTCTATATTGATAAAATAAGTATTCTTATAGATTTATTTTATTTTATTTTTGCATGGTTATGTATGTTTTTAAACTTTTAAATTAAGGTTTTTATAACCTTTCTAAATTTTGTTTTTCCAATTTATATACCTTTTTTTATCATTCGTCTTTTTATTTATTTTAATTGAGATTTTTATTCTATATATATTATTTATTTATTTTATGGCTTATGTCATGTCTATATTTCATCTTCAACTTTGTTTCTTAATTATTATTACTAATATTAGAAATTTTACTTTTTATTATTTGATTAGTAACTTGCCAATTATTTTTCATTTTAAATTTGATTTTTCTTAATTAATTTTAAGTTTTAACACATTTTTCAACTTATCAATATTAGATACATGTCGCGATCTCGTGAATTATAATTTTGCTTACGTGTCATGCTGATATAAGAACGCATTGCAATAAATATTTTTGATTTTAAAATTTATAACGCTTATAATTTGACAAGTCTATCAGTGTTCTAAAAAGCGTTCTAGGTGTTCGCCTAGGCAGCGCTAGACCCCTATAGACCGTGGAGATTTCTGCTTTTGCCGCCTAAAATATTATGGTACTATAATTAAAAAATATATAATTTTTTATATATAAATCGTAATATTATATATATTTTGCTGTAAAACGATAAATATAAATATAATATAAATTTTATTATTTATAAATTGTGGTTTTTTGTATATTTTACTAATATATTATCTATTTTTTTAAAACGTTTAAACTGACTACTAAATCGCTATGGTTCCGGTTAGGCGTTCTAGGCACTAGACATTTGGTCACGATCCGCTTAGCGCCTAGCGCTTTCTTGAACATTGATCAATACTCAACTAAATCCACCGTAAGACGGTAAACTTATTTGTTTTGACGACTATTTTCTAAGTGTCAAATAAGTATAATGACACTTTTGTAAATACGGTTTTTTTTGTCTACAAAAGAAATAACAACAAAAAGGATAGCTTAAATTATTATAGTAATTGTGAAAGTCTCTTCAGTCCAGTGGTTTCACAGAGGGTTCATTAATGCTTTTATACCTACAAGTATATAGTTCGAGTCTCGGAAGATACAAATTAATAGAGGCAAACAGAGGATTTTTAGCGTGGTGCAAAAAAATCGTTTGGAGTAGTCCCGCATGTCAAAGCTAAAATTGTCTGCTGTATAATCGTTTGGATAATAATTCTTATAATTTGTAATAATCCATAAATCTAGATAATTAAAAAAAAAATTGTTATAGTAATTTTGAAAATTTTGCATCATCTTAGTTGATATGGAATTTCTAAGGTTGTGCATCGTGATAGTTATTTTCCCTTGCTTTTAGAAGTCCATTGGATCATTAACGGGCTTTAATTCTGTAAGCAAAATCTAAAGAGAATCACACGAAGGCGTGAGTACCTCACAACAGAACACGCGAACCACATACGTTCGCGTCATTTCACCATATAGCCCAGCAAAGCTTTATCTGACTTCAATTACAAAAAAAGCAACCATAGTAACCATAGTATTTTATATGACTTCAATAAAAAAAGCTTAATCGATAAAAAAAAAAAGCAACCATAGTATTTTATATGACTTCAATAAAAAAAATACTTTGAAATATAAAATATGACTCCAATTAAATGAAAAAAGAAAGAAATCCAACCAGTTTATCTTATATAAGTGGTTGATAGATAAACTATGATTTCCATAACAAAATATAATTTTAATGTATAAAATCTGACTTTATATATAAAAGATGACTTCGATAAAAAAAGAAAGAAGTGCAACAACCTTGTTTTATATTAGTGATTGATATATAAAATAAGACTGAAATATAAAATGATTTTGTAATTTAAAGAATATGATTTTGAAATATAAAATATGACTTTGATGAAAAAAGAATATGCTTTGGACAAAAACAAAATTAAACCATGTTATATTAATGAAAAAATACCTAAAATTAACCAATTATTTCAAGAATAGCTAAGATAACCCTTCATATTTTTTTATAGAGAAGTTTGGTTTAATAATCTAAAAAAATTATGTAATTTGAAAACTAACCCATGTTTTCAAGTTTTTGAACTAATTTTTTTACTTTTAAAAGAAAATAATTTTTTCATAAAATTTTAGAATTTATAATTATATAAAGAATATTATGAAATAAATTTGGATAAATTTTTGGCCATTGCTATTCTAAATGACCCTCAAACTAGCAACAACTTGTGCACTTCATGACTTTCTTTTCTTTTGACATCTCATTGTAGAGATCCAAGCTCTCTTGTCCTCCTTTGAAGTTTAGAACATCCATGTGATCTCATGTGATTGCGGTTAGTGTTTTAAGGAAAAACGCTATCAATCATACATTCTTTAAGAGACTCCTTCACGGCTCTAGAATTCCAGTCTAGAGACATCGATCCAAAGCCACGACTGAAGCCATGTTTTTTGGAAAGAATCTTTGTCAATTTTCTTTACCATTTAGGATGTTATCATAGTGGTTTACTTTTGTTCTTGTGATTGAGACTACTTTCTATGATGATGCCTTTTCATGTCCATTTGTTTCTCTCATTCTAGTTATAAAAAATGATACGGTTAAGTGTTTAAAAAATTAGCAAAAAATTAGCAACAACTATATCGTTCTAGTCATTGTTTCAAATAGCTGCAATATTTAAATCAAGTGGAAATGGAAAAATAATTTTTCAATATTTTTGGGGATCCAATGCTACAACTGGCTCTTTCTCTCTCTCCATGTAAATAACAATTTTAATATTTTCGCATATGTAATTTTTTATAATTTTATATTTGATATGTAATCTATATATTTTTTTTTTAATTAATCACGTGAAATGATTTTTTTGTTTGTTTGTGAATTGTTGTATAATAGAAATAATTACATTCGATAAAAAAAAGTAGAAGTAATTACATTTAAAAACACTTTATATATTTGATTTATTTAAAATATTTTGATAATCTCAATTGCAACAAAAAACTTAGTTTTCAAATTTTTGAAAACATAGGTTAGTTTTCAAAATACACAAAATTTTTGTAATATTTTTACAAATTTCCTCATTTTTAGAATAGTAGAAAACCCCAACCATATCAGTAGTTGATATAATATGCCACAAAGCAAAACAAAATAAAACTCAACCAGGCAACGACCAAGAGTTGCAATGTCAAAAAAAAAAAAGGTTTCCGTAAAATGCCGATTTTACCCTTTAGACTCACGCGGCGAATTTATTAGAATACTGGCGCCAACTTTTTATTATTTCCCTCGCTTAATTACATTTGTTTACATTACTTATTTACGATAACAGCCATCTTCCCCAACAAGCTTCTCGAATTAAAAAATTTCAAACATTTTCACAATTCCCTCCTCATCTTCCCTCTCTTCTCTTCAAACATTTAAAATCCCCAAAACCCTTTCGATTTCCACTATAAATACTCGTCCCATGATCCCTCAATTCACCATCAATCAAATCTCAATCTCTTCTTCAATTCCCCAAATTTCTCAGAGAAAAAGATGCCTTCGATGCCAGAAGAGCCGCTTCTAACTCCGACGCCGGACAGATTCTGTATGTTTCCGATTCACTACCCACAGATCTGGGAGATGTACAAGAAAGCAGAAGCATCATTCTGGACCGCCGAAGAAGTAGATCTATCACAAGACGGTCGCGACTGGGAGAATCTCAACGACGGCGAACGTCACTTCATCAAACACGTCCTCGCCTTCTTCGCCGCATCAGACGGAATCGTCCTTGAGAATCTCGCTTCTCGATTCATGTCCGATGTACAAGTCTCGGAGGCGCGTGCTTTCTACGGATTCCAGATCGCGATTGAGAATATCCATTCTGAGATGTATAGTCTCCTCCTCGATACTTACATCAAAGACAACAAAGAGAGAGACCATCTCTTTCGCGCAATCGAAACAATCCCTTGCGTCGCGAAGAAAGCACAGTGGGCGATGACGTGGATCGACGGATCTCAGACTTTCGCTGAACGAATCGTCGCTTTCGCTTGCGTCGAAGGTATCTTCTTCTCCGGTAGCTTCTGTTCGATTTTCTGGCTCAAGAAACGAGGACTCATGCCTGGGTTAACTTTCTCGAACGAATTGATCTCACGAGACGAAGGCTTACACTGCGATTTCGCTTGCCTGATCTACACGCTCTTGAGGACAAAGCTCACGGAGGAGCGAGTGAAGTCGATTGTCTGCGACGCGGTGGAGATCGAGAGGGAGTTTGTGTGCGACGCGCTTCCTTGCGCGTTGGTAGGGATGAATCGTGAATTGATGAGTCAATACATTGAGTTTGTTGCGGATAGGCTTTTGGGTGCGCTTGGGTACGGTAAGGTGTACGGTGTGACTAATCCGTTTGATTGGATGGAGTTAATCTCGCTTCAAGGGAAAACTAACTTCTTTGAGAAGAGAGTTGGTGATTACCAAAAGGCTTCCGTTATGTCTTCCGTTAACGGAAACGCCGGGTTTGATAATCACGTCTTTTCGCTTGACGAGGATTTCTAGATATTTACGGTTTTACTTTTACCCCCTTGTAATATTGCGTGTGTGTTATCTTCCTTTTTAAATTAATGAAATTTACTCTTTCCCCCTGTTTTATCACCATGATTCTGGGTTTAGTCCATATATCGATGATAGCGCAATTTTTAAAATGATTACTAGTATTGAATAAAAATCAAGGGGTATTATTGTCATTATGATCGGAAGATAGTGTTTTTTTTTTCCTGGGAAATGGCGACGCTGCAAAGCTCAGGGATGTTGACGAAAGAGCAAATGGTTTATCTCTTTGATCGATTCGATTACTTGACTTCGCAATCTGGTAATTGTGTTTGTGTATTTTTTAAGGTGTTGTTTCGGGATCCATTTATCTCAGATTGAGAATTTTGATTTTGATTTTTTTGTCAGATGTGAAGAAACGAATCTCTGATGCAGTGGAGGATAAGCAGGTGAATGTTTTTGATTTTGATTGATTGATTATGCATTTATGATTGATTTAATTGATTGTTTGGTAGGTAAAGAATTATTGATGGTAGGAGAGTAATGTCGTTTTCAAATTGGATGAAATTTATGTTAGTTGGTTGTTAAGTTTGTGAATTATAGAGATTTGGTTTAAGTTTTGTTTGATAGATTGAGATTTTGGTTTTAGTTGCAGCAGCCGCAGAGGCTCGGGACTTGTGATAAGTTCGACTCAGTGAATTCTGAGTTTATGGATTTTGGTAGAAAGTAACGAAGAATGGACTATAGATTCTTCTTCAAAATATGGTTTTTGATGTCCATTAATAAAGACTAATTTGAATGGATAAAAACTTGCTTGATCCAATGCAGGAAGCTGTAGCGGTAACAACTGCAATTCAAGAGGAGATATTTTTGGAGATGGGAATTGGTAAATTTCTCTGTTAGCTTTATGGGTTATTTTGTTTAACACATCTTATTCCATTTTGCTCAACGAAAGATTAACCGACCAAGCAGACCCGGGATATGGTATTGGGTGCTTGGGGAAGCTGAACTCGGCGTATGAAAATGATAAAGACTTGATGATTGCTTTCTACAAGTTTCTCGCTAAGTAAGCGCCATTTCCTTTCTTCTTGTCTTGAGTTATTATCCGAAACTTGTTACCCTTATCGTAATGTTAAGCAATTAGATTATGAGGGCTGATACACAATTGATAGGGAGGAGATGGCATGTGAAGAAGCTGAGCTTGGACCAGATGGATTTGAACAGAAAATGAAAGCACAACAACAGTTACAAGAACAGGTAGTGTAATGTCAGCTGAGCTCGGCTACTAGGAATAAAACCATTCAAGTTCAGTGTCTAAATTATTCGATTGTGCTTAATGCAGCAACTAGAGATGCTTAAGTATATGCGTAAATTTCCTCTGGATGACCAGTCTGCTATCCTTAAAAAGGTAAACAAAGAAAACCGTCTTTACACTTTCTTGTCGATACAATCAGAAAGACTACGGCCTTTTGGTTCTGTCTTACTTACCGTTAAATGAGAGATTGCCCGAGTCTAGCGAGGACTGATTCATATGACCAGAAGACTTATCCCCCAAATTGGTCTAACATGCATTGAGTCTTTTTGTTTTTTTCTTTGGTTCTTGAATCCAACAGCTTCAGAAGCAACTCGAAAGTGCGGATTTCGAGCCTTAGGCATCGCTTTTGTCAGGAGAGGAAATGCAAGAAGCTGGAAGAAGAAGAGTTTCACCTGTTTTTGGAACCAGATAACTTCTCACAAGCTATTTCAAATTTTATAAACAGTCTCTCTGTCTATCTTTTTCTTGTCATTTCCAAATACTAAACGTAAATGTCAAAAAAAACTTGAACTTTTCATTCGATTTATAACAGATCTCCACAAATCTGATGTACCAATGTACTAATGTAGTATGGACAAATCATAGACATATATCAAACCTTGTCGCACTAATTTTATATTAAAAGCGTAAATGTTAATGGGCCTTAGCTAGGTCTTGGCATTCTGGTAATCGTTTGGATGGATAATTAGGGCTTTGGATATTTCAATATTAAAGATTTAGATACCATCGGATAATTTCAAGTTTCGGTTCGGATTTGGTTTGGACAATATTTGTTCGAGTAATTGTTTGGAGAACCGAAATTGGGGTTCCATTCTGATATTTTTTTTACCTGCAAACTCGGATCCAATAATAAAATTAGCGTCCACACTAATTCGTTTGTATTATGAAGATGCTAAAGTAATTTCTGAATAAAGTGTATAATATATAGTTTATATTTCTCATAAAGGCTTAAATAATTGTTAGTGGACCGACCACTATACCTCTTTCCTTTGATCCTAAGCCAATCCCATGTGACATCACATTCCAATGAAATGTGAATCCTCACACAACTTGATGATCATAATAAACTCTCTTTTTTCTCTCTAAAACACACACACTTTAATCCTTCCATGTCACAAAAATTTGTCCTTTCCTCCCAAAGCACTCTTTCTTCCGACATTAACCAATGGATCACTCTATTTTCTAAAAAAGAAACCTAATCGTTCTATTCTTCTCCCGTTACAATTTTCCCCACATATAAATACACACACACACTAATCCATTTGTGTGATCAACTATATATCTCTCTCTGTTGACAAAAAATAAAAAAAAACTATATATCTCTCTCTAAGGTTATATTGATACATAGTAAGAGAGCAGAAGATCGATAAAGATGCCTGATTGGGGACCGGTTTTTGTCGCGGTATCGCTTTTTGTGTTGCTAACTCCAGGACTTCTGATTCAGGTTCCGGGGAGAAACCGAGTGATTGAGTTTGGAACATTTCAGACAAGTGGTGTTTCGGTTATTATACATACTCTTATTTACTTCACTCTTGTTTGTATTCTCTTGCTCGCTCTCCAAATTCACATGTACATCGGCTAATATATATGATAAAGATAATGAAGCTATCTCTTTTTTGTTTTAATGTATTTAGAATTTTACAGTCATTTTTTCTTTCACTTGAATTGTGTGTATATTTCATTGTTTTTTTTGGTATAAGAAGCAAAGAGGTTTCATAAGTACTATTTTATATTTTTATTTTTATAGAAATCTGTGTATGTCGAGATGTATAGAATTAACACATACATACACTGTCCATTGTCCAATATATGGTTTTCGATTTTTGAATCCACTTTCATTTTTTGTTGAGTTACAAACAGAAAATTTTAAATAAAATATGGTTTGATTCGGTATGGTATAATTCAAACGTTATGTACGTGCATGTAAGTTTATTCGTAAGTTCTAGACTCCTAGTAACCGAACTAGCTATTCTTTGATCAAATCGCACCAGACTAAAGCACAACCGAACTTTAGAACAGTTTTATGAAACATTTGAATGAAATTCCTATGTCTACTTTAGAAAATTCAATTTATTCCTATCAAAAGAATAAAATGAATTTTGATAAGAAAGTTGGCTATCAAAATATTTCATGGATTCCAAATGTAAAGCTAATATAAAATTGTATGTAACTTTTTAAAACGAAAGTAGTAACTTTTAATATATTATATTTATTTCATATCCCTTTTTTATGCTATAAAGTTTTACTATTTTTTGTTTTGTTTTATAATGGGTGTAAATGGTACCAGAGAAATCTTGCGGAATTGCGGAATCTTACAGAATTTTTGGTGATTTTTTGCAAAATAACATTAAATTTATATGGTAACAACGGAATTTTGTGGAATCTAGCAAATTTTTTTAAAATAAACTAATTAATTAAACTTATTAAAATATTGATAAAAGTGTGTTTAACGAAATTAAATGTTTATGTTTACAATGTATATTAAATTTTACAAAATAATAATTTCTATTTCCATCAAATTTTTCGTTTTATATTTTTTAGCAAATTTAGAAAAAAAATATATTAACTACTAATACTAGTAAATAATTTTTAAATTTTATTCATTTATAATCTTAGTAATTTATTAAACAAAGTTATTGACATTTGTTTATTTGAGTATCAGAATAACTGAAATTTAATCAAATCGATTAACTGATACAATTAAAAAAAATACAATTATAAATTAAATGTAGATTTATAAGGTTTTAGTTGATTATAAATTTATTGTACATTTATAATTTATTAGTTTGTTATAAATTTAGTGTACATTTATAATTTATTATATATTTATCATAGATTTATAATTTAGTGTACATTTATAATTTATTATATATTTATCATAGATTTATAATCCTTTACAAAAAAAGATATATTCACAAAAGTTTAAAATAATAATTATTAGCATTATTTATAACATAAATGACATTAACTTTTAAAACAAAATATTACAAACATTCTAAAAACATTATGAACTACGAAGATGAGAATATATACTTTATGATTTCACATGCATAATACCTTATAATTCCACAAAATTCTTCAAGATTCCACAAAGTTAATGTTACCATTTAAACCCAATATCTTAGTTCCTCTCCTGCCTAAAATCTCAATTTTGAATATTATCAAGTAAGTTGTATTCGTTCGGATGAAATGATTGTGTACAACATTAAAAAATTAATGAAATTTCCAAAGGTTAATTTTCAAAAAAAGGGAAAAAAAAATTCCAAAGTTCAAAACATAAAAGTTAGTTTATTTGGATTAAAATTTTTCGGATTTGTGCTCCCCGTAACATTCTCTGGCTATATCTTCTATTATATTTTGTATGTTTTGATTTGTTATAATAAATAATCTTCCTGTTCCTGTGAAAATAAAAAAAGATTAAAAATTAAAACAGCCAATACCACATAACTTTCCTATGTTTCTAGTTTCTTCCACCTCCACCAATTTTCTCTCTCGCCAGTCGCCACCGCTTTCTAAAGGTGTAACCTTTTTTACTTTACACTCATAAAGCGACACCGTTTTCCTTCCCCCTTTAACGGCAACAATGGCGGATTGGGCTCCGGTTCTCGTCGGCGTTATCCTGTTCGTGATTCTCTCGCCGGGGCTTATCTTCTCATTACCCGGAAACAACCGTATTGTAGATTTCGGTAAACTCAAAACCAACGGAAAAGCCATAGCTGTTCACACTCTCATCTTCTTCGCCATTTACTCTATTTTGATCATCGCCGTTAATCTCCACATCTACACCGGTTGATCTGATCTCTCTTTGTTCTTGTTGTTTTTTCCACAAATGTTCAAAATAAAAGGTACCCTTTTAAAACAGGGTCTAGAACCTCTGTAAAATTAGGGCTTTTGTACATACCTTAAATCTATAGTTCTTGTTCTCATGTTGTGTAACAAACAGAGTTTGTAACAAGGGTTGTGTTGTATTGTTCATTTCATGTTGTAACTCTGCTTATTCGCTTAAATTCTAGGTAAAAATTACAACTTTATATGCTTCCTGCTTGTACATACATAAGAGTTTTGCAATAAAAATGCCTTCTTTTCTTGTTACATTACATGGTAGAAGAGCAGAGATTTTAGAAATGGATGTGGATTTGTATAGCAACCACCAAGATTGTGAGTATACAAAAGTATATAACTGCGTGAACCAAAATCGCTATACCGCTCGTGCTCATGTTCCCGAATTCAACGACTCTTGTTCTCGCTGGAAGCTGAAACAGTAGTCCTGGTGATAGTAGGATGAACAGAGACACCGCTAAGATCACAGGTCCCCAATCCGCGCTCATATATAGCGGTTTTGATCTCTTTTCTTCTTAAGTGTTTGTAATGAGAATGCTTATGTGAATTGTGTGTGTATAAAGAGTGTTTGTTCTTTTACAGATGAAGATGGAGACAAGTGGAGAGTAGTTATGTAGAGGTGATTGATGAGTGTTTTTGGCTTTTCTTGGTGGCTAAGTAGAAGGAAGAAGAGGTTAAGATACTAAAGCTTAGTGATGGATTACGACGAAAGGTATTGTATTCTTTATTAGCTTTGCTTTTTGTGTTAACTTTGCTTCTTCTTTCTCTTTATTGATTGTTCAATCAATTGTTTCTGTGCTCTTTAGTGTTGTTGCTTTTAGTTAGAGAAGTTGCTATAAAGTAGATTACTGCATAAAAAGATGAGATCAAGAAATGTGCCTACTTGATAGTTTTCTTAGTAGACTGGGTTTCCTTTTTGTTTGTCTCTCTCTTGAGTAACAGTGGACTCAATGAAGGGTTTGGTTTCGGTTTAGCAGAAAGTTCTTATCGTTTTTGCTTGCACTAATGGTGTCTAACTCAAACATGTTATTTCTTTTTTCATTTAGAAAAAAAAATGGTGACTAACTCGAGGGTCAATGAAGGTCAAATCTGGATTATTGGTTAGACATTTTAGATTCACCAGTGATGAGTTGTGAGCACAAATGTGACGGTTATTAGTAAGTTGTTAACCACATGTGGACAAATTGCGTATAGGTGCTACTTCGAATGCTGTTTATATCCGGGATGCTATACTTTCATATTGGAGCTTCTTATTCAATAATACATAACCCTTTGTTACACATTAACAGACATTGACTTTGTGTATACATGGATTTATAGGGTAGAACTTTGCTTGGAACATCAATGGAGGTTTGTTGCAGTGTGTGTTGGCCTTCACAGTTCCAAGACAAGATCTGCAAAAGCAACGAAATGATATGAAAATCCTGAGAGAGAGAGAGAGAGATATATAAAAACCAATTGTTCTGTATAGCATTTTGACTTACACTCTGTGTCAGTCTTGATCCAGTTTTCTCTTTTCCTGTTCGCTTTCGAGATTGAATTTGAACCGAGAAACCCTCCACTAAGACTCGGAAGCTTGAGATCGCAGCGGTTGATGTAGGTTCTTCTGTCATCTATCTTCTTATCATCTGTTGCAGGTGAAGAGAGAACAGGGTGGACTTTACTGGGAAAGATTTGAACATTCTGTAACCAAAACAAAAACCACATAACTTTCAGAGTTCCTCTTCCTATTTCGTTGGGTAAGATTTGAAATGCTTAAAGCTAAAATGAGTAAACCTTTCCGTGATCTTTCTTCTTGTGCATAGAGTAATCATCATCATCATCAATTGTTTTCTTTGAAGAAGACCCATGGAGCTTTTTAAATATCCTTTTAATCAAATCTCTGGTGCCATGCTTCTCCATGTAAGACTCTCCTTGTACTGTTTGTCCACTCTTGAAGAGACTTGTAAGTAAACCCTTTTTCTTCTTTACTCCTCCATTGCTTCTCTTTGAGAGCTCCATCGATGGTCGAAAGAGATCAAAACCTTGTTGAGGAAATACATTGGATTCTCTATCTTCTTTTGCATCCAATCTCTCCACCCTTTTAATGTCAGTATCCTTGGGATATTCCTCAAGAAACTTCTCTAGTTTCTCAGTAATGAGCTTTGCCATCTCCTTTTTTTCTCCAGCTACACCTTCTTCAGCTGAAGCAAATTTTGGTGTCTCAGGGTCCGTACCAAGAGTTCCGATTGCTAAAAATCCGCAGAAGCCGTCGTCATCTAACTGGTGTTCCTCTTCAATTCCGGGTGGTTTTGGTTCAGGAGATAGTCCATAGAAGGAGAATGAGTTTGTGCGGATGTCTTGGACTTCAGAGGAAACCTGAGCTCTTAGACAACAGAAATCACCTGAAAGATAGGTTTATTTTTTTGATCAAAGAATTATTTAGAGAGAGTATGCTCGTTATAATCAACCAAGACTTTTGCGCACACAAAAAAAAAAAAAATCAACCAAGAGGTTCATGACTAACGTATATATTGTATGATTAGTTGTTTTATATAATTAATAAACCTTTAAACTCCTTTGATGGGTCTAAGCCATTTTGCTTTTTAGTTCGCATCCAGCTTAGCAGCTGCAAGAGAGAGCGAGTCGTTAACATAAATGATTACTATAGTGAGAAATTTTACATTTTTAAGCTCACTAATTGTCAGAAAGAGTAGAACATTTTGATTACACTCACCTTCATGTTAATTATCTCCGCTTCAGTCTCAACTTCTTATTTTCTTTATAAACAGATTCTTTGGGGTTTATATGCATATATATATATATAGGTGTATATCTAAGTAGATCAAATTTGAGCTAGAAGGATCCGAGTCTTATGATTGAGTTTAGAACAATACAAGGGTCTTGTTGGCAATATTGTCCTCCTTCTGTCGTAATGTGTTGAGAATCTACATAAGGGGCCACATGTTTTTGGACCACCATTTCATTGAACCGACCTTGCATATATTGTAGAATATTATCGTCGTCTCGGTCCGTCCGGCGAGACCACTAATTGGAGCAAACAACCATGATCCACTACTCAAGGTCGACGCCCTGATTAGAGGTGATTCGAGAACATGAGATTTACCTCTGATTATAGACCTAGTCCATCTTGAGAATATCCCTCTCATTTTAGAGACGAGGTATAGTCGTAATTCCTTATCTAATGGGTATGCGTGGAGTTATACAACCATTGAAGTTTATACCGTTAAGTCAGGATACACACTTGTTAACAATATTAGACTCTCTAAAAAAACATGATTGTATCTGAAACCAAGTATTACTTGTTTTCTAATCCAAGTATAAAACATCCGAGTTTTCGGAAAGTTTTGCATTTGATTTAATATATGGTGATTGTTGAAAAATATATATATATATATATATATATATATATATATATATATATATATATATATTGTCGTTATTTAATAGACAGACGCAACTCTCGAACCAATTATATTAAGAATGATCGTGTGATTTGCAATGATCGGAGTTTATTTACATGAGAAACGTTCGAAAGCCCGTAAAGATGGGACGTTACAGAATTAAGGAAAGGTTGTTTTCAACCTAAAAGGTGTATACGGAAGTCTCTGGCCTGAGGTAGAGAGACTTCTTCCACGTGTTCAACTTCTTTTGCCTAACCTCTTTTGTAATTTGTTGGGACATGTTTGTAAACTTCTCTCACAAATCGACATGTAAGTGTATGATCGTACGAAATGACATGACACTACACAATCGTATCATTCATGTCTTTTGCATGTGTATTGTACTGTTTCTTCTTGCATGTTTTTTTCCCACAAATAGAAAGTGATATATCTTCAAAAGGAAATGTCCCACAATCGTATCATTCATGTTGTTTTCCATCTTTAAATAAAAGGCGTGCAAGCAACGGAAGTCTCTAGGGTTTTTTGGTCCTACCTCGACCACGTCACCAACATTAGCTAGAAAGTGTAGAATTATGAGGAAAAAATTGGTAGATATGAATCGTATAACTCCAAAAGGGTTTATAGTATAATCACAAAGATCGACCTTGGTCGGAGATTTTTTGTTTGTTTCGGTTATATTTTTATAGATTTATACATGTGATTCAGGTTTATTCGACGAATGTTCTTGCTTTTATTGGTCCATAATGTTAAAGCATTATTATTATTATTTTTTTTTGTCACAATGTTAAAGCATTAATTCAGGCTAAAATTCGAATCATAAAGTGGCTCACCTCCATCTTGATTGCTAGTTCTTGCTAATATCATTAGAAAATGGAAAGTATAGGTTTTACAAATTCTATTAGCAAATTGCTTAACTTCTTTAAATTGGTCCCGTGGCAATTAAGAAAGATAGAAACATAGCAGCAAAGTAAATCGGTACAAGTCGGACTTTAGATGTGAAGTAGGGTACCAAGAAAAACAGTAATAATCATGAATGTTCGAAGAGAAGATGGATTCGTGGTAGCTGAGAAAGGGTGAATACTTGAAGGACTGCGAGAATTATAACCGCGCAAATCGGAAGTTGTTTCACAAATAGTCCAAAGCTAACGCCTTCAATCAAAAGAAATAACAAGTCAACGAACAGAAGCTATCCTCCTCGTATGTGACACGAGGCTCGTTAAACAAACCCTAGAACAAACACTAAGACATAATTACACTAACCAAAGGAGCCTTAATTACTACACTCACTCGATCTACCAAGATTTTTTCTGATGACGGCTAGCATAACAAACGACACCAAAACTCAAGAGCCTTACTACCTCCTCAAAAAGCAAAGAAGCGCTACACACAATTCCACAAAGATTTTTGCTAGTTTACATTCTGAAACACTAAGTTATCAACTCCCATGCTACTATACGGCAGTTTTATTTATTTAGGATTTTTGCTCATGATACAAATAGTTTTTTTTTTTTGGTGCAAAAAGGTAAATATTTCATTTAACATGAAAACAATTTAATTAGATTTACAAAGCGAATTATAATCCTAGAGAATGATCCCATGGCAAAAAAAAGTAAAAACATGGAAACATAATTAATGAAGATTTTCAATCTGTCCACTCGACATATATCTGAAGGCTAATGGAGCAAGTCGAAGTGATGACGATGTTAACTGTTCTTTCAAAATCAGTTGGAGAAAAAAAGTTTCGAAGGCAAAGCATGTAGACCGCATTGACCAAAACCCATTGCAATAGAAGTCGTTCAAAAGAGGTCTAAAAAGAATATGTCAACGGAGAAGTCTTCAACGACCTCGATCACCATTTCCTCTCGCGTCGAGTGAGAGCGACTAGAAGCACATGATACAAATAGTTATACAATGCTACATGATGCGTATATAGTGTTATTTAGGCATTGCTAAGGGAAAAAATATAAGATATATAGTTATAAACCAATTGACTTGATTTTTGAAGGGAATGAATATGATCTTTTTCTTTAAATTGAATATAATCTCTGTTGGGATGTTATAAGGTATCTTTACTGAACAAAGAAACAAGAAGCAAATTTACAACATTGTACTCTGTGTGTCCCAAAGTAAACAAAAGAAGAAGAAAACTATTTCTTCTTTTATAGAAAGTATATATGGGAATAGTTTTGCACCGTACGCTCAATTATCATCGCACTATCTCACATGGGAAAACCGACAACTGAATTATATAATCAAAATGTGCTTCATTCGTTTCCTTCTTGGTTCCATTTTGATCGTACATTTCGAATATATATATTCTTACATTCGAAGATTTGCAATTTTAGGTACCACCAAGAGATGTGGTCGCTGAATTTGCTACACATTTTATTTCTCTACGGTCTCTCGTAGATTAATTGACGTCCACAAATAGAAGTAGCATCGCCACAAACACATGTCTGGCTGATGTCAAAAATATATTAATTTTAACATCACCCGCATAATACTCATATATATCTTTAACAAACAAAAAAATCTCATTTATCAAAACACAAGAAGAGTTTCAAATCTAACACTATAAATCTGTCAGTGCATTCAACATATGAAAACTAAGATTTTCTATATCTAACTTTAAGTAATGCTATTGAATTTATTTTATGCAGTGTCGTAGAACTCTTATGAATTTTAAGTCATCGAAGATCTTCATTTCGACTAAAGTGTTTCTACTAACTTTGGAATATCATAAACCCTAAACTTATTCTGCATCGACTAAAGCATTTACACAATATTTTTGAAATTTTATTCGTTACGAAAGTAGCTATTTATAAATTATAGTAGTATTTCCAGTTGGTACTTGGTACTTGGTACTTGGTACATACCATATATGATATATTTTATAAGAATATATCTCAACATATTCTTAGACTGACCAGTCTTATAGTCTATATTCATAATTATCATTACAATTTATAACTAGACAAAAATTCACGAACATTTTTTTTGGGTAAACAATTTACAAACTTTCAACGAATTCAAACAGAGTCGATCCAACCTTATAAACAACGATCTATTTGCGATATTAATATCATGGCCCGGCCCAATAATAAACTTAAGCCCAACAAATAAAAAGCATAAAACGACCGTTATTTATAAAATAGAAGAAATTATTGCGAGTGCTAATTTAAAAAAACGAGGAAGAACAAAGAAAAGAACAAATACATTTATTACGGTTCGTATCAATCCATTCCCAACAGAAAATTTATCGTCTCGATGTACACAATAACGTAACCGAGATAAAAAGAAATTGCACGTGGCTCTATCCTATTCGACCTTATCAACTAGTTTGCGTCTAATCTTGAGATTGATGAGCACATTTTTTCCCTAACTAACCTCAAATCGTCAAACTCAACAATTTTCTTCCGCCATAGCCATTTCTCTGCTTCTCTCTCTCTAGATCCTCTCACCAACTTTCTCGGAGATAATTCGAATCAAAATCTTCCGAGAAAACTTCGACATTGAGTAGCTAAACATGGGGACAGAGATCCCTAGATCGGCGGAGATATCGGAGGCATTGTTACCGGAATCTGGGAAATTCGCGACGGTGTTAGATCACGAGGAGCATGTTCCTGAGTGGAAGGAGCAGATTACGGTTCGAGGATTAGCCGTGAGCGCCTTGTTGGGGACTTTGTTCTGCATCATTACTCACAAACTCAATCTGACTGTTGGAATCATCCCTTCGCTGAACGTCGCCGCGGGATTACTCGGCTTCTTCTTCGTCAAATCGTGGACCGGTTTCTTGTCGAAGCTAGGGTTTACTGTCAAGCCTTTCACCAAGCAAGAGAACACTGTTATTCAGACTTGCGTTGTCGCTTGCTACGGCCTCGCCTTTAGCGGTAAAAACCTTACTTAACCAAGATCTGTGGTTCTTAGTTTAAGGGAAATTTTAGTAAGAATGTGTGCAGATTGCTTCTATAAGAGTGACATGGACAATAATGTTCACTGTGATTTGATCAAGAATCTAGTTGTTGAAGGAGGATCTGTAGCTATTTCTAAGAAATGATTGATCTTGATTACTGGTATTGGGATTGATACGGATTGATCTTGATTTTGGTTACTCTTGTCTCTTTTATCTGATATAGTTTTTGTTGTTGTTTTTTAGGAGGATTTGGTTCATATTTGATTGCTATGGATGAGAAGACATACAAGCTCATTGGTGCTGACTATCCTGGAAATCATGCAGAAGATGTTATAAATCCAGGGTTGTGGTGGATGATTGGGTTTTTATTTGTAGTCAGCTTCTTGGGGCTCTTTAGTCTCGTTCCACTACGCAAGGTAGTATCTCAATTACAAAACAGTGTCTAGACTCCTTTTCCTATTGCTGGATTCTTCTCCTTGCTCATAAGTTTATCTCAGGTGATGGTTTTGGACTACAAACTTACATATCCCAGTGGGACTGCCACAGCTATGCTGATAAACAGCTTCCACACAAACACTGGAGCTGAGCTTGCAGGGTAATTTTTCAGAGTCATTCAATCTTCGCTTTCTGAAAGCCACATCTTGTGTTTATTCAACTTACAATACTGTTCACTGCAGGAACCAGGTCAAATGTCTTGGGAAATACCTGAGCCTTAGCTTAGTTTGGAGTTGTTTCAAGTGGTTCTTCAGTGGTGTTGGAGATGCATGTGGATTTGATAACTTCCCCACCCTTGGTTTGACGCTTTTCAAGAACACGTAAGTTCATATTAGCTATCAACATGTTTGATACATTCCATGGTAATCTTATCGGTAGTTATCAATGAGAGATGGGAATGGGTTTATAGCTGGAATGTGTTTGTATGCCAACTTTTGGAAGTATGTTGGTACAATTTTTAACGAGCCCCTATTTTTGCCATACAGATTTTACTTTGACTTCAGTCCCACTTATGTTGGATGCGGTCTTATATGTCCCCATATAGTGAACTGCTCGGTTCTTCTTGGTGCGATCATCTCTTGGGGGTTTCTGTGGCCATTTGTATCACAGCACGCTGGGGATTGGTATCCAGCTGACCTTGGGTCCAACGATTTTAAAGGTCTCTACGGATATAAGGTGCAGTATAATTCACTCAATTACAAACATTTTCATGTCGAAAGGGAGGAAAACATATAAGTTTCAATTACTGATGCTTTTATGTTCATTCCTGAATTTTTAAGGTCTTTATCGCCATTGCCATTATCCTTGGTGACGGTCTCTACAATCTTGTCAAGATCATCGCTGTCACTGTGAAGGAAATATGCAGCAATAGCTCCAGACACCTCAATCTACCCATTGTTACCAACGTTTTAGGTGAGAGAAAATTAGATCTTTGATTCATCTCTTACACACAATTGTCTTAACCAATAGCTTGTTTTCTCTCATGGCCATTTTCCAGAGACTATTAACCTCCAAAACTGTTTGATTTCGAATTTCTTAAATCAGATGACAGTGAAGCCTCTCAGTTACTGTTGGTAAAGAAGAAAACAGATGAAGTGTTTCTGAAGGACCGTATACCCCTTGGATTTGCAGTTTCTGGTTATGTAGGTCTTGCAGCTATCTCAACCGCTGTAATCCCAATGATATTCCCGCCGCTGAAATGGTACTTTGTCCTGTGTTCATACTTCATTGCCCCCGCTCTTGCTTTCTGCAACTCTTATGGAACCGGGCTCACGGACTGGAGCCTAGCATCAACCTACGGAAAGATTGGTCTTTTCATAATAGCTTCTGTAGTAGGAAGTGATGGTGGTGTTATTGCGGGTTTAGCTGCCTGTGGGGTTATGATGTCAATCGTCTCTACTGCAGCTGATCTCATGCAGGATTTCAAAACAGGTTACCTCACTTTATCATCTGCAAAATCCATGTTTGTAAGCCAGCTAGTGGGGACTGCCATGGGATGTGTAATCGCTCCGCTCACATTCTGGCTTTTCTGGACTGCTTTCGACATTGGAGATCCCAACGGTCCGTACAAAGCACCATACGCTGTGATTTTCCGTGAAATGGCGATTCTCGGGATTGAGGGTTTTGCTGAACTGCCTAAGCATTGTTTGGCTCTTTGTTACGGGTTTTTCATCGCGGCTTTGTTTGTGAATCTCTTGAGAGACATCACACCGCCTAAGATCTCTCAGTTCATCCCAATCCCAATGGCAATGGCTGTCCCGTTCTACATTGGAGCTTACTTCGCCATTGACATGTTTGTTGGGACTGTGATATTGTTTGTATGGGAACGGATCAACAGGAAAGATGCTGACGACTTTGCGGGTGCAGTAGCATCAGGGCTGATCTGTGGGGACGGTATCTGGACAATTCCATCTGCCATCCTTTCGATCTTAAGGATCAATCCGCCCATTTGTATGTACTTTGGACCGTCCTTGGCAAGGTAAAGATGCCACAATGGTTATAACCGCAACCGCGAGTCATACAAATAGAAACCTGTACGAGTCTCTAATGGCCGCTAGAATTGAAGCAATTGGTTTCATAAGTCGTGTAGATAGGTTTGTTATATCAAATCGCAGGAACACAATGTTGTTGCAAATCTCTTTAAATGTTGTTGTTGTCTGTCCAAAGGATGTTGTCTCTTTGAATGCTTTCATTCTTTGATATTCACATGCTCTAAGATGGTTTTGGACCATTTGCCTTTGTTCAATCATCATAAGGAGTGTATAATTCAGATCTGTTGAACTAATACGATTCGAATGAAACTCAAAAATCCAATCCAAAATTAGTGCCAATTTGGTTTAAATGATTTTATTCTCTATATATCCAATAAACGAAACCGAATATGGACCGAACCAAATTACCAAGTTTTAAAGTTACTACAACTCCGACGAAATCTGGAGGTAGGGTAGGTGTTCAGGCTCAGCGTCACTTCTTAAAGTGATCAAGTCTCAATATTTGGTTCTACCATAAAGTTTATTTATAGAAAATTTTTAAGAAATGCCATTTTTTAAATGTTAATTTTCAAAAATATAATCTTTTCAAATTCTTTTTGCATAAATGTTATTTTTTAAAAAAAAAATTTTATTATATTATTTATGTTTGGGTTAACTATATTGTATTAGGGTTTAGTTTTGAAGGTTTAAAGAGTTTTAAGGATCAAAACATTTATTAGGATTTATAATTTTAAGATTTAAGTTTTAAAAATCCATAATTAGTGGCATTTTTGCAAATGAATACTTCTGAATGGTATTCTTGCAAATGTACACCTCAAAAATAGTATTTTTGCAATTGCCCTAAATTTATATTCGATACATTCAGATTTTGTCTCTAATTCGTTGTTAATCTATTTGTTTTAGGTTATGGTATGTTATGTTTTATAGTAATCATAGAGGATGTAATTTTTCTTTTGTATCTCAAAAGAATAAGTTAATGAAACTAGAGTTTGGAGAGCAAAAATTTGCTGGACTAAAATAAAAGAATAATTTCATAAAAACAAGCTAATTCTGTTTGCTCAACAAGTTAATACATTAAAAAGCTGTCATAATGAAATAAATCTTAAAATTTGTTGCAAAAGAATGAATTTGTAATGATGACACCCCAATCTCATTTTACCATAATGATGGCACGATTGGTGGAGTTAATCGTGGCAAAAACTCTTGAATTTGACTATTTGAGTAATCTTTTACTATATATTAACTGAGGAGCGATTTTTCAAAAAAAACTTAGGTATTTTGCTCATATTTACTCTCCCAAAATTTATTGTGACATGACAATTTTTAAATGTGGTATGACAAAACTCTTACAAACATTTAGCCCATTAATAATGTTTAATTTTTTTTTGTATCATTTTTATCCCATTAATTATACACATGAAAATTATAACCCATTAATGGTGATTAATTTTTTATAAAGTTTAGCCCATTAATTACTTTATTAATCAAGTTAAAAAATACACACATAAATTATACCTAGCTTTCATTATATATACCTAGCTTTGATTATATATATATATATATATATATATATATATATATATATATATATATATAACTAACAACCAATTTACTTTCTTCACATCTCATTTTTATAAAAGGGTTTTGCTCTATGATTATGATGATATTGTAGATGTAAACAATTTTAAATATACATGGGTTAAACAAGAAATATTAACTATAAGAAAAATAAAAAAAATAACAATCGTTTGAAAAACAAAATAATAGAAAAATATAAAATATTTGCTTTATGTTGTATGAAATGATTATTATTTTTTTTCTTTACAAATGAGTTTTTCATATTAATCTTTAATATTCAATACGAATTCAGTTTTTGTTCAAAATTTAATATATAATTTTTTTTAAATGATTAAATAAAGGTTCAATCTTTTATGAGTGGGATCTCAACTTTTTATCATAAATTGTACTCCCCAATGTATTAAATTATTATATATATTGATTAACTTAATTACGTATATAAAATAATAAAATGGTAAAATTAAACTTTTGAAAGTTCATATCATTAGCAAAAAGGAACATTGTTGACAAAAAAATGTAACAACAAAAATATCAACAACAATATCAATAATAAAAATCAAAACAAACATATATTTTCACTTAAAATGTAAAATTAAAAACAAAATTATAAATAAGTTAGCCGCGTGTACGCGAACGAGTCACTTAATATCAGATATTAAAATCATTGAAAAAAAAAAGTTAATGGAAATAATGGTGAGAGGTGTAGATACATAAATCCGATGAAGATTACAGTGTGGGTATATTTTATTGAGAAATTTGCAAAATTATGATAAATGGACACATACTAGGACAGATATTCTTCAGACTCGTACAAGCATCGTAGAGTAGAACGCGAATTCTGGAAGATGTAGAATAAAATTACAAATTCTTTTTGTAACGCCCGTGTACCAATAAGTGGAATTTGGTTGGTGTGCCGATCGACACGGGTGAGGTGTGTCGATCGACATGGGTATTTGGACTTGTGAGAAGTCGGATAGTTGGTGGTGTGTCGATCGACACGGGGTAAAATTGGACCGATCGGTTTGGTTCCAATTGCTCGGGTTGGCGAGCCGGTTTAGGGAACCCTAGAGGGTTTGTATATTAAGGAAATCAGGAGGTTTTGGCCGCGTTTATCAGGAGAAAACAGAGATTTCTGGGTGAAAATCAGAATCAGAGAGATTGAGAGAGTTTTTGGTGATTTCTGAGAGAGGATTGATCGTTTGAGGCTTGCGAACGCAAATGAGATCGTTGCTGGATGGATTTCAGTTCTGGGAAGGACGAATCAGAGGCTGTTCTTCGTGTTCTTCGTCGTTCTTCATCATTTTCAATCCTTTTCGAGGTGAGTGCGTGACCGTAGGCATACATAAGTGTAAGGAATAGGTAGAATACGATTGCTTGGTGGATTTCGTGTGTTTTGTGAATGAAATTGTGCAGGAGACTCGATGAATCGCGACGGATTCGAACCATGAGAGGATAGACTCGTTTCTGGGTTCTGCGACGTCGTGTCGATCGACACCAGGTTGGTGTGTCGATCGACACCAGGTTAGTGTGTCGATCGACACGGGGTTGTATGTCAATCGACACCTAGTGGTTGTGTCGATCGACACGGGCTGTGTATCGATCGACACCTAGAGGTTGTGTCGATCGACACAGAGTTCCTGGATTGGATTGTGTTTGATTGTTTCGTGAATGCTTGTGTATGCTCATCCTGGTATTGTATCTATTGTTTATGCTTGTGTATAAATAGTCTGTAAACGGGATGACCGCGTCGCTGAGTATTTATGATAATACTCACGCAACTCTTTTTGTCATGTGTTGCAGGTAAAGAGAAAATGTGATCGTGGAATCATGGCCAGGAAGAGGAGATGATCTAGGGTCTCGCTTGTATGGTTGGATTGTTAGAATTGCTAGGGTGCTAGTAAATTCTGAACTTGTTGTCATTGGATTTATTCTGAAATTTGATTGAATTGAACAGTTTAGGGAATTAATAAAGTATGAGATTTATTGATTGATGTTTATGGTTTATGTTTAATTGTTCCGCGTTGCTTGTATTGGCCCAATTGAGAATTATTATCTGTGATGATAATAATCTGAAGGGAAAATTTTTAAATTTTTGGGTCGGGTCGTTTCACTTTTTAACTTTCTTTTTTTTGAAAAACGATATCTAAATATATTCACATGGAGTATTCTGTCCGTTTTATAAATTTTCAATTTTTAAAAACTTATAAAACTATTTATTTGTAATAGGTTGTCCATTTGCAAAAAAAAAAACACTAATTATAAAATTTTAGAGTCTAAATTTTAAAATTCTAAACCTTAAAATATGTTTTGACTCCTAAAAATCTCTAAATTCTCAAAACTAATCCCTAATAGTTTAATACAACATTTTTTTTTCTCGACAACATTAAGACAGGCGCTACCACCAATTGGTTACCCAATCAGGTTGAGGAGCTTACAAAAAGAACATTACGATTAGCTATGTGTGCACAAATCTTCAGCCGGTCAGCCCTTGAATTCAGTGTGTGCGGAATGAATAAAAGCGAGAAAAGTGAACTTCTCCTTCTGCTACAACATAGTTAACCCAAACATAAATTATATAATATTTTTTTTTTTTTTGAAAAAGTGGTATTTTTGCAAAGATTTTGAAAATATGGCATTTTTTAAAAGATGCTAATTTTGAAAAGTAACACTTTAAAAGTGACACTTCTCAAAATTTATCCACGTTAATTTTAGAAGTGATTGGATCTCAATCTAAAGATCCAGTGATTTGATAGATAAAGGCACATGTAACTGATCTTTATCCTGGGTGGTGGTCACACTACAAGAGATGATCTTGTTTGAAAACCGAATGGTTAGACGTACAGGTAATGACGATCCACATGAAGCAACACGCTGACACATGAAGCATGGGAATTCGGGCTAGGTATGAATCTCTTATCTTACGCACAAAATTCAAATTCTTTCAACTATTATGAGCTAAGTCTTTAGTGAAAAAATGAAAAGCTTTCATTTTATGTGTGTTAACGTCAAAGCAAGTGGTCTCCGTCCAAAAAACGATTAAAGCATACAAAGATAATTCTGAGAAGTACTTTGGCGTCGGATCAATCGCATCAGCGCTATGACAGGTTCGATAAAAGAAAAACTCAGCGTCGCAGTCTTATTGTCAAAAACTAACACGAAAAGACAAACGTGGTAGGTAAAAAATATTTAAGTGCATCATATTGGATCAAACAAGTAAGCCTGCCCGCCTATGAACACGGAGCCCAGAAAAGTAAAACTCTATAAATACTTTTATCTACTTTCACATAAAGATAACATGAATCCAACCAAGAAAACATTAATCACATTATTATCTCGAGACTAAGGTCCATATTTCCCGGAAATTAATTTCTTCCAACCGTTTTAGATCATCTTTTTGGTCCATCTTGGATCTCTATCCGGTCATCTTTCGACTGTTTTCACACAAATACTATATTTTCTCTCTGTCTCACCTTAAATTTCTCCACGCAAACATCTTGATACACTGTGGACCACTCTTGCTCGGTCTGTTGTCACTAGTTATTTTAACGGACAAGGATAATTTATTTTAACGAGTAAGGATAATTTTTCTTTATCTCATAATATGTCCGGATAACGATGATTTATTTTAACGGATATGGATAAAAGTCGGGTACTTATATCCATTTGGATAATTAAAATTTCAAAATCATATAAATTTATTTAAATTATGTATATATAGAGTATAAACACATTCATTTGATAATTTTAAAGATGGATTCTTATAACATTTTTCAAAATATCCACCATTTTTCAAAGTTATCCAAAAAACTATTTCAAAAACTTAACAATTTGTTTGCTAACGTTATCAAATTATCAATAATTATTTGTTTAATTATCAACATCCCGCTCATGTAGTCATTTGAACTACTCGTATTACCCTTATCCTACCCTTATTCAACCCTTACCCTTAAATTGTTCGTTTGGTTGATTATTGATATCCTAAATACCATTACGGCATTACATAAGCCTTAACCGCTATTATATATCGATCTTTTATTCATAATGTGCATGCCTACTTCCATCCATTAAGCCTCGTGTATCTGCTAAACCACCCTGCTCGGATTCCAGCGGGTCAATCCACATGGGTGGGTTAGTACTCGACCAACTCACCCAATTAGATTGAATTGTCAGTTAACTCACGTAACTTAGCTAGCTAGCTTATCCAACTGGTTCAACTCATCCCAGTTTATTGAACTAATCTTCTGATCTAGATATTCTTTGCTAAGTCATTTGATTTGTTTCTCGGTCTATGACAATGCTTTCTCGATCTTCTCTTTGATCATTCATTACATATGATCATTTGATCATTCTCGAATACATTCTTGATCAAGGACTTGTTCTTTGATCAATCTCATGATTCGAACTAAGTCATTCAATCTAACACTAAATTCCTCTTGATCAAATACTGATTAATTTTATATTGATATTTCTCAATTCTCATTAGTTGGCCATATTCTAGTTTTCCCAAAATAAACTATCACGGTAAGCCTATCTTGGGATAAGGATGCAACAATAACCGTCGAAATCGCACAGTCGTAAGGTTCATCCATCATTCGACTTAAACTTTTTCATTTCATGCAATTTCAATATATCCAAATTTTCGCTACTTTAAGAGTTTCAACCTCATCCGGAGAACCTATATTTTTTTCCGAAACTCGATCATATGACAACTTAGGTTTTAGATCATTTCTCAACCGAACCAAAAACATAACTTAGCAAAAAACAAACATAACCACCAAAATTTTCTCTCTTATTGTTATATTGGTTCTTCTGATAGAGAGATAATATCCAGAATGTGATGAAAAAATCATTCATTCACCAAATTTTCTTAAATCTAAGTTTAATTATTCTTTAATTGTTAATTCACGTTCTTTATTCTCGCATGCATTAGTATTACTAACGTTTTCAACAATGAAGAAAATTCAACTGTCAAAAACATTCTGAAAAATTTAACATAAACTATATTATATATATATATATATATATATATATTATTATATTTTTGTATTTTTCAAATAATTATATTTTGTGAAACTTTTCAACGTAAAACCAATAAATAATGCATAGATTCATCGACTCATGTGTTTTTTACATTTCGATAATTCACTTTAATGTCAAATGTAAAATATTATTTTGTACGCCGAAGTAAAAGTTTAATTAAAAATTGCCACAGGAAACAAAAAAAAAAGAAGAAGAAAAGAGCAACTGAAAATCGATAAAAGGTTATGTGATGGCTTATAAGGGGCCCTTGTGTGTCTCCTGCTTTGGGAGCATAACTCAACCCAAATTTCCACATGCACCAACTCAAATTTATTACTTTACTCCACCAACAATGAACTATGCCGACTATTAGTTTTTCTTCTTCTTTTGATAGATATATTTCAACTATTAGTTGTGAATTATGAGTATAAGTTAAAAAAAAAACTTTTAAATATATTGGTTACGAACTATAATAATATCTCACATATCATTAGTACTTGCTGTCAATTTTTAAAAATTCAAAAAATATTATTACTTGCTGTCAATTTTTAAAATATTATTATGTATACTTTTATAAGATAGTCATAACAATACATAAGGAAGTATGTTTTCAGATTAACTAAAAAACCTATATTAGACATGTTATGAAATGGTATATGTTTTAGGGAATACCACATTCTAAAAAGTTATTTTTTTAATGTACTACAATTCAAAATCTTTTTTTTTTTAATACCACAATTCCATGGCCAAAAGATTATTTTGTCCATCATTTTTTTTCTCTCTCGTTAATATTGACAGAACTAAAGAAGAAGAAAGTGACATGGAAGAAGGAGAAGGTAGTGGTCATGGACGAGAATCGAGACGGTGGTGAAAGGTGTTGACGAAGATGGTTGTCATGTACGAAAACGAAGACGGTGGTAATAAATACGATGGACCAAAATAGTCATGGTGGTTATGAACGACGGTGGCTGGTGGACGAAAACGGAGACGGTTGCAGATGGTGGTGTACAAAGACATTGACGGTGGTTGTGGACAGAAATGACGACGACCGGTGATAAACAAAAACAAATACAGAAATGGTAGTAGACGAAACAGAGATAATGACGATGACCGGTGATGAACAATATGTTTTATAAGATATCATAAAATAGTTATAAAATTGCATAACTATTAAATTATTCAATAAAAACATATTTGTTCGTAAAGTTACAAGAATTTGAACTCTAGAAAGTAGAAACAGTAGAACTTAAAACAAAAAGAGAATCAACTAAAATTAATTTTTGTGTAATTACAATGGCTCTTTTGTGAATGTTTCAATTCGAGTAAAAACAAGATGTATTATTCGAGATAAACGAGGGGTCTATCTAGAGTCGGGACAACTTACAGTTTTTAACAATTCGACAGCATTGGAAAGTGAGTTTGAAGCTTTGATGATGCAAAACTGTTTGGTTAAAATACATTCAAGAGTATATTTGAATGAGATTGCAAAAGTTTGATGGATCTTCTCAACAAAAAGTTTATGAATTTTGGAGTGTACAACTGGATTCGAGAAGTCTCATATTGGAAAAAATTGATTTTAAAAAGTACAATTCAAATGGGTGAAGAGGAATAAAAATCAACGAGCCGATACTTTAGCCAAACAACCATTGATTGATGATTTATCCTCTATATTCATTATTTTGTCCCAAAAACTATTGACATTGCTCTGTTTGTGACTTTTCTAGTTTAGTTAAACCGTGAGTTTCTGAATCACATTTTCAAAATTAAATACTACGAGTCCTTAGTGGTTAGGCATGAAATCAATTGACAGGTATTAATTAGTGTATTATATCTAAACGTGATTATGGGGGAATTGATAATAGATTTTCGTGCCTTTAATTATAGAGAGTAGTTAACTCAATTAAGATTAATTGAACTGTAAGACTTATGAGTAGTTATGATGAAATGAGAGCTTGCGAGTAAAAAAAGAGATGGTATAATGTTGTCGGTCCATAAGTGATGGAACTTAAGTCTTAAAGTCATTCATTCATTCATCAATCTCTTTACATCATCTTGCCCTACAAGCGAACCAAATTCTCTGTCCAACTGCCAAGTGTCAATATCTCATTGGTTCCACTTGATAGACCAGCTAGTAGATATATGCACTTCTTCTTTGAGAAGACGTTGACTACTGTTTGAGACTACCACGAAAAATGTTTTTTCTTTTCTTACGGCAAAAGAAGCTAAATATTCGAAGCAACAACTTACGCCAAAAGTTAAAGGAGGCAATTTATATGAAAACAAAACGGTAAATGATTTTTTATATATATAACTAATAGTTAAACCAAATTTTTAATCGTTTAACTAAATTTTTTAGAATAAGTATAATCGTCCAAATTTTAAATAGGTCAAAAACAAACATCATTTTAAATAGTCCAATAAAAATGGTTAAATAGTTATACAATCAAAGAAAATAGATCACTAACCTAGATTTGCAGACCAACTCTTCTACCTAACGAAAACTATTAATCCACTACTCTTTAGTGTTTATATGTTAAAACAACATTATTTTCAAAAAAAAAAAACTACATTAATGTATTTTACTTTCATTTGTATAAGCAATAAGGTATTAGATCTCTCATTTGTGTTAGTAAATGTTTCCATGACTTCCAAAATATTCTTTCCATTTTATATTATTTGTCGTTTTATATTTTAATACAAAATTATGACTAATTTTTCAATTTTTTTTGTCACATTCTAATTTTTCATTTTTATCTCTACTTTTTATCTTATTAATATCAAACAAAACGATATATTAATTAGAACTAAACTAAAAAATTTAATTATTTTAATAATTTGTATAAAAAATTTTAAACGACAAGTAATTTATGAAATAACGCAAACCGACATATTACCTAATTTATATTCTCTTAATACACATATTTATTATATATAGCCTAGGTAGGATTAAAGTTATAAAAACTAATCTTTAAGTAATTTTTGATTTTTCCGCTAGGTGCTAGATCTACTCTGACCGTCCGATCAATGTCTAGTTTATTTTCGAACAATAGTTTTGATTGTCATATGAACATAAGTAAAAAATTAAACAATACGCCTTTAAAAATGATAAATTAATAACGCACATGACTTTTTCAAAAGATTACACTTGAACAAACTATTAAATTTGACATATTAATTATAAGTAGGAAAATCATCATTTGAGATTTTTATATTATATTATTACAAATGATGATATACCATTTACAACGATGAATATAACTACTTTTAATATAAATATATGCATTCATGAAAAAACAATTTGACTGCGCAACACTATATCTACGATAGCCTTAGCATTTTAGAATTTTATGATAATTTTTGCGTTCATGATTCGCAAGAAACGGATTATCTCGTAATCTGATTAACCCCACTTCTTTTTAAACTCACTTTGATTTTAATCAACCATTATACCACAAAATCTCCGCATATAATTAAGTGTTTGAGGGATATTGTCTTCAATAACTTTTGTAAAAAAATGTTATTTTATAACACAACAAGAATTTTGTTGAATCCAGTAACCTTTTTTCACAATATTTATCAGTGACAATGACATCATCTCTAGAATTTACTTACTTTCACTCTTTTTAAAAATCATGGGATTGGCTATACAAAAAAGAAGCCCTACAAAATTTTACTAGACAAAGTCATTGACTGTAGGTAGTGGGACATGAAGTGGCATTTCTTAGATTTTCATCACCTTTTGATTAAAGGATTAAATGTGAAACGGTCACTGCTTTTTCTTTAGAGTTTGTTTTTGTTACTTTGCTGTTTATGGTCTTGAAGATTTTAGTGTTTGATGAAAAAACTAATAGACTCGGTATCTCTCTGTTATTAAAAAAAGAGAGTAGTATTTAAGAAAAAGACAAAACTAAGTCTTGCAAGTACTTTTAAGTGTTTTCTCATTTCTTTTTTTTTTTACCCATTTTTGAGATCGAAAAAAAGATGTTAACTTTTTTCTTTATTCTTCTTCATTCTGCATCGGGATCTTACGGGTTTTTATTGGATTTGTAAAAAATCCTTTCTTTCTTTAATTTAATCTAAAAAGAAAAAGAAAAAAACACTGTAAAATTCTCAAAGTCGATGCCTTTTCTATTCAAGTCACCACAATTCACAAACCCTTAATCGAATTGGAAAGACAGAGAGAGAGAGAAAAAGATTAAATTTTGGTTAATTTAAGTCTGGACCCTGAAGTCCCCACACATAACCTCTGGTTTTTGATAGATCCCAAGAACCCGAATCGACACCAAGTACCAAATTTCTTGAACCCACCACGAAATCAAGGCATAGGAGGAGATGCTTCCGACGACAACGACAACAATCATCACAATCGCAAACCAACCGAGATTAAAGATTTCCAGATCGTGGTCTCTTCTTCCGACAAAGAAGTGAAGAAGCAACAGAATCAGAATCAGAATCAGCTTGGTCCTAAGAGAAGCTCTAACAAAGACAGACACACTAAAGTCGAAGGTAGAGGTCGGAGAATCAGGATGCCTGCGCTTTGTGCTGCGAGGATTTTTCAATTGACTAGAGAATTGGGTCACAAATCGGATGGTGAAACAATCCTGTGGCTGCTTCAACAAGCTGAACCGTCGATTATTGCAGCCACCGGGTCAGGAACCATACCGGCCTCTGCTTTAGCCTCAGCTGCTGCATCTGTCTCTAACCATCATCACCCTCAAGGTGGGTCTCTCACTGCTGGTTTAATGATCAGTCATGACCTAGACGGTGGGTCTAGTAGTGGTAGACCAAATTGGGGAATTGGAGAAGGAGGAGTTGCTAGGTCGAATTTACCAAGTGGGTTATGGCCAAATGTCGCTGGGTTTGGAGCTGGTGTGCAAACCACAGGGCTAATGAGTGAAGGAGGAGCTGGTTACAGAATTGGGTTTCCTGGGTTTGATTTTCCTGTTGGTGCTATGAGTTTTGCTTCGATTTTGGGTGCTAGTGGTGGTAACAATAATAATCAGATGCCTGGACTTGAGTTAGGCTTGTCTCAAGAAGGGAATGTTGGGGTTTTGAATCCACAGTCTTATACACAGATTTATCAACAAATGAGTCAGGCTCAGGCTCAGGCTCAGGCTCATGCTCATGCTCAAGCTCAAGGTAGGGTTCTTCATCATCATAACCTATCACATGAAGATCATCAGCAAGAGAGTGGTGAGAAAGATGATTCTCAATCTCAAGGCTCAGCGCGTTAAATTCGGATTTTTAAAGCATTGGTTTCTCTTTTGGATTTGGAAAAAAAGCTTTGGCTTTTTTTTTGTTTTGTGATAATATTGTTGTAATTGTACAACTAGCTTTGGAGAAGAAAAGGAAAAAAAAGAATGGTTAATACTGAGTGAGAGTGATAATATCTATATGCTTATTTGAAACCTCTGCAAAACACAGGTGAGCTGATTTCAAAGATGTTATACAAGAGAGACGCGAAGAGGGAAATCTTCAAACTTTCATTTCTTTTTGAGTGTTTGTGACACATTTTTTTGGCAGTTGTTGTTTGAACTTTGCAGGTGGAGTTTGTTTAATACACACAGCCAGAGATTTTTTGTTCCTTTTTTTTTTGTTTGAAGCTTTGGAATCTTAAGTTTTATCCAGAGGGGCTTGTTTTACTTATTCTGTGTGTTGTTGCTTTCTAATATCAAGAAACCGGCTTTTTGATAGTACAATGGTATTGTATACTTGCCTTCCATTACATTTATAGGATGAAGACTACAGTTTTACAATGATGGACGAAACTACTATAAGCTTCTTTTGCACACTATTGTTCTTTTATAGCATGTCCAAAGATCTTTCTTTTCCGCTCGATTTAGTTAAGAGTTTAGTTTAAGTCTATTGTATAACACTTTGCTGTATGTTCTGCTTTAGTGGCTTTGAGCTTCAGTGGAGCTCTGTTCTTTAACTCTTACCTGCATCCATGTTACTACTCTTTGCCTCTTTGGCACAAACCGTGGAAAGTTTTTGAATTTGTTGCAGACCCGATTTTGCTGGTTTTCAGCTTCATTTTAGTTTTAATTCTATAAAACAGAAGCTAAGTTGTTTCAGAGTTTTTGCAGTTCCTAGATTTTACATTTACTTTACTTCTTGCTTTTGAAGCTTTTGCAAAGATAGTACAAATTTGTTCATAAGTCAAAAAGTTAAAAGTCTCTTTTCTCATTTTGACTTAAGTTTGACAAATGAAAGAAAATAAAAGAGCGAGTTAGGTAAACAAACTAAGAAAATGAGGTGAAGTGACTTTAATTAGTCAATGCAAAAGAGGAACAAAATTGTCAGAATTCAAATCAGTAGAGATAATTTCGTCAGAAAATCCTCAATTTACTGCTGGGTTTTCACCTAACGTAAAATGTTACTTATTTGGTTTGGTAATTAGCTGGCCCATTGAAGAGTAACGTGTTAAGGCCCATTGAAGAGTTTCTCTCTGCAGCCCAATAAGAAGAGACGCCGTTTTTGTATTGACCATTTGCATAACGTGACGTTTATTGTAAAGAAAAACGACGCGCGTTCTTACAGAGAGGAAACAGTATTGTTGTTTCTCGATCGAGACCAAAAGCAAAGCGGAAGAAGTAGAAGAAAACAGCTTCGATTCAAAGAGAAGTTTATATTTTTTTGAGATCGACGCAATCTGATTCATATAATTTGCAAAAAAAACTGAAATTTTTATAGCGAAGCATATAAACCGGAGAAGATGGACAACAAAAACGTCGTCGTTTGCGACAACGGCACCGGCGTAATCTTTCTCTTCTCTTATTTGCTTTCGTTATCATCTTATATATACCGATGAATCTGATCAAACATTCCATTTTCTTGCTGGGTTTCGCTAAGAATATAATATTCATTACCGAAACGATGATTATGCCTGAAGATTTCTCAATACTGATCGAAGATTAGGATCTAGTTGTCTGAAAGTTACAATTTTTTTGTTTGAAAATGATCATGTTTTGGGCAGAAGATCGTGTTTTTATCGGAATCGAAGCTAAACCCATGAGATTTCTCTAAAGCCATTTCGTGATGGTTGCATAACTTTGAGTTTCTTTGTGATGTGATTTGTTTTAGATTTTTGTTTGGGAACAAGTTTATGTTTGAGTACTTGAGTCTCTAAATTCAGTTTTTAATGGCAATTTTCAGTATGTCAAATGTGGATTTGCTGGAGAGAATTTCCCAACATCTGTTTTCCCCTGTGTCGTGGGAAGGCCGTTGCTTCGGTACGAAGAATCACTCATGGAGCAGCAAGTGAAGGTTTGTATATATGTTGCCTTTCCTCTTACAAGAATTGAAATAAACAAAATCAGATCTTTACTTACATTACATTTGACTCCATAGCCGAGTCTGTCTGTTATCTATAATTCAGTTTCTTCTACTTTCTTTTTGTTTTCCTTTAGGATATTGTTGTTGGCGAGGCCTGCGCTGAGCTCCGGCATCAATTGGATATAAATTATCCTGTACACAACGGTATTGTCCAGAATTGGGAAGATATGGAACATGTTTGGGATCACGCTTTCTACAACGAGCTGAAAGTTAATTCCTTCCCTTGCTTGTCTTGGCGATTTGGTTTTAAGCATTTGATTGGACTTACTCTTAAAACCCTTTGTTATTAACAGATCAATCCGTCGGATTGTAAGATATTGCTCACGGATCCACCTCTTAATCCCTCAAAGAATCGCGAAAAAATGGTATGATATTGTCAAGTCTGTGGTAAACAGAAACAAAAAATCGCATTGATGGTTATTGGGGTACTAACTCTTTTTATGTTGTAAAACAGATTGAGACAATGTTTGAGAAATACAATTTCGCTGGCGTTTTCATTCAAATCCAAGCCGTTTTGACTCTGTATGCTCAAGGTGCTTATGGAGATTATTGAAGGTTTATATTTCTTTCGTGTGTTTATATAGTCACCTGTTGAAAAAACATATGCGCAGTTCTTTTATATTTTTCTTCCTGTGTTGAACTCTTGGTTTCAGGTTTGCTAACTGGTTTGGTTATTGATTCTGGTGATGGTGTTACCCATGTGGTAAGCTAAAACATAAATTTTGAATTTTCAGATCGAATTTTGCTTATAGAGCATGTAACCGTCTTTGCGTCACATCTTAGGTTCCAGTGGTTGACGGCTACTCGTTCCCTCATCTTACCAAAAGAATGAATGTCGCTGGCAGACACATAACAGCTTATCTCGTTGATCTCCTTTCTCGACGAGGGTGAGAAACTGAATCATAAATTCTTCACATGTGGAAGCTTAATTAACATTTTGTTGATATCTAAGATGGTTTTATATTCGCTAAATAATAAAGTTGTTTGTTCAACAGATATGCGATGAATAAAACGGCTGACTTTGAGACAGTTAGAGAAATTAAAGAGAAGCTCTGCTATATAAGGCATGCAAAGACCTCTTCACAGTTTTCCTCTAATATCTGAGTAGTAATACATTACAACTGTTTTTTTTTTCTTTTTCTTTGTTTGCAGTTATGATTACAAGAGAGAGTCTCAACTTGGGCTTGAGACAACCATCCTTGTTAAGAATTATACTGTAAGTTCTTCATTCTGGTAATGAACCTGTTAGGAGTGGAAATTTTCAAGATTTCTAGGGAAAATATAGGCAAGAAACAGAAACTAGCTTACATTAAGCATATATGAATCTAAACTCATGATCAGAACCAAGTAGATAGCAAATTCTTAGCAAACTCGAGTCCGTAGAGAAAATTGAAGATTCTTGCCATCATTCCGATGTATCTATTATCATCCTTTGTTTTCATGCCATCTTTCCTTTTATTTTGGTGTTCTGTCATCCGATAGTCTCTAAATTTTCATACTTCTGCCAATTGCAGCCTCAAAAACTAATATGTTGTGTTTTTGTACTGTGATCAGCTTCCAGATGGGAGGGTCATCAAAGTAGGCACTGAAAGATTCCAAGCACCTGAAGCGCTTTTTACACCGGTAAACCTTAATTGCCCCCTTTGCTAATTTCTCTTTCTGAATATTTTCAACTCTCGAAGAATTTCGAGGCTGATCACGGAACAAAATCCTTTTTTTTTTTCAGGATCTCATTGATGTTGAAGGTGATGGAATGGCAGACATGGTTTTCCGCTGTATTCAAGAAATGGATATTGATAACCGCATGATGGTATGTGTCTGCTTCTTATTTCGAAAGAAAAATCCAAAGCCATATCATAAATTTGTCTTAAACCATTTGCTCTTTTTTTCACAGCTCTACCAACACATAGTTTTAAGCGGAGGAAGCACCATGTACCCAGGATTACCTAGCCGGTTTGTATTTTTTGTTTTGTTTTTGTTTTCATAAACCAACAAGAAGCTCGATGGTTTTGGTTTATTGTCTTCGGTGTTCTCTTTGTTTCAGTCTTGAGAAAGAAATCCAGGAACGGTATCTTGATACAGTTCTAAAAGGAAACAAAGATGGCTTGAAGGTAAAAATATCCCGATAATGTCATGATAGTCTGTCATTATCTCGGTTTCCTAACATATATTTTCTTCGGGTTTTGTCAATCAATCAGAAACTCAGATTGCGGATCGAAGATCCACCGAGAAGGAAACACATGGTATACCTCGGAGGAGCAGTTCTTGCAGGAATCATGAAGGTAACAAAAGTTGAATGCTTTCTCTCTTTCGAAACACAAAACCTGAAAGTGTTAGTCTGTGAAATGAATCAAATGATGGTAATGAGTATTTCGATTCGATGTTGCAGGATGCACCAGAGTTCTGGATCAGTAGAGAGGACTATATGGAAGAAGGAATTAATTGTTTAAACAAGATGAGCCAAGCTTAAACCTTCAAATTCAAGTTTGTCTTCTCTTTTCTTTTAATTTGGGGATGATTTAATGACATTTGTGAAAATTATCCGGGATATCGAATTCGACTTAATTGTATTTGTCTGAACTTTTCAGTAAATTAGGGTTTCAAAGTTTGAGTACTAGTTCATAGATCCAAAATTCGATCTGAGATCCGTGGATATACTATTTTTAGACACATATCCAAAAGTCATAGATCCAAATCCGAATTCGTATAGTTAGTAGTAGCCCGGATTTGAATATTCTACAAAATTCAGGATGTTCAATCTGTTTCCACCTCAATATCTCTATCATTGGCATTTGGTTTGATGATTACATTGTGAAGTAAAATGGTGGTTCCTCTTTTCAATTTATTTGTATACTAATAGTTTTTAAATCAAATCCAACAATAAAATCCAAAGGTGCGAGAACAGAAGAAAGAAAGACATATCTCCGAGTAGAAAGCAAACAGTGTCAACAATAGTGAAAGATATAAGGTAATTTGTAGCATTAAGAACCCTTTTTCTTGCCACACAAGGCAAGATTGCGATATCAAAGCATTACATCACCCTTGAAACACTTGTTAGTACTGTACAGAAAGATGCCTTTTATCTCCAATGAGACAGATTCCTTCAAATATAATTCGTCTTTACAAGAAGTACTAGATTTGTTTTCTATTATATTATCATTGACTTGCTTATATAAATTCGATTTGTTTTCTATTATATTTTCTACTAAACTTATCTAGTTGCTTCTTGAGCGTATAAATATATACGTATGTATTTTTATATATATTGATCTCGCATTCAAGATCAAGAAAAGGGATCATGTGGAGGTTGAAGTTGTCTGAAGGAGAAGAAGAGAGTGTAAATGAACATGTTGGAAGACAGTTTTGGGAGTATGATTACCATTTTGGAACCTCCCAAGAGAGACTTCACATCTCCCATCTTCGCTCCAACTTTACTCTCAATCGCTTTTCTTCAAAAAATAGTTCTGATCTTCTCTACCGTTTTCAGGTACCATTTTGATGTTACTGATCTATCTTGTTGAAAAATGTATCAAGTGTTGGATTTGATCTGAAAACATAAAGTTGAATTTAGTGTTTGAAAGAGAAAGGAAGAGGAAGGGAGATGCTTCCACAAGTGAAAGTGAATGGTGAGGAAGAAGAAGGAGAGGTAAATGTACAACTTGTGAATGTGACACTTAGAAGAAGTTTGAGATTCTACTCAACACTACAATCACAAGATGGCTTTTGGCCTGGTGACTATGGTGGCCCTTTGTTTCTCTTGCCTGCTCTGGTTATCGGCTTATATGCGACGGAAGTTTTGGACGCAACTCTAACCGATCAACATCAAATCGAGATCCGTCGTTATCTCTATAACCATCAGGTAATTTCATACCAAAACAAAGATATTGTATCTTGTTTTTTTGTTTGAGTGACGTGTTTGTAAAGAAATCCAATGACAAAAAAGCCCTAACTTGCACAAGAAATACCGTGCAGAATAAGGATGGAGGATGGGGACTACACATAGAAGGGAGTAGCACCATGTTCTGTACGGTTCTCTCATACGTAGCACTGAGATTGATGGGTGAAGAAATGGACGGTGGAGATGGAGCCATGGAAACCGCTAGACGTTGGATTCACCACCGCGGTGGCGCCACTTTTATTCCCTCTTGGGGCAAGCTCTGGCTCTCAGTACGTTCAGCAACAGACACTATCTTCCAATTTGTTTTGTGATGAATCGATCGGATGTATGAATTTTGTGAGGGTATGACTGAAACAGGTTCTTGGTGTTTATGAATGGAATGGGAACAATCCTTTACCTCCAGAGCTATGGCTTCTTCCTTATACTCTTCCGTTTCATCCAGGCCGAATGTGGTGCCATTGCAGGATGGTTTATCTTCCAATGTCATATCTATACGGCAAAAGATTTGTTTGTCACATCAATGGAACTATCATGTCTCTTCGAAGAGAGCTCTACACTATTCCTTATCACCATATCCACTGGGACACCGCTCGTAATCAATGCGCCAAGGTAGAACCAATTTGTTTTTAATTAGATTTTGGTGCATTAATTCATACATAAATGCAGGAGGATTTGGGATACACGCAATGTATTTGTATACTCGATAAATGAAGTGCGTTGGTGACAAAAAAAAAAATCGCAGGAGGATTTGTACTATCCACATCCAAAGATTCAAGACTTTATGTGGATTTGTTTGAAGAAATTGGGAGAGCCTCTTCTTGAGAGATGGCCATTTTCTAAGTTGAGAGTCAGGGCTCTTCAGACAGTGATGCAGAACATTCACTATGAAGACCAAAACAGCCATTACATTTGTATCGGTCCGGTCAACAAGGTATAGGTTTGTAGATATAGCTTCGTCTCAAATGTTTACTTATACTATATTTTCTAAGAGACAAAGTTGTGTTGTTATTGGATTTAAGGTCTTGAATATGGTTTGCTGCTGGGTCGATGATCCAAATTCCGAAGCATTTAAATGCCATCTATCACGGATCAAAGATTATTTGTGGGTGGCTGAAGATGGAATGAAAATGCAGGTTTGATCCCAATCTTGTTTATCTTTTCTTTTCTTTTCATCAAGTTGAAGCACATTTTCAGATGTATAATGTTCATTTAGGGATACAATGGATCTCAGCTATGGGATGTGACCTTAGCGGTCCAAGCAATCTTGGCGACGAATTTGGTTGATGAATATGGCTTGATGCTTAAGAGAGCGCATAACTACATCAAGAACACTCAAGTAGTTTCTTCACTTAACCCTATTGATAAATGATCTGAATACTTAATATTGATCTCTTGATACCTGACCTGAAACAGATAAGGAGAAACACGAGCGGAGATCCGGGGTTGTGGTACCGACACCCGAGCAAGGGAGGATGGGGTTTCTCCACTGCAGACAATCCATGGCCTGTCTCTGACTGTACTGCTGAAGCCTTGAAGGTTACTGACCTAACTCTTACAGGTTTTTTTGCTCATTTGCTCATGTTTTTTTTGTTTGTTTTCCTTGTTGTAGGCGGCATTGTTACTTTCGCAGCTTCCCGTTAATCTGATTGGAGAAGCCATGCCTGATGAGCATTTATTTGATGCTGTTAACTTTATCCTATCATTACAGGTATATATATTTTTCTCTCTATTTTCAGATATATTTTGCTATTATAACTTTACTTCTTCCAGAACAAGAATGGCGGATTTGCGACCTACGATCTTACTAGATCATATCCTTGGCTCGAGGTTTAACCAAATTATCCTTATGATTATGTTCCTATTCCAGAGACAATAAGAGTGGGAGTTTGATTTTTCATTTGGTGTTTATCAGGTGATCAATCCATCAGAGACTTTTGGAGATATCATCATAGATTATCAGTAAGACGAGCACTACAACAACTATATAACCTGAATAATTCCATTTTCTACAACAACTTTTTCTTGTTGATAAAGCCTGAAAAATCCACAGATACGTAGAATGCACGTCAGCTGCAATCCAAGGCCTGGTTCTATTCACAAGAACCAATCTAAATTACAAGAGGAAAGAGATACTGAGATGCATCAACAAAGCAGTTGAGTTTATTGAGAAAACACAGCTTCCTGATGGTTCCTGGTCAGTATATTCAGTCTTTACTTTCATTACATGTTGCGATTTTCCCAAACGGTAAAAGCTGATAAACTTTGCAGGTATGGCTCGTGGGGAGTTTGCTTCACATACGCGACATGGTTTGGGATTAAAGGCTTGTTGGCTGCTGGCAAAACATATGAGACTAGTGTTTGTATCAGAAAAGCTTGTGGTTTCTTACTCTCCAAACAACTTCCTTGTGGTGGTTGGGGAGAGAGTTACCTCTCATGCCAAAACAAAGTATACACAAATCTTCCGGGGAACAGATCGCATATCGTAAACACATCATGGGCACTTCTAGCTCTAATTGAAGCAGGACAGGTTAGAGATTCAGCTCTTTTTGGTTTAGCAATTGAGATGCAAGTGGGTTTACTTATGAACATAACCCATGATTTGATTTGTTTAGGCTATTAGAGACCCGATGCCATTGCACCGCGGGGCAAAATCGCTGATTAATTCACAGATGGAAGATGGAGATTACCCACAACAGGTGAGTTAAAATGGTTTATATTCATGCATAGGCAGGCTTTTTTCTTCACCAACCTGATTAGTTATATTTGGTTCTTCCTTTTTTTGACACAGGAGATATTGGGAGTCTTCAATCGAAATTGTATGATCAGTTACTCAGCTTATAGAAATATATTCCCCATTTGGGCTCTAGGAGAATACCGCAATCTCTTACTGTCTTCGTATGTATAATCTATCATTGTTTAACTCCTTTTTTAATAATCTGGTCATGATTACATTGTGAAGTAAAATTATAGTTCCTCATCTTAATTTATTTTCATACCAACAAGTTTTAAACAGATTCGACGGAAAAACAAAAATATTAAACTATGCGTATAACGAAAGATGAATGACATATTTCTGAGTAGAAGTAACAGAGTTTGAATAACAGTTTTGGAGTTTTCAAAATCTTTTATTTCTTGCCACACAAGGCAAGATCCCTCTTGAACGGTCTGAAATTCAAACATTGAATCCATACACACAGAGATTAGATCGTTAAGAGTTAAACACGACTTGATCAGTCGTGGTTCGATAACCAGGAACGTTGCAAGAAGAATCAGAGGAGCTCCTTCTTCCGACCAAACTCGCTTGACAAGAAGTCGTAAGATTATCCACTTCGGCACAATCTAGAGAGGTTATGGTTACCTTGTAGAGTCCGAACTCGTTAGTGGTTATGTTTGCAGAGAATGTGACCATCTCTATTGTACTTGAAGAAGCTGCTCTGAATCTGCAGATTATTCTCACTTCCACTCCTGTGTCAAGAAAATGTTTGAACTTGAAAACAAAGTTTTTGAAATAGATCGTCTTTTGTGAGCTATGTTTTGTGAATTACCTGACATGAAGTAACTGTGTTTGGAAAAAGTGTTCTTGGAGCAGACATCACAGTAAACAAAACCCATTACAGTGATTTCTCCATCTGGTTTTGGTGATGATTGTTTTGGAGAAAAAGAGTTTACTAACAGAAGTTGCAGAAGAAGAAACAAAAACATTACTATCAGTTTACCAAAAAAAAAAAACATTACTATCAATTTTCTTCTTCATCTTCTCCGCAAAAAAGTTTCAGGTTTGCTTCTTGTTTATGTGGTTGATGTAAGAATAAGACAAGAATATGGCAACGAAATGAAGTCATATGGTAGATAAGAATAAGACAAGAATATGGCAACGAAATAAAGTCATATGGTAGATAAGAAGGCGATCACTGTCAAGCTGCAGACTCTTCGTCATCAGTTTGAGACGTTTGTGATGAAGGAAAAGAGAACGATGCAGGAGTATTTCGCGAATTGTCAGCGAAATGAAGTCATATGGTGAATCTTTGTCAAATGAAACGATTGCGAGTAAAGTTTTGAGAAGTTTAACTTCAAACTTTGAGTATGTGGTTCCTGCGATTATAGAAGAAAATGATGAGTTCATATTCTTTTGGTCTTGGTAGGAAGGTTGAGAAATCTGACGAGAAGGCAGATTTTTGGATCAAAGTACTCTCCCAGAGTACAACAAAAGTTTTGGATCTAGTCGAGGAAGAGGGAGAGATTTTGGATCTAATTGAGGAAGAGGTAGATCCGGAGGTCGTGGAGACTATGGAAGAGGTTATTATAACAAGTAAACCAGTTCTAATATGTCGTAAAACAAAGGTACCAACAAAAGCAAGAGTCAATGTCATATGCAAGCTGATTGTTGGAGGAAACAAATTGAACAAGAATGAACAACTTATGATGGCATTTTTGTAAATGATATTTCAAAAGTAGCATTTTTGAAATTTTCCTTAAAACTAATTATTGAAACATCATAATTGAGTGTCAAACAATTGTTAAGAAGATTAAGGTCTAAAGGAAAAAAGTATCTTATATTCTTAAAAGGATATTGAACAATCTCACTACAGATGAGAAAATAAGGTTAAAATTTGGAATATGTTATGAATAAGAGAAAGAGAGAAGGAATTGTGTTGTCTTATTCCATCAATAATAAAGAGTATATATAAGATTACAAATACTTGGGGAATAAGTAGAACTTGGAGAACAAGTAAGTCTAGAACATTCTAGAACATGGGCCTATAATGGACATCCACCTAATGGGTTTATAACACTCTCCCTTGGATGTCATTATAGTAAAAATAATCCTAATGAGCATAAGATGTTGCCTCATTAAAAACCTTACCAGGAAAACCCAATTGGGATAAAACCATGGCTAAGGGAAAAAGAGTGCAACGTGCTATTTCTCCCCCTGATTAGTGCATCACTTGATATCTTTGTGATGACGTACCCAAATGTTGAACTTGCATCTTGAAAGTACTAACTGGAAGTGTCTTGGAAAATAAGTCCGCCAAAGTTTCACTTGAACGAATCTGTAGAACATGTACATCGCCTTTCTTCTGCAACTCATGGGTCTTTCAGATGATTTATCTTAATCATTCTCTTTGTTTCTCTCGATATCATCAATGTATGATATACATTTTGGAGATTGATAGACTTTCATATATCATTGTAATGATAATATTTCTCTTTAAGTGTCTATCATTTGCGTGTTCTTTGATGTCTCGTTAAAAACCTTTTCACAGAAAAACCTTATGGGATAAAAACTATGATGAGGGAAAAAGAATACATCTACGCTCATCATTATATATCTTCCCCTCGGAAAATCTTCTTCGGGAGATGAATTCCGATCTTCCAAAATTACTATAAACATAGCCTTAAAACTCATATAATTGTTTTACGATATCTCAGATGATTGGACTTCTGGTCCATACCATTTTTTCTTTTATCATACAAAATCTCATTGCATTTTATGTATGGTACTTCATGGCCAAACATATATAAGCATTTTCTGTAAAATCCTCTAAGGATTTATTGAAATAACATCTTTTGCAGTAGATGTTCAACTTGAGATATCTGAAAATAAATTTATCTTTCCAAGGTATATTCTCAAATCCTTTCTTCAGATATTAATCTCTTAAGAAGTTATAGTGGTGTTCAAATCATCACATACATTGCTATTATAGCAAATCATTTAAGAAATCTCCTTACATTGAATTTTTCTGGGATTTTCATAAATATCATTATTGAGTGATCTTTTATCACCGTACTACTTGTGATAACTTTGGTGGAGTTTCGATGATCTTCAATTAAGAATCACTTTATCAAAATCTTTTGATAAATACATGATTATACCCCATGTTACATATTTTCTATTCATTCGATTGAGTAAAGTTCCCGGGAACATAATTCTGATACCATTAATCATTCGGGGATCATATCTTTCACATCCTTCGGGGATTGCAATCATATGTAATTATCCAGTGTTCAATAACATATTGCCAGACTTATAACTATTGCATCCACCACAAGAGAACATATCCCTTCATAAATTATTCCTTGTCTTTGTGACAATTTCACTATTGTTTCACACAAAAACTCATTTATCTTCCACTGGTTTTACACTTCACGTGCATAGACTACTAGTCTAATTCTCTGCAAGAGATTATACATCTATTTTCTTCCATTCCATTTGGCCAATCATTACTTTGTGTACACTTTCAATAGACTTTTCTTATAATCCTCTTTTTCATAATATCAACTGCTTACTGCATGCAAAATATTACAGCGTCGATTTGCTTTTCGGTTCCATCTTATTTCAAACATGACGTAGCTAGCTAGCTCTCTTCATTGTCAGGTACTTGAATATTTTTATTCGTCATGTTTATGTCTCTTCTAAAGCTCATTCGATCTCTTCTGGTGATAATTCGAAATCTTTATTTTCTCGATCTGGTCATTCTAATTATATGCTCTTTTTCTTTTACGCAGATTCTTATATTTGGAACCAAATAGGTCTATCACGCTTCATGCGATCTTTAGACCCACTAGCAGTCTCATATTGTTCTTTGGGACATTAATTCTAATTAGAGCATATACAGCTGGTATAGGTGATTACATCACTCTATTTGGGTCAGTAAATGCGTCTGGCAATCAATACGCTAAACTTGGAATTTCTTTTGGACTTCTAATTCTCATCATTTAGTCTGAGGATCATTGATAATTCATAGATACTTATATCTTTTTTTCCAGCTATTTTACTTTCTCCCCCTAATGTTGGAAAAAGTGACTCATTAAAATGCAGTCTACGAGTCGAGCCTTAGATAAATCCTTTTGGGATGGCTTTAGACACTTACTTATCATTCTTATCCAACATATATTTATATCCTCCTTTGAGGTCCCATCTTAAAGCATTGTGGTGGAGCACTTTTCATACTTAAAATTTTTCATATGGGAATCATTTTGGTTTATGACCCTAAACCAATAATTATGGGGGGATCTATAAGTTATTCATTGGCTTGATGCGAGTCATTAGTTCTAAACTATTTTTGTGCATGAACATGAACTTCAGGATGTGAATTCATCAACATTATCAAATAACCTTGCAAACTTCATGTTGCAGTTTGATGACAAGGATAAATGTGAATATCTAGTCGATGCATCCATCGACTTTATGCGTCAATCGAGTCAATGCGTCCACTGAATCGATGCGTCTATTATAACCATAAGGAAGAAAAATTTCACATGGTGGGTGATCAACCCATAACCATTTCCTTGTATATATATTTCACATTACCGTTAGATTCCAAAATATTTTTATCTGGTGAAAGCCACATTATCATATTGCTTTCTTAGCAAGCAACCTATGATAAATCATTAAAAAGAAACTTCTAGTTCTTCATGGAATATCCACATAAATTTTTTTCTTCGCATCATCATTAAACCAGGATGACCAATCCGGTTAAGCCAAACATTTAAATGTTTGGTAAACATCTGGTTTACTTTTCATTCTTAGTAAACTTTTGTTTACTTTGTATCGCTAATCACTTACTCCCTCAAAAGTCCAAAGCTAATGCTGGGAGATGTCAGAGAACAGAAACTGAGACTATCACTTAGTAATCAATTGGTGATTTTATCTTTTTGGTCTTTATCATATTCACTTCAGGGAATTGACCAAAAATAGTCATACATGAGTCATGATTTCTCATCAATAAATAAGTATTTTCTCAGCCTTAGAATACTAGATATAGTTTAGTATACTTCTTAAATTTCTTGTTCACGACTTTATGTCTACAAGACAACATCATAGTATGACTGCTTTTCGATTTTTTTTTTGCATTAGAGATATTCTCTCAACATAACTGAGTTGCATTCACTTACAGATTTTCAAGTCTTGTAATTTTAAATATCGACATCTGGTGATCACACTTTTTCTTTGCGAATTGTTCGAAGAACTTAGTGAATATAATCTTCTGGATATATCACTTATCATTTAGATGAGATTCTTTAACTCTCCCCCTCGAGATTATAATACTGCTGGGTTATCAATCTCAAATTTACTCATTTAGAATAACATACCCTACATAGGGCATAAGCAATAGCTTTTACGCGCTCTTCTGGAGCGTTCACTATTTTTTTCAATTTCCAAATGATTGGAATATCTTTTGTTTATTACCATCTTTCTTTACTCACTTCTGGTGAGAATTTAATTTCTACCAAGGAACATCTTGGTCTTGGCCACTGAAGATAACTTTTATAGCCGCTTCTTTAGCTTAGTGTTATTAGTAGGGATGTTAAAATGGGCTCAACCATGTAGGGCTGGCCCTGACCCTAGTAAAATTTTTGAGCCCTAAGCCCTATATAATATATCAGGGCTTAAATAGGGCCAATGTTAATTAGCCCTAAGATTTTTAGGGCTTACCAAGGGCTAAGTTTTTAATCAAAAACACAATTATATTTTTTCATAAAAAAAAACAAAATCACGTTTTCCGCCAAAACCGCAAAATTATTTTTCCTCCAAAAATGCAAAATTCACTTTTTCGTCTAAACTCCCAAAATCATGTTTTCCCGCCAAAAACACAAAATCACGTTTTTCGCCAAAACCCCGAGTTCACTTTTTCCCATCCAAAACGCAAAATCATGGTTTTCCGCCAAAACTCCAAATTTACCTTTTTGTTTACAACCCCGAAATCATGATTTCCCACCAAAAATGCGAAATCTAGTTTTCCCGCCAAAAACGCAAAATCGCGTTTTTCGTCAAATTCACTTTTTCCGTTTACAACCCCGAAATTATGTTTTCCCGCCAAAAATGCATAATCATGTTTTCCCGCCAAAAACGTAAAACCGCGTTTTTCCGCCAAATTCACTTTTTCCGTTTACTACCCCGAAATCATGTTTTCCCGCCAAAAATGCATAATCATGTTTTCCCGCCAAAAACGTAAAACCGCGTTTTCCCGCCAAATTCACTTTTTCTATTTACAACCCCGAAATCATGTTTTCCCGCCAAAAACGCAAAATCGCGTTTTCCGTCAAATTCACTTTTTCTGTTTACAACCCCGAAATTATGTTTTCCCGCCAAAAATGCATAATCATGTTTTCCCGCCAAAAACGTAAAACCGCGTTTTCCCGCCAAATTCACTTTTTCTGTTTACAACCCCGAAATCATGTTTTCCTGCCAAAAACGCATAATCATGTTTTCCCACCAAAAACACAAAACAGCGTTTTCTCGCCCAGACCGCAAAATTATGTTCTCCCGCTAAAACAAAAAAAGTCACATGTTCCGCCAAAACCGTCAAAATTGTTTTTCCCAACCAAAAACGCAAAATCACGTTTTTTTCCAAAACCGCCAATTGCATTTTCCCGCTAAAATCATATCTTTTCGCAAAACCCACAAATTTGTGTTTTTTTTTGTAAAAACCGCAAAATCGCGTTTTCTACCAAATACCGTAAAATTACATTTTTCCCTAACATTGTTATATTATTTTTGTCCCGCCAAAACCGGACAAATTTTATATAATGTTTTATTTTAAAAACAAAACATTATATAAAATACATTGTCGATTTTTATATTTTGTTTCTAATTTTATATATTGTTTTGTTTTAAAAAAAACACATTGTAAATTTAAATATAAATTTTTATTAACAAATTCAATAAATTTAACTTTTAAGCACTTTGTTTATTATCAAACAGGGCTTATATAGGCCCAGGGCTTAAACCCTTTGTTTGAAATCTGATAGGGCTAATATAGGGTTAGGGCTTACTTAGGGCTGAGCTTTCAAATGATAGGGCTGGGCTGAGCTGAGAAACCCTATTTAACATCCCTAGTTATTAGTGTGATCCATTTTTTTTCTCATATAATATGTCACATTCACTTGAGGGAATGGACAACTAGATGTAATTCATAAATTTTGTTGTAAAAATCCAACAGTTTTACCAACCATAAAATAATAGAAATATGCCACGTTAGGCATAAGATCGATTAATTCGTTACTCAAAACAGTGGACAATGCACTTCAAATCATGAACTAAGACATATAGATCAATAAGAATGGTTATTGCATGTCTATTCTAATCAATCAAACGGATATGCAATCATATAGCAATCATAGTAAAGCGTGACAATCTATTACGTGATTCATAATTTTACTATGAATATATAAACTATCAAATTGATCTCAATTATCCAGCATAAAACAATTTGCTATAAAACATAGTTGAATGCAGCATGAAACTTTATCTAAACAAATCAAGTTATTATGTATCAATGGCATAACGATTTTAGTTATGATAAAACCTTACCAATTTCTATCAATCATCAAAATTCTAGTTTTTCTTATTTCATATTCCCAGAACTCCAAGATAATTTTAGCACAAATCAATAACAATTAACAAAGGGCTATACATGATCTAAGTCTAATCAGATTTTAAATTAAATATATAAAGCAAGCCACGATGCCATATGATTTGAGATAAAGAAATAGTAACCAACGAATTCTTAAGTCAAATCCATAATAATTCCAAGCAATAAAATCTAATCAAATTCTTATTGATGATTTTCAGTCTAGAAAATAAATCAAGCAACATCAAAACATGTGTCGATTAGTATATAAAGTATGCTTCGATTGTAATGTAACTATGATATTAATTAATTCTTTGATAAAATAATACTTATCTCGATGGTTGGGTAGAAAGTCGGTAGAGATACAACGGAGACAGCATCAGAGAATAGATATGATGTCAAAGTATGTCAGATTAAGCAAGAGCCAATTTATCTGTCATCAATCGATAAGTAACATAAATCAATAAATCATATACCAATCTTTAATATAAAGCATAATCACCTCATCACAATTAATTAGTTCTACTAACATCATCTAGGCTTTACAAAATAATTGTAGACCAACATGTTAATTAGAAAGTACTTTCTTATATACAAATCATCAAACCAAGTAATAAAAATATTACGATAATGATTTTCAATAAACAATCAAGATATATGGATCAAACAAATTATAAAACAAAATATGTGACAGCATGATTCCATTATAGTATCGATCAGCAAGATTCCACTGTTATGAACTATGTCTCGATGACAAATCAGAAGATAGTTTATGACTACAACATGTCTCAATATTATACATCAATAAAATAATCAACGATGAACCATCAAACAACATAGAGATCGAATCATGGTGAATTTACGTTGTTCGATTTCATGTAATATGAATTCATGTTCTAAGTTTATAATTAAGTATGATTTTAAGATTTGAATTAAAACTTATCTCGATCGATGACAAAGACGGAGAGATCGAAGACGTCGGAGAAAGAACGGTGGCGTCAAAGATGGGAGTATAACGTGGATTAGGGTTTTGCTTATCTTGATGAAAATGAAGTGAAAGATGGAGACGTCGGATAAACGAAGACGAGATGATGTCGACTAGGTTTTTGTGCTCAGACGGTTAAGGTTTTATGCTCAAACGGCTAGGGTTTCGTGCTGATAACGTGTTATGAATAAGAGAAAAAGAGAAGGAATTGTGTTGTCTTATTCCATCAATAATAGGGAGTATATATAAGATTACAAATACTTGGGGAATAAGTAGAATTTGGAGAACAAGTAAGTTTAGAACATTCTAGAACATGGGCCTATAATGGACATTCACCTAATGGGTTTATAATAGAATATACAATTTTCTTCGAAATTTTATATTTTGATTTTCAGGAATTATAAAATGAAAATTTGAAAGTGTTATAATACCATATTTTAAAATATATAAGAGATATATAATTTCCTTACAATACAAAAATTAGAAATTATTGATCACATTATTCATGAATTGTACAACAAAACATCCATAATGATATATGATCTTTATAGCATATTACATGTGAAAGTGTAGTTATACACCATGATCCAAAAAAATACATATTCGATAAATTTACAATTTGAAAGTGTTTCAATACCATATTTTAAAATATATACGGTATATAGAATTTCCTTACAATTAAAAAATAGAAATTAATGGTCATATATTCATGAATTGTACAACAAAACACCCATAATGATATATGATCACTATAGCATATCACATGTGAAAATGTAATTATACACCATGATCCAAGAAAAATACATATTAGATAACTTTACACTTGAATCAAATGTTTTTAATCCAAAAACATCTAGGAAATTAAATTCTTTGAAAGTTTAAGAAAATTAAAAAAATTAAGATTATGATCAAAGTTATAACACATTGTTATAACAATATTACTATTTATCATCCATTGTTTAACTGTATTAAAGTTATTGATCAAAAACTATAGTAATTATATATACTAGAATATGACATGCGCATCGCGCGTGATCTTGTTATACAATTTGCGAGATTTTATTATGCAATTTATTAAATTTATTATTTTTTTAGTAGTTTAGTTTTTATGTTTGATATCACTAAAAATTCTTTGTAGATACAAAAAAATGGGGTAATTGCAAAAATAACACTTTTGGTGTGTACATTTGCAAGAATGCTACGTAGGGGTGTCCATTTGCAAAAAACCCACTAATAATAGATTTTTAAAGCCTAAATCTTAAAATTATAAATTCTAAAAAATGTTTTGATCCCTAAACCCCCTTAAACCCTCAAAAGTAAACCATAGTACAACATAGTTAACCCAAACATAAATGATATAATAAAAAAATAATATTAAAAAATGGTATTTTTGCAAAGATTTTGAAAATGTGACATTTTTGAAAAGTGATATTTCTTAAAATTTCTCAAATAACATTTGATTTGAAATAAAATAAATAATTTTTCTGATTTAGTATTAATATTGCTAGTAAATATCAAAGTTGCCAAATATATGTTTAAAACTTTTTTTTTTTTTTGTTGAAATGTGAAATTTATTAATCAACAAAGAAAAAAAAAAATACTTACATGAGTTTGTTCTTTTTCGACAAATTAAGCATTGTGATATTGGTCAATTGAAAAAAAAGAAAAAGAAAACCACCAGATTGATCATAACAAGGGAAGAAGGTATTCAGCTGGGGATGCTTGTTGATCTTGACCAACGCTGCATCACTTCAGTTAACGACTCTCGTCTCCATGGTAGATAGATTGCAGTCGGTTTTGTATGTCCTTATCAATTGTTCTAGTAAGTAGAAGGACAGATCGAGGAGGTTGTTGATGTCTTCTGTTGTTTCGTTCTCTCCAAATAATGCCATAGACAGTGGCTTGAAGTGCTAACCGGAGCAACATAGAGTCATCCCTCTCAATGTTCCGCCTTGTAATGGACGGAAGAGTGATCTCCCAATCTGGGTTTATCCTCCTTCCTAGTAAGCCACAACAAAGCCAATTCCAAATGGTGAATGAATAGGGGCAAGCCATGAAAAAATGATCCCTAGTTTCATTGACTTCTCCACATAGTAAACAAGCTTGATTCAATCCCCACGTTCTCATACGAGCTCCAGTTGACAAGCGATCTCTAATGGCAAGCCAAGTGATAAAGCTATGTCGAGGAATAGCATGAGAGAACCAAACAATCTTGTGCCACCACACTTTTGGATTCACTGTTCTAAGCTGTTCCCAAGTTGTTTTTGTCGAGAAATGATCTTTGTATTCTCCACTACAATGTCGCCATTTCACTTTATCCCGACCAGCCGAAGCTTGGGGAACAGGGCATGCTCTGATCTTCAGTACTAAGTCTTGTAATTGTTGGCCCCAGCAGCGACGAATGCCCCAAGTGTGTCGCTTTGAGACCTTTGCTTGACGTGAGACACCCAAATATCGAGTACCAATGTCACCCGTGATATGTATTAGGGGACCTATTCCAACCAAAAATATGAGTCCTCTCCATTGTTGATTTGGTGGCGTAGGAATGATGCTGCAAGAGGTCGAAGTTTCAAATCTTTTTCCAAATCCAAGAAGCACGAGTATTCTTGGTTATGTCCCAGAAGGATGAGTTGCAGAGAGATAATATCTGGTCCAAGCAACCAAAAGAGAATCAACACTATCGAACAATCTCCAGATCAATTTTACATCATGAAGCTTCCTTATTCCCAATCCTCCCTCTGCCTTAGGTCTGCAAACATCATCCCAACTAACCTTTGTTTTTGTGCTAATGTGTGGTGATCCAGACCACAAAAAAGCAGAGCACATATTCGAAGCAGCGTTTTGGGAGTCGAAAGGCAGAACACCAGAAATTGAATATACTAGCTATGACCGATTGGATAAGCTGAAGTCGTCCGGCAAAAGAAAGAGACTTACTTGACCAGGATACCATGCGAGAACGAACCTTGTTGATGAGGGGCTCGTAGTCAAGCCTAGTCATATTTAGAGGCAAACCAAGATAGCGAATAGGGAGCTAGTCGTACAGAGCTCTGTTGCAGTGTTTTGAATCTCCAGTCCAGTTCTTCCTGCTATGAATAGAGAGAATTTGTGATGAAAGGGCTTTTGTCGGTTTCAAAGATATAACCTAGATTCACTAATCCGATGTAGAATAGTATAGGTTCGTTAAGGGACCAGCAATACACTCTAATCTTATGAGATACAAATTCAGCTAAGCGATTAAATGTGGTTTAAGTGTCACGATTTATCAAAGCAAATAAAAGTAAAATTCGGTGTAAACAATAAGTGGAAAGGCGTTAGGTCAAGGGATAAATCTCAGGGATTAGATCATCAAAACCAAGCAATTATTCAGGTTATCAAATTATGAACCAATCTAGAACTCAATCATAAATTCAAGAGGACCCACTGTCGTGGCATCAACTACTTCAACAATCAATCTAACACCCTAAACTGTCGTTTGAGGTTACAAAGAATGATGAGCATTAAAAGTATGGGATCGAATTGTTCACGAGTTGCCTTAACTTCAACTTTCGTTGGCTAAGGACAACTCGCCCATCTATGTCAATTCCAGCAATTTACAACACTTTTGATGAGTAAATTCAACCTAAAATCAGAGGCAATATGATCGACAATAGATGAAGATATCAAGTGATATTTCAAAACCTATCTATGCTTAGTTATGATTCTCTAACCCCATCGAACCCTCAACCTAACAAAGGGGATTACTTGCACATATTCAAGCAAACAACAGCAGCGAATAAGATAAGAAACTTCATTGAAAATAGAAAAGATAAGAGTTTAGAAATCTTCTCCAAAACGTGGAAGACAATCCTCAAGTTTACAACTCTAAAAACAAGTATCAAATCTCTCTCTCACTTGTGTTTTCTCTTCTCTGTTGTGTCGTGTCTCCCTCTGGCTCAAAAGGGTTAAAAAACTCCCTCTTTTATAAGCCTTGGGCAGCTGGGAAAAGATTAGGGCACCAAAATTAGGTTTAATGAAAACTTCCTTAAGTGGATCTTTTGGGAGCAGGTGCTCCCTCTTCTGGAGCGGGTGCTCCTTTTCTTCAGAATATTCCAAAAAGATCCAGATTCTTTTCTTTTTCACCAAATCCAATTGCAAGTTCCAATCCTCCATTCCAGCCGCATTTTAGACCTAGAATGACTCATAGTAGAGTGAAAGACTCGATAAAAACCTACAAAACAAAGGTTAGAATGCGCCAAAACGCATTATATCAATTTGGTTACATTAATCGCCAACCCAAAAATCAACTCAAAATTCTTTAAAACAGCCAATTGTTCCATGAAGAGACTCTGCGGTACCATCAATCATATCGTCAACAAAGCTCAAGTGATTCAGATTGAGATAAGACATTTATCGCCATCACAAACAGATATGGGGATAAAGAGCAGCCCTGCCTTCTTAGGAGCAAGCGTTAAAGCAGTAGCGTTGACACCGTGAGGCATGAAGCTGGTAGCGAAGAAAGATTGAATTACAGTGACAAAGTCATCTCCAATGACCGACGAGGCTGCAATGAAGAATTCTGCAGTGTAACCATCGAATTTTCAGCCATGGAATTTGAAACACGGTACGGAATAAGATCCGAGAGCTCCTCCACTGTAACATCTCTTGTATTTGTGGGAGCAGCTTGTAAAAAACTCTGAAAGTGCTTCACTGCTTCAGCTTTGATTGAGTCAGGATCCGTCGATGTTTCTCCTGAGTCTTTAACTAGCTTTTTGATAGCATTTTTTGCGTTGCGAGATTGCACAGTTCTGTGAAAAAATGTCGTATTATGATCTCCATATCGAAGCCAAGTTATACGAGACTTTTGTCTAAAGAATCTGTAACGCCCGTGATCCAAAAATAGGATTTTTGGTAGGGTGTCGATCGACACAACAGAGTGTGTCGATCGACACGGGTGTTTTGACTCGCGAGGAGTCAGGCAGTAGAGGTTGTGTCGATCGACACAGTCTGTGTGTGTCGATCGACAGGGGGTTAAATCGAACCGAGTGTTTGATTTGTTAATCGCGCGGTTTGGTGTCGGTTTAAGGGAACCCTAGGGTTTGATATAAAAGGCTGGAACAGGGTCCTGGCCGTTTTGTTGGATCAGAATTCAGAAGAGAAAGGTTGGGAGAGAGAGTGAGACTTGTTCTTGAGAGGTTCATTGTATGAACAGCTTCTGATCGGATCTTTGAGAGGGCAAACGGCGGGGCTTTGCTTGGCGGTTTGGGCTGATTTTTGGAGGATTGTTGTCTGCGATCAGTCGGTTTTGAGGGGGAATTCCGATTGAACCAGAGGGATTCTGGAGGCGATCCACATACCGACGCGTAGCTGTGTGTGTCTAGTTTCCGGAACAGTCGCCTGTTTTGGAATTAGACCAGTGGTTCGTCGTGTACGAGGGTTTTAGTAAACATCGTTCATTCGTTCATTTCAATCCTTTGAGGTGAGTGCGTGACCATAGGTTCTCGGATGTAGGAATGGATGGAATACGTTGATTTATGTGTGTTTTGGTGTGGAATTGCTGTGGATTTGTGCTGGAAAGCGATCTGTAGGCCTGAGATTCGTTCCATGAGAGGATAGGTTCGATCTTAGGGTTCTGCAGGTCCGTGTCGATCGACAGGACTGTTGTCTGTCGATCAACAGAGGGACAGAATTGTCTGTCGATCGACACCTAGAGGTTGTGTCGATCGACAGAGATGCTGCTGTCCTGTTTTGTGCTGTTGATTGTCTATGCATTGTTGAGTGATAATCCTGGTATTTGGTGCATTCTTTCATTTGAGTAATTGACCTGTAGATGGGAGGACCGTCTCACTAAGTATTTATGATAATACTTACGCATCTCTTTTTGCCATGTGATGCAGGTAAAAGCAAAGTGTGATCGTGGAATCAAGGCTGGGAAGAGGGGATGATCCTAGGGTCTCGTTTTGATGGTCTTTGATATCTAGAACTGTTAGGTTGCTGGATTAGTCATCGTTATGGATTCTTGGTTATTGAGTATTGATTATTGATTATTGGTTAATGGTTTATTGAAATTATTGCTTAATCGTTGGGATGTTAATTGTGGTCGGTTGGATTGTCGAGAGTTAGCATTTATGGGAATGTTAATTCAGAATCCAATATTATTATTATTAAAAAAAAAAAAATGGGTCGGGTTGTTTCAATTTGGTATCAGAGCCCTTACGGTTCTAGGGCGGGAGAACTTAGTAACTGCATGTACTGCTGATTGTGTAGAATAGTGTTAATTGATTATGTGAGTTAGTCAGTTAATTGTTGCTTGGGTTTGGAGTCCTGGATCATCTTCTCCGAGCCTTCAATGTGATTCCACGGTAAGTGTTTTGTTTGGGATTTCTGTTTTCTAATGCTTAGTCTTCTGTGATTGAGTCAGTGAGTGATGGCTAGAGGCAGAGGTCGTGGTACCCGTGGGGCTAGAGGGCGTGGTCGCGGCCGTGGTCGGGGACCGGCGGTTGATCCTGTTGAGTCGAGTGGGGCTCAGGAGGCCACGCAGGAGGAGGTTGCAGAGTCGCAGATACCTCCAGAGCCAGTGGGTGGTACAGAGTTAGCCAGTGTGGCACAGGGCCCAGGTGGGGGTCCTGGCGGGGGCGATGCTCAGGGTCGGTTAGACCGTTTGGAAGCGATGATGCTTCAGGTTCTTGAGCGGTTGCCAGGTGGGGCACCGGCTCAGGGGTATGCTCCGGGTGTACAGCCAGGGGCGGCTGGTGTTGAGCCGTTAGCGGCGGGTGTTCAGCCAGCAGTGGTCCGGGGGCAGCCAGGTGTGGCGGCTGCCGAGGAGGGTCCTTCCTACTTGAGGATTTTGGAGCAGATGCACAGGATTACTACTGGGTATTTCTCGGGCGGTGCTAAGCCTGAGGAGGCAGCTGCATGGAGGAGCCGTCTGGAGCGTAATTTCCAGGCGCTGAGGTGTCCCGAGGGATACAGGGTGGACCTTGCGGTTCACTATTTGGAGGGTGATGCACATCTGTGGTGGAGAGGTGTGACGAGCAGGAGGCCGCAGGCGGGTATGACCTGGGCGGATTTCTTGGCGGAGTTTGATGCCATGTATTTTCCTCAGGAGGCGGTGGACCGGATGCAGGCGCAGTTCTTGGCGCTGACTCAGGGAGAGAGTTCGGTTCGGGGTTATGATGAGCAGTTCGGTCGGCTGTTGGTATATGCTGGTAGAGAGTTTGGGAGCGAGGAGTCCCAGATCAGGAGGTTCATGCAGGGACTTCGATCGGTGCTGAAGACGCTGTGCAGGGCTCGTAAGTACGCCACGAGGGCGGAGTTGGTTGAGACTGCGGCAACCATTGAGGTTGATATGGGGACAGAGCTGGCTGCAGCGCTTAGTCCACCGGTGCAGCAGCAGCAGCAGAGGAGGCCGCAGCAGCAGGCAGGTGCGAGCCGGGGCGGTAAGCCGGCTCAGGGACAGAAGAGGAAGTGGGAGGGCTCTTCGGGTTCCGGTCAGAGGGCCCAGAGTGGTCAGAGTGGTATGGGGTGCTATGGTTGTGGGAGCACAGAGCACCGGGTGGCAGCTTGTCCGAAGAGGAGAGAGGTTCGGACTACACATGAAACAACCCGACCCGTTTTTTTTTTTTTTTATACATTGGACCAGATTATCATCCCCATAAATAATAATCCTCAATATCCAATCATGCCACAACTACACAACCAGCGGAAATCACACAAGAACTATTATCCAATCAATTCTATTAATCCAATATTCAATTTATCCAATAATGAATTCATCAACAATCAAAGTCTAACAAATTCCTATCCAGAATCACTAACACCCTAGCAATTCCAATCAATCGAGACCCTAGGATCATCCTCTCTTTCCAGCCTTGATTCCACGATCACATCTTTTCTTTACCTGCAACACATGGTTATAAGAGTTGCGTGAGTATTATCATAAATACCCAGTGAGACGGTCATCCCATCTACAGGCCAATTACTTAGATAAAGAAAGCATGAAATACCAGGGTTATCAAATAACGATGCAAAACAAGCAAACAACCAAACTAAGAACAGCAGAGTCAGTGTCGATCGACACAACCTCTAGGTGTCGATCGACAGACTGTAAGGAATCCCTCGACATGCCACCAGTAGAGCCCGTGTCGATCGACACAACCTCTAGGTGTCGATCGACAGACTGTATGTGTCGCTCGACACACCACCCTGGTGTCGTACGACACAGTGCAACCCGTGTCGATCGATAGCACCAATCCTGTCGATCGACAGAGCACCTGCTGCTCGAAGGGTTCGAGCCATTCATGGCCAAAACTCCACATTCTAATTCAATCTCTGCACATTCAATCAACCAAACACACCAAAAACAACCAACAAACAATGCATCACATCCATTCCTCAACCTAAGGACCTATGGTCACGCACTCACCTTAGATTCGAAGGAAGAATGAGAAAAAAATGACAAGAACAAGGAAAAACACGAAGAACAGCCCCTGATCCGCCAACAACAGACCCACAACAGCCTCCTCTCCCACGATCTAAGCCTCTCCAACGAAATCACACAACTATGGATTGAGAAACAAGGAAAATCCACAAGAACTCCTTGAAAAATCCTCAAATCCTCTCAACTCTCTCTCAATCCTTTTTTCTTATGAAAAGTCGGCCAAAAAGCTGAGGAACTCGTCCCTCATAGTTTATATACGGAACCCTAGGTTCCCGTAAACCGGCCCACTCAAAACAAACCAGAAATCAAAACCCTAATTCTGATTTTTGACTCCTGTCGATCGACACAACAAGCCTTGTCGATCGACACAGTCACAACTGTTCGATTCCTCGAGGAGATAACAGCCCGTATCGATCGACGCACACACACGTGTCGATCGACAGCCACCAAAACTCACATTTTTGGTTCACGGACGTTACAATTCTCCCCCACTAACCGGGATTCGACCTCGAATCACAAGTTAGCCCACACCTGATCCCTGCTAAGGCTACCACTTCCGCCCGGAAACCCGACCAGATTCCCCGAGCCACCCAACAATGTATCGTTTAGAGTCCCAACCAAGCCTAACCAATTGATCGCACAACAATCAAACAAGAACATGCCCGACCAACCGTAGACCCGGCAAAAGGACCAATTGATCGTGCAACAATCAAACAAGAACATGCACGACCAAGACGCTACATAAATACCCGGGTTGTCCGAACCGAGGTTCCGAACACAAGTAGCCACCCTAGACTAGATCCCAACACAACCAAATCCCTGGCCCTACCCGGCCAGCACCACCTGAGATCCATACTGATCCCTGAAGCTCATCCAGTCTCATACATGTAGCCACATCACAGAACGCACTGTCCCAATACTCAATATATATATACACCCTGCACTCCCAGAGTCGTCACTCCAAGATCGGGGTGTACAACATCCAATCACCTTCCGGGCGGCCACCCGTCAGGCTGGTCTGCTCCTCGCTGACACGTCTTCGGGACACACAGTCCGTCCAACGCTCCACGAGCAGGTGACACCAATTGTCCCCTGGGGAGATCTCTGTTCCCCGAGATATATACAAGAGGCCCGTACTGGTCCTCCGGAGAGAATCTCTGTTCCCTCGAGTATGCCCGGACATCTTCTGTAACGTGACTACCAGTACCTATTGACTCGGATTCCTTCACGTGGCTCACATGACATTCCGTACTGGAATACCATCCATGACCTATACGCGGTCATGTGGAACAACCCGTGTTCCCGGAACAACCCGTGTTCCCTTGGGACAACCCGTGTCCCCTCAGAGCAACCCGTGCTCCCTGAGCAACCCGTGCTCTCTGAGCAACCCGTGCTCTCTGAGCAACCCGTGCTCTCTGAGCAACCCGTGCTCATTGGAGTCCCTGGAACGGACAAGTCCCGCAGAATCTTCCTTCCAGACCCCCCTAGGAAATAGACCGATCCTAATACCGCATAAGATCTCTATTCCCCAGCCAATTGGAGTCCCGGGACAGACAAGTCCTAATACCGCATAAGACCTTCTTCCCGACTCCCCTAGAAAATAGACAGATCCCAATACCGCATGAGACCTTCTATTCCCCAGCCAGCCCCCCTAGCAAACGGACGCAACCCGCTCACCCAAGGTTCGCCGCTCCTAGAGGTCCCAGCCACGGGCAAGCTCTAACTCCCATAGAACTCCCATGCTGCCAGGCAACCTTACACACATGACCATACTGGCCATCCACCATAGGAACTCACATCCTATGACTCAACCCCATGACACTCCCGTCATGACATAGGAACTCCCATCCTATAACTCATCATAAGGAAACACATCTTATGAACACAAGAATAATAAGAATACCGCATCTTATTAACCATCAAAAATGTATAACGTTACAGCAAAATGAAATACAACACACGTAGCCACATGCTACAGCCAAACCAAAAGACAAAACCAAGGAAAAGAAAGACTCCTCAAGCCTCCGCTTGCTTCTCGAACCACTTCGAGAACTTAGTCTTCATCTTTGCCTCCGGCTCCCAAGTCTCCTCCTCAATACCGTCACAGTCCCACATAACTCTCACCAACGGTATCCTCTTCCGGCGCAGCACCTTGACTCTCCTCTCGAGAATCCTCACAGGCCTCGCCGCCAACGTCATGTTGGGCTGAAGATCCTCCGAAATCCTAGCCAACACCTCCTCAGACTCATGCAGACACTTCCGCAGCATCGACACGTAGAAGACTTTGTGAAAAGCCTTCATACTCTGAGGTAACTCCAGCCTATAAGCCACTGGTCCGACCCGCTCCACAACTCTGAACGGTCCCATAAACCTCGGACTTAGCTTATTCTCCGAAATGGATCTGTTAGGACCCCTCAACATAGCTGTCTTGAGATACACCATATCTCCCAGCTCAAACTCCAACTCTTTCCTCCTCTTATCGGCATAACACTTCTGCCGATCCTGCGCCTCCTTCAGGTTCAACCTCAAGACACGGATCTTCTCCGTCGTCTCCTGAACAAAACTCGCACCAAACATGCTCCTCTCCCCCACTTGAGTCCAGCATAGAGGTGTCCTGCATGGCCTCCCATACAACGCCTCATAAGGAGCCATACCAATACTCGCCTGATAGCTGTTGTTATAAGCAAACTCTACCAGGTTCAGATGATCTGCCCAATGACCACCGTAGTCCAGCACACACATCCTCAGTAAATCCTCCAACGTCTGAATCGTCCTCTCCGACTGTCCATCTGTCTGAGGATGGTATGCTGTACTCATATGCACCTTCGTGCCTAACTCAGCCTGAAATGCTCCCCAGAACTCTGAAGCAAATCTCGGATCCCTGTCTGACACAATACTAGCTGGCACCCCATGCAGCCTCACAATCTCCCGCACATATTTCTTAGCCAACACCGCCGCTCCATCGGTTTTCTTGATGGCAAGAAAATGTGCTGACTTAGTCAGACGATCCACAATGACCCAAATCGCATCATACGTCCGCGAAACCGGTAATCCTGTCACAAAATCCATGGTAATCATGTCCCACTTCCACTCCGGAATGGGTAAGCTCTGCAACAAACCGCTCGGAACCTGATGCTCAGCCTTCACCAGCTGACACACGTTGCACGCTGCAACCCAACTCGCTACATCCTTCTTCATCCCGACCCAATGGTAGTACCTCTTCAGATCCCAGTACATCTTAGTCGCTCCCGGATGAATCGATAGTATGCTCGAATGAGCCTCCCTCAGAATATCCTTCCTGAGACTCTCATCCTTGGGTACACATACCCGCCCGTTCACCAGTATCGTCCCATTCGCCGAGACCCGATACTCTGAACCTACAACCTGAGAAGCATCAATCAACCCCTGATCCTTCCCCTGAGCCTCACGAATCCTGCTCAACAAATCTGCCTGGTTAGCTGCCTCTAACCCCAACGGCTCCTGTGAGATAACACATAACCTCAACGTGCTCAACTCACTCACCAACTCCTCCATATCCCGCTCCTGGTCTGAAGCTACCCTCTTCCGACTCAACGCATCTGCAACCAGATTAGCCTTACCTGGATGGTACTCGATCTCCAGATCATAATCAGCTACCAACTCCATCCAGCGCCTCTGTCTCATGTTCAGCTCTGGCTGAGTGAAGAAATACTTCAGACTCTTATGGTCTGTGAACACCTGGACCTTCCCGCCATAAAGATAAGAACGCCAAATCTTTAGGGCGAAGATCACTGCAGCTAATTCCAAGTCATGAGTAGGGTAATTGCACTCGTGCTTCCTCAACTGCCTCGAAGCATAAGCAATCACCTTCCCCTGCTGCATCAGGACACAACCCAGACCAGTACCAGATGCATCCGTATACACCACATATGGCTTACCCGGATCAGGCAACGCCAATACCGGTGTACTAGTCAGCATCTCCTTCAGCTTTCCGAAGCTCTCCTCACACTCCGCAGACCAAACAAACAGAACATCTTTCCCAGTCAACCTCGTCATCGCCTGCGCCATACTCGCAAAACCCTTGACGAACCTCCGATAATACCCAGCTAACCCAAGGAAACTCCTGATCTCCGTCGCATTCCTCGGCCTCGGCCAACCTCTGATGGCCTCGATCTTAGCTGGGTCCACTGAAACTCCTTCAGCAGACACAACATGCCCCAGAAAACCCATCTCTCGCTGCCAGAAACTACACTTACTGAGCTTCGCATACAACTTCTGTTCTCGCAGCTTCTCTAGAACCAATCTCAGGTGAACCTCATGTTCCTCAGGAGTTCTCGAATACACCAGAATGTCGTCAATGAAGATGATAACAAACTGATCCAAGTACTCCTGGAACACCCCGTTCATCAACCTCATGAATGCAGCTGGCGCATTCGTCAACCCAAACGGTATTACCACGAACTCATAATGTCCATACCTCGTCCTAAAAGCCGTCTTCCGCACATCGACCTCGTCTATCGGAATCTGATGGTATCCCAAAGCCAAATCTATCTTGGAGAACCAAGTAGCCCCTCGCAACTGATCCAACAGCTCATCAATCCGCGGCAGAGGATACCTGTTCTTCACGGTGACTCGGTTAAGTACCCGGTAATCGATACATAGCCGAAAACTATCGTCCTTCTTCTTCACGAACAACACTGGTGCTCCCCACGGTGAACTACTCGGCCGAATGAAACCCTTACCCAGCAGATCATCCAGCTGCTTCTTCAGCTCTGCCATCTCTGCCGGAGCCATACGGTAAGATGCCTTGGATATCGGCGTCGTCCCAGGCTCCAACTCAATCGTGAAGGGATCAGACCGTGACGGCGATAACCCCTGCAACGACTGAAACACCTCCTGGAAATCCCGAACAACCCGGATATCTGCCACTGCCACCTCTCCAACCGACTCTGGCATCACGATCGTCAACAAATACGCCTCGCAGCCCCTCTCCATCATCTGCTCGGCCTGAATCGCAGAAACCACCAAACTCCCGGAAGTCGGCCGTATACCCTGATAAACCAACCTCCCAGCCTCTCGCTCAAACACCACCCGTCCCCGATGACAATCCAGATGGACCCGGTACCGCTTCAACCAGTCCATCCCCAGAATCACATCATACAGCTCCACTGGACTAATCACCAAATCGGCTGGCATCAATTCTCCTGCCACCAGAACATCAACTCCCCGAGCCCGCCCGAAAGTAACCAAGGTCCTCCCTCCAGCCACTCGCACTACTCCCGGCTGCTCCCCGGAATCACTCTCGATCCCACTGCTCTCCGCGCACTCCGGTGTAATGAAGCTATTCGAAACTCCCGAATCAAACAGGACATGAGTCTCACACCCGCCTACTACTAAGGTCCCTACACAATCATGTGCCCAAGAGCCCCCAAAGTATTATCACAGATACACAATTCCAAAATAACCGACAACACCACACATCCGAATTCACAAAGTTAGGGAATTAAAAGTACCTGTGATCGGCCTGGTGCTAGTGTCTCCTGTCTCCACCAGAGTGTAAGCCCGCGGAGCCGTCAACTGACGCAACGGCTGTACCTCTCTCGCCACCTCCTGCACTGGCTGCACCACCGCCACCGCCATCTGAAGCTTAGGGCACCTGGGCTTAATGTGCCCCGCCTCACCACAATGGTAGCACACCTTAGGTGCAACAGGTGCGCTGGGCGCGCTGACCGCCGCCTTCTTCGGACAGCTAGCCACACGATGATCCAAGCTCCCACACTCGAAGCATCCTGAACCACCACGGCTCCTCTGCCCTGCACCGGAAGTGCCCTCCCACTTCCTCTTCTGCCCCTGAGCCGGCCTGCCGCCCCTGCTCGCACCGGACTGCTGAGGCTGCGACCTCCTCTGCTGCTGCTGCACCGATGGGCTCACCACCACCGCCTGCTCAGCTCTCAAATCCTCCTCGACCTGAGCCGCAGTCTCAACCAAATCCGCCCTCGTGGCGTACTTACACGGCCTACACCGCGTCCTCAGCACTGGTCGAAGTCCATGCATGAACCTCCTGATCTGAGCCTCCTCGCTCCCAAACTCCCGACCAGCGTGAACCAACAGCCTACCGAAGACCTCATCATACTCCCGCACTGACCGCTCTCCCTGCGTCAGCTGCAAAAACTGAGTCTCCATCCTGTCCACCGCCTCCTGCGGGAAATACTTGGCATTAAACTCTGCCAAGAAATCTGCCCAGCTCATACTAGCCTGAGCCCGCCTACTCGCCACCCCTCTCCACCAGAGGTGCGCGTCACCATCCAAAAAGTGAACCGCCAGGTCCACCCTGTATCCCTCTGGACACCTCAGCGACTGGAAGTTACGCTCCAGCCTACACCTCCACATATCCGCCTCCTCAGGCTTGGCACCACCCGAGAAGAACCCGGTGCCAATCCTCTGCATCTGCTCCAACATCCTCAAATAGAACGAGAGCTCCCCCGCAGCCGCCACACCTGGCTGCACACCAGCCCCTACCGGCTGAACCTGAACCGCTACAGGCTCAACACCAGCCACAACTGGCTGCACCACTGGAGCCTGACCCGGAGCCGGTGCCCCTACTGGCAACCTCTCCAAGATCATCCGCAGCAACCCCGCCAACTGATCCTCTCGGCCCTGAGCTCCACCACCTGCGTCAGCACCCCCTCCCGGAGCCTGCACGCCAATAGCCACACTGGCACTCGCGGTATCCACACTCACTGACCCCTGAGGCATCTGTGACGCTGCCGCCTGCTCCTGCGTGCCCTCGGCTGACACACTCACACCAGCAGACTCATCCACTGATCCCTGGCCAAGCCCACGGCCACGCCCTCTGCCACCACGGGCACCACGACCTCTGCCTCTAACACCTCTAGCCATCTCACGCTGTACTACCAACAACAGACTACTATATTAGAAACAGAAAGTCACAACAAAAAACACACATACCGTGGAATCTCATTGAAGGCTCGGAGAAGATGATCCAGGACTCCAAACCCAAACAACAATCAATTGACTAACTCACTTAATCAATCAATCACATTCCACAATTACTTCACACGCAATTACTACGTTCTCCCGCCCTAGAACCGTAAGGGCTCTGATACCAAATTGAAACAACCCGACCCGTTTTTTTTTTTTTTTATACATTGGACCAGATTATCATCCCCATAAATAATAATCCTTAATATCCAATCATGCCACAACTACACAACCAGCGGAAATCACACTAGAACTATTATCCAATCAATTCCATTAAACCAATATTCAATTTATCCAATAATGAATTCATCAACAATCAAAGTCTAACAAATTCCTATCCAGAATCACTAACACCCTAGCAATTCCAATCAATCGAGACCCTAGGATCATCCTCTCTTCCCAGCCTTGATTCCACGATCACATCTTTTCTTTACCTGCAACACATGGTTATAAGAGTTGCGTGAGTATTATCATAAATACCCAGTGAGACGGTCATCCCATCTACAGGCCAATTACTTAGATAAAGAAAGCATGAAATACCAGGGTTATCAAATAACGATGCAAAACAAGCAAACAACCAAACTCAGAACAGCAGAGTCAGTGTCGATCGACACAACCTCTAGGTGTCGATCGACAGACTGTAAGGAATCCCTCGACATGCCACCAGCAGAGCCCGTGTCGATCGACACAACCTCTAGGTGTCGATCGACAGACTGTATGTGTCGCTCGACACACCACCCTGGTGTCGTACGACACAGTGCAACCCGTGTCGATCGACAGCACCAATCCTGTCGATCGACAGAGCACCTGCTGCTCGAAGGGTTCGAGCCATTCATGGCCAAAACTCCACATTCCAATTCAATCTCTGCACATTCAATCAACCAAACACACCAAAAACAACCAACAACCAACGCATCACATCCATTCCTCAACCTAAGGACCTATGGTCACGCACTCACCTTAGATTCGAAGGAAGAATGAGAAAAAAATGACAAGAACAAGGAAGAACACGAAGAACAACCCCTGATCCGCCAACAACAGACCCACAACAGCCTCCTCTCCCACGATCTAAGCCTCTCCAACGAAATCACACAACTATGGATTGAGAAACAAGGAAAATCCACAAGAACTCCTTGAAAAATCCTCAAATCCTCTCAACTCTCTCTCAATCCTTTTTCTTATGAAAAGTCGGCCAAAAAGCTGAGGAACTCGTCCCTCATGGTTTATATACGGAACCCTAGGTTCCCGTAAACCGGCCCACTCAAAACGAACCAGAAATCAAAACCCTAATTCTGATTTTTGACTCCTGTCGATCGACACAACAAGCCTTGTCGATCGACACAGTCACAACTGTTCGATTCCTTGAGGAGATAACAGCCCGTGTCGATCGACGCACACACACGTGTCGATCGACAGCCACCAAAACTCACATTTTTGGTTCACGGACGTTACAACACAGGCATGTTTCCATTGCGGAGAGACGGGGCACATTAGGGTGAGGTGTCCCAAGTTGCAGATGGCAGTGGCAGTGGTGCAGCCGGTGCAGGAGGCGGTGGTTGATGTGCAACCGTTGAGGCAGCTTGCAGCGCCGCGTGTGTTCACTTCGGCAGAGATAGGAGGTCCTAGCGCCAGGCCGATCACAGGTATATTTAACCTTAATTGGCGAATTTCAATTTTTTTTAGAAACGTTGTGAATTGCTTGTTTTGGGAGTCTTGTATCTGTGATAATACTTTAGGCTCTGTGACACATGAATGGTGTAGGGACCTTAGTAGTAGGGGGGCGTGATTCCCATGTCTTGTTTGATTCTGGAGCTTCGAATAGCTTCATTACACCGGAGTGTGCGGAGTATAGTGGGATCCGGAGCGATTCCGGGGAGCAGCCGGGAGTGGTTAGAGTGGCTGGGGGGAAGACTTTGGCTACTTTCGGGTGGGCTTGTGGAGTAGATGTTCTGGTGGCAGGAGAGGTCATGCCGGCAGATTTGGTTATTAGTCCAGTGGAATTGTACGATGTCATTTTGGGGATGGATTGGCTGGATCGTTACAAGGTTCATTTAGATTGTCATCGAGGTCGAGTGGTGTTTGAGCGTGAGTCGGGGAGGTTGGTTTATCAGGGCATCAGGCCGACTTCTGGGAGTTTGATGATTTCGGTGATTCAGGCTGCGCAGTTGATTGATAAGGGCTGTGAGGCATACTTGCTGACGATTGTGATGCCAGAGTCTGTTGGGGAGGTCACTTTGGTTGATATTCGGGTTGTCCGGGATTTTCAGGATGTGTTTCAGTCGTTGCAGGGATTGCCGCCGTCTAGGTCTGATCCTTTCACGATTGAGTTGGAGCCTGGGACTACGCCGATATCTAAGGCACCTTACCGCATGGCTCCAGCAGAGATGGCAGAGCTGAAGAAGCAGTTGGATGATTTGCTGGGTAAGGGTTTCATCCGACCGAGTAGTTCACCGTGGGGAGCGCCGGTGTTGTTTGTGAAGAAGAAAGATGGTAGTTTTCGGTTATACATCGACTACCGGGGCCTTAACCGGGTTACAGTGAAGAACAGGTATCCTCTGCCGCGGATTGATGAGTTGTTAGATCAGTTGCGGGGGGCTACTTGTTTTTCCAAGATCGATTTGGCTTCGGGATACCATCAGATTCCGATAGATGAGGCCGATGTGAGGAAGACGGCTTTCAGGACGAGGTATGGACACTACGAGTTCGTGGTGATGCCGTTTGGGTTGACGAATGCGCCAGCGGCATTCATGAGGCTGATGAACAGGGTGTTCCAGGAGTACTTGGATGAGTTCGTTATTATCTTTATCGACGATATCTTGGTGTACTCGAGGACTCCGGAGGAACATGAGGTTCATCTGAGGTTGGTTCTGGAGAAGCTGCGGGAACAGAAGTTGTATGCGAAGCTCAGTAAGTGCAGTTTCTGGCAGCGGGAGATGGGTTTTCTGGGGCATGTCGTGTCTGCCGAAGGAGTTTCAGTGGATCCGGCTAAGATCGAGGCTATTAGGGATTGGCCGAGACCGAGGAATGCGACGGAGATCAGGAGTTTCCTTGGATTAGCTGGGTATTACCGGAGGTTCGTCAAGGGTTTTGCGAGTATGGCGCAGGCGTTGACGAAGTTGACGGGTAAGGATGTTCAGTTTGTGTGGTCTGCGGAGTGTGAGGAGAGCTTCGGGAAGCTGAAGGAGATGCTGACTAGTACTCCAGTATTGGCGTTGCCTGATGCGGGCGAGCCATATGTGGTGTATACGGATGCATCTGGTGTGGGGTCGGGGTGTGTTCTGATGCAGCAGGGGAAGGTGATTGCTTATGCTTCGAGGCAGTTGAGGAAGCATGAGTGCAATTACCCTACACATGACTTGGAGTTGGCTGCAGTGATCTTCGCCCTGAAGATCTGGCGATCTTACCTTTATGGTGGGAAGGTCCAGGTGTTCACGGATCATAAGAGGTTGAGGTATTTCTTCACTCAGCCAGAGCTGAACCTGAGGCAGAGGCGTTGGATGGAGCTGGTAGCGGACTATGACCTAGAGATTGAGTACCATCCGGGGAAGGCTAATCTGGTCGCAATGCGTTGAGTCGGAAGAGGGTTGCTTCGGCTCAGGAGCGGGATTTAGAGGAGCTGGCGAGCGAGATTGGCGCGTTGAGCCTGTGTGTTATCTCGCAGGAGCCGTTGGGGTTAGAGGCAGCTAACCGAGCGGACTTGCTGAGCAGAGTTCGGGTAGCTCAGGAGAAGGATCAGGGTTTGATTGATGCTTCTCAGCAGGCGGGTTCAGAGTATCAGGTCTCCGGGAGTGGGATGATACTGGTGAACGGTCGGGTCTGTGTACCCAAGGATGAGAGTCTCAGGCAGGAGATTCTGAGTGAGGCTCATTCGAGCATGCTGTCGATTCATCCTGGAGCGACCAAGATGTACCGGGACTTGAAGAGGTACTATCACTGGGTCGGGATGAAGAAGGATGTTGCGAGTTGGGTTTCAAGATGCAACGTGTGTCAGCTGGTGAAGGCTGAGCATCAGGTTCCGAGCGGGTTGTTGCAGAGTCTGCCTATGCCGGAGTGGAAGTGGGATATGGTGACTATGGACTTTGTGACAGGGTTGCCGATCTCGCGGACTTGTGATGCGATCTGGGTGATTGTGGATCGTCTGACTAAGTCAGCACATTTTCTTACCATCAGGAAGACCGATGGAGCGGCGGCGTTGGCTAAGAAATATGTGCGGGAAATTGTGAGGCTGCACGGGGTGCCAGCTAGTATTGTGTCAGACAGAGATCCGAGATTTGCTTTGGAGTTCTGGGGAGCTTTTCAGGCCGAGATGGGCACGAAGGTACATATGAGTACGGCATACCATCCTCAGACGGATGGGCAGTCTGAGAGGACGATTCAGACTTTGGAGGACTTGCTGAGGATGTGTGTGTTAGACTACGGTGGTCATTGGGCAGATCATTTGAGCTTGGTAGAGTTTGCGTACAACAACAGTTATCAGGCGAGTATTGGGATGGTTCCGTATGAGGCTCTGTATGGGAGGCCATGTAGGACACCATTGTGCTGGACTCAGGTGGGGGAGAGGAGCATGTTTGGTGCAGATTTCATTCAGGAGACGACGGAGAAGATCCGTGTCTTGAAGCTGAACATGAAGGAGGCTCAGGATAGGCAGAAGAGTTATGCCGATAAGCGGAGGAGGGAGTTGGAGTTCGTGCTGGGAGATATGGTGTATCTCAAGGCAGCCATGTTGAAGGGTCCTAACAGGTCCATTGCAGAGAACAAGTTGAGTCCGAGGTTTATGGGTCCGTTCAGAGTGGTTGAGCAGGTTGGGACGGTAGCTTACAGGTTGGAGTTGCCACAGAGTATGAGGGCTTTTCACGATGTCTTTCATGTTTCGATGCTGCGGAAGTGTCTACATGAGTCGGAGGAGGTGTTGGCTAGGATCCCGGAGGATCTTCAGCCCAACATGACATTAGCGGCGAGGCCTGTGAGGATTCTCGAGAGGAGAGTCAAGGTTCTGCGTCGTAAGAGGATACCATTGTTGAGAGTCGTGTGGGACTGCGATGGTGTCGAGGAGGAGACTTGGGAGCCGGAGGTGAAGATGAAGGCCAAGTTTCCGAAGTGGTTCGAGAAGCAAGCGGAGGCTTGAGTTCTTTCTGTTGATGTTTCGGTGTTTTGTAGTAGCATGTGGCTACAGTTGTTGTATTTTCGTTTTGTTGTAACGATTGTACGTTTGGAGTATTAATAAGATATGTTCTTATTATTGTTGGATCGTATGATGCGAGTTCATGTGTAGTGACCTAGTGGGGGTTACGGTAACCTAGTGGGGGGGGGTTACAGTGAGAGTTAACATTTCCAGTGGGGAAATGTCATGGTGAGCCATGGGGGTGTGTCGGTCGATGGATGTCTATGACGGCACGCTGCAGAGTATTGCTCTCTAGGGACGGTGGGTTCCTGTAGATATGAGGGATAGTGGATCTCTCCAGGGGATAGTGGTTTCCCTGCATGCATTCGAGGGGATAGTGGGCCTCTCTAGGGACGGTGGGTTCCTGTATACTTGAGGGATAGTGGATCTCTCCAGGGAATAGTGGATTCTCTGCATGCACTCGAGGGGTAGTGGGCCTCTAGGGACGGTGGGTCTCCTACATGTACTTTGAGGGATAGTGGGTCTCTCCAGAGAATAGTGGGTTCTCTGCACACCGTAGCTCAAAGGGTGACGATCCTGCGAGTAGGTGTGGTGTATATGTGTACGAGTCATGAGTATGAGTATGAGCAATAGCGTCTGAGCAGGTTGCAAGTGGGCGACCGAAGGGCCATCGGGGATCGAGAAGGATCTCAGGTGGGTTGACCGGTGGGGTCAGGTGTGTGGGTTGGATGGTAGGGTCTGGTCTAAGGTTAGTATTTGTGCTGGAACCTCGATTCGGGCAATTTCGGAGAGTAATGTAGCGTCTTGGTCGTGCATGTTCTTGTCTGATTGTTGCACGATCAGTTAGTCCTTTATGCCGGGTCTACGGTGGGTCGGACATGTTCTTGTCTGATTGTTGTTCGATCGATCGGGCAGACTGGGCCGGGACTACAGCGATACATTGTGGTGTATCTCCGGGAAGGTTGGGTCGGGTTTCTGAGCTTAAGTGGTGACCTTAGCACGGATCTGAGTGGTTATTGGCTTGTGATTCGAGGACGAATCCTTGTCAGTGGGGGAGAATTGTAACGCCCGTGATCCAAAAATAGGATTTTTGGTAGGGTGTCGATCGACACAACAGAGTGTGTCGATCGACACGGGTGTTTTGACTCGTAAGGAGTCAGGCAGTAGAGGTTGTGTCGATCGACACAGTCTGTGTGTGTCGATCGACAGGGGGTTAAATCGAACCGAGTGTTTGATTTGTTAATCGCGCGGTTTGGCGTCGGTTTAAGGGAACCCTAGGGTTTGATATAAAAGGCTGGAACAGGGTCCTGGCCGTTTTGTTGGATCAGAATTCAGAAGAGAAAGGTTGGGAGAGAGAGTGAGACTTGTTCTTGAGAGGTTCATTGTATGAACAGCTTCTGATCGGATCTTTGAGAGGGCAAACGGCGGGGCTTTGCTTGGCGGTTTGGGCTGATTTTTGGAGGATTGTTGTCTGCGATCAGTCGGGTTTGAGGGGGAATTCCGATTGAACCAGAGGGATTCTGGAGGCGATCCACATACCGACGCGTAGCTGTGTGTGTCTAGTTTCCGGAACAGTCGCCTGTTTTGGAATTGGACCAGTGGTTCGTCGTGTACGAGGGTTTTAGTAAACATCGTTCATTCGTTCATTTCAATCCTTTGAGGTGAGTGCGTGACCATAGGTTCTCGGATGTAGGAATGGATGGAATACGTTGATTTATGTGTGTTTTGGTGTGGAATTGCTGTGGATTTGTGCTGGAAAGCGATCTGTAGGCCTGAGATTCGTTCCATGAGAGGATAGGTTCGATCTTAGGGTTCTGCAGGTCCGTGTCGATCGACAGGACTGTTGTCTGTCGATCGACAGAGGGACATAATTGTCTGTCGATCGACACCTAGAGGTTGTGTCGATCGACAGAGATGCTGCTGTCCTGTTTTGTGCTGTTGATTGTCTATGCATTGTTGAGTGATAATCCTGGTATTTGGTGCATTCTTTCATTTTAGTAATTGACCTGTAGATGGGAGGACCGTCTCACTAAGTATTTATGATAATACTTACGCATCTTTTTTTGCCATGTGATGCAGGTAAAAGCAAAGTGTGATCGTTGAATCAAGGCTGGGAAGAGGGGATGATCCTAGGGTCTCGTTTTGATGGTCTTTGATATCTAGAACTGTTAGGTTGCTGGATTAGTCATCGTTATGGATTCTTGGTTATTGAGTATTGATTATTGATTATTGGTTAATGGTTTATTGAAATTATTACTTAATCGTTGGGATGTTAATTGTGGTCGGTTGGATTGTCGAGAGTTAGCATTTATGAGAATGTTAATTCGGAATCAAATATTATTATTATTAAAAAAAAAAAAAATGGGTCGGGTTGTTTCAGAATCGCTCCTCTACTTCTGCAAAATGACTCCAACTCAAAGCCGCCTCAGAGACCGCAGCGGCATTTTCCGGAGTTGGATTATCAAGCACATGATTCTGTTTTTCACAAAGTGAATCATAAGCCTCTTTAGTGCGCTTCGTGATATCCCCATATCTCTCTTTATTCAATGCTCTCAAGTAAGGTTTTAGAGCTTTTAGTTTCTTGTGAAAACGATGCATAGCAGATCTAGACTGGAATATAGGCTCCATTGAAGACCAGGCATGAGAAACAATTTCAATGAATTGAGGAAGCTCGGTGAGGTAGTTAAATAATTGAAAGTGACGTCTCTTCTTTCGCTGTATACCACACACCTTTCATGGTCCGAAACTCCATTAGTTTCAAAAGCAGCAAAGGAATCTGGAAAAGATGATATCCAAGAACTATTGACTAAGGCCCAGTTTAGCCCAAATCTGTAAGTTCACAGTCAGCAACCAGAGCTTGAAATTCACACATTTCTGTTTGAGCGCCTATATATGTTTAAAACTTTGTTGTTATGTACATAAATTTAGATATTAGATAAATCATGTTATCTAAATAACTTATTACAAATTTGAAAATAAAAATTTATCAATCATTTTCTAATTGATTTTATTAGCTATAAAAAACAATAAATATGATTTAATATGTATTAGATGACTAATTCAAAACTAAAATTTTTGAAAAATAGTTTTGCCTATGTGGACATTCTCTATAGAGAGAGAACTCTCTAATTATATAATAGACTAGAATATGATTCGCGCGATGCACGAATTTTTGTTTTACTATTTTATAAATTTTAACGAAAAATTTTTGATTTAAATATTTCCCTTTTATGTTTTCTTTATTTTTAAAATATATATATATATATATATATATATATATATATATATATTCACTATAATTTTGATCAGTAACTCTCAACATAGTAATAAAATAAAACTTAATAAAACGTTGGTGTTTGAAATAATGGATGTCACATAGTAGTACTGTTAAAACAATGCATGTATAATCTTAATTTTTTTACTTTTCTTTAACTTTAAAAAAAAATCTTGTTTCTTGATTATTTTGGGTTAAAAGCATTTGTTTCAAATATATATTTATCAAATATATTTCTATATGTTTTGTTATAAAATTCAAGAATAATGGGACAATTACTTTGTTTAGTTTTTATGTGAATTTATTTATATCTCTTATATATTTAAAAATATGGTATTATAACACATTCAATTTTTTCTTTTATACTTTTGTAAAACTTAAATAGAACATTTTGAATAAAATCGTATATTTCAAAATTTTCACCTTCTTTTCTCATCTTTAATAAGATGGTTCAATGTCTCAACCTCTTAACAATTTTTATGCTTCAATAACTAACATCATTTAGTTTTTTTTTGTGATTTGAGTCTCTCATATTGTTTTATATTTTCACTCATTTGCTATTATATTTATATTACATATTTCTAAACTTTTGAAATTAAATATGTAAAAATTTATCGTTATTATAAACTAATAATGTTTTTATTACTCTAAAATGAAATATAATTGAAAAGAAATTTATTAATTATTTTAATTTGTATTGGTAATAATAAAATACATAAATAATCTTGTATGTACTACTTTTAATCATTTATTTACTTATTTTTCGTTTTTTACCCTACTTTAAATATTTAATTGTTATAAGTAACAATAAATATAAATATACATAAATTAAATAAAAATTTAAAAAGAACATTTATTGTAAAAGTATTTTTTTAGGTGGACACTCTAAGAAAAGAGAAAAGTGTGCTATCATATATATATATATTTTGTCACAACGCACTTTACACATTGGTTAACCAAACACAGCCGTCTTTGGGAACCAATGTGGGGTAGACGTGCCAACATAAGAGAAAACTAAATTTCGAATTCGAGCGGTTTGGGCCAGAATGTCAGCCTTCTCATTCCGTTCTCTAGGGCAATATTGTAAAGTAAAGTCAGAGAACCACGCTCGAAGTGTCTTGTGTGCTATCATATATATATATAGTTTAAGAAAATAAGGAAAAACATAAAAATAAATAACTAAATCAATTTTTTCATTAAATTTAATAAAATTGTAAACTATTATAGTATATATAATTAAGGAGTTTACTCTCTAACGAGAGTTTCCACATCATAGAAACAAAAAAATGTTTCATTAAAATTTATAGTAATGTTCATTTAGTTCATGTTTATTTATATTATTGTTATTTATAATTACAAGAGATTTACATTATATTAAAGAAGGAAATGAATAAATAAATGAATAAAAGTATTAAATATAATATTATGTATTTTCTTGGTAAATAATAATATAGAGAGGCAAACAAAATTAGAATTTAGTTTAAGGATTTTATGATTTGTACAATTGGATCAATGATCAACATCAAAGTTTCTTAGGAGATGATCTTATGATGAGACTCGAATATATAAAAAAAATCTTTCCAATATATATAAAAGATCTTTGGATGGTCACTGAGACCGTTTGCTCTTCTCGTAAGGTCCATATCTTACTAATGTTACCATGTGACACTTACCGATTTGTTGTTTTTCAAATAAAAAAATATTTACGACAATATTTACGTTGTATATGTACCGCTTGATGACCGTTTAAATATCTATATTTACAAAATTTATCTCTTAAAACTAGAATGATTATATCTATACTCAATTATTCACATGGTTAATAGTTTTAAAAAAACCTCGCGCTAGTAACGATAATCATAATGCCTTATGAAATAAGACATTTCATTTTATTAGGGTGATTTACTAAAATAACCTTAATAAATAGTTTTTTGACAATTTTAGTCATAATTTTTCATAATTACTCAAATAACTTTGAAAAGTTTTTAAAACCTGTTTTGTCCTTATTTCATTTGATAACAAAAAACGTATTTACGAAACTGCCATTAATGAGTTTCTCGCCAAAAGCGAATAAGTCTACCGATCACGTGATGGTAGATTTATTTAGTGATTGGTAGATTTATTAAGTGATTGGTAGAATTATTGATGTTCGCGCAATAGTAGACTTATTTATAGTGATGGTAGATTTATAAAATGTGGTAGACTTATTTCTAGTAGTGGTAGAGTTAATTTTGTGATCGGTAGACTTATTTCTAGTAGTGGTAGATTTAATTCTGTGATCGGTAGATTTATTGATGGTTCGTGCAGTCGTAGAATTATTTATAGTAGTGGTAGATTTATTTTTGAGTGATAGACTTATTAGTAGTGGTATATTTAATTTTGTGATCGGTAGATTTATTGATGGTTCGCGCAATAGTAGACTTATTTATAGTAGTGGTAGATTTATTGTTGAGTGATAGACTTATTAGTAGTAGTGGTAGAGTTAATTTTATGATCGGTAGACTTATTATGGTTCGCGCGATCGTAGACTTATTTATAGTAGTGGTAGATTTATAATATGTGGTAGACTTATTTATAGTAGTGGTAGAGTTAATTTTGTGATCAGTAGACTTATTTATGGTAGTGGTAGAGTTAATTTTGTGATCGGTAGACTTATTGATGGTTCGCTATCGTAGACTTATTTATAGTGGCAGTAAATTTATATTATGTAGTAGACTTATCACTTTTCTTGGTAGATTTATATTTGTTGATCGGTAGACTTATTGATTGTTAGCAGTGATAGACTTATTTATAATGGCGCTAGATTTATATTATGTAGTAGACTTATTACTTTCATTGGTAGATTTATATATGTTGATCGGTAGACTTATTGATTATTAGTGATGGTAGACTTATAGTAGTGGTAGATTTATAATATTTGGTAGATTTATTTATAGTCGTGGTAGTGGTAGATTTACGATATGTGGTAGACTTATTTGTACTGGTGGTTTATTTTTTTTTTGCCACTACTGGTGGTAGATTTATAACATGTGGTAGACTTATTTATAGTAGTGGTAGACTTATTCAAAAAGGGTAAAATCGTAATTTACCCTTCATCTTCTTCACCAATCCAAAAGCTGTCAAACCCTAACAATGGCGGCCAACCTGTATTTAGCTCGTTTTTACTGTATTTTAACTTGTTTTCAACTGGATTTAGCCTAAAACTAGTAGATCTAACATCATATATCCCTTTTCTAACCAAAAATCAAAAGATTTCAAGTTTTTTTTTTTGCTAGTGATTTTCAATCCGATTTTATCTAAATCCGGCGGCACACCTCCGCCTAGCACGTCTCTGGTGCTTCTGCAGCCTCCGCGGCCGCCGGATTCAAACAAATTTCCGATTTTTTTTGTTTGAATGGCATTTTCGTAATAAAAAGTTTTTACAAAGGTTTATATGTCTTTTATGACATTTGTTAAGTTTCAACCTTGTTTGAGAGTTATTCTAGTAATTATGCCATTTATTAAGGTTATTCTAGTAATTATCTATTTTTATTATCGGAAACATAGGCAGAAGAATAAGCAGAAAATAGATGTGTGTGTATACAACAAACATGATAAAGAAAATAAATGTAGTTGTGTTATAAACTCATTATATGGATGTCCATTATAAGCCCATATTCTAGAAGGTTCTAGACTTGCTTGCTCTCCAATTTCTACTTGTTCTCCAAGTCATTGTAATCCTATATATATCTTGTATTATTCATGGAATAAGACAACACAATTCCTTCTCTCTTTTTCTTATTCATAACACGTTATCAGCACGAAACCCTAGCCATTTGAGCATGAAACCTTAACCGTCTGAGCACAAAAAGCTAGTCGACATCATCTCGTCTTCATTTATCCGACGTCTCCATCTTTCACTTCATTTTCATCAAGATAAGCAAAACCCTAATCCACGTTATACTCCCTCTTTGACGCCACCGTTCTTTCTCCGACGTCTCTGATCTCTCCGTCTTTGTCATCGATCGAGATAAGTTTTAATTCAAATCTTAAAATCATACTTAATTATAAACTTAGAACGTGAATTCATATTACATAAAATCGAACAACGTAAATTCACCATGATTCGATCTCTTTGTTGTTTGATGGTTCATCGTTGATTATTTTATTGATGTATAATATTGAGACATGCTGTAGTCATAAACTATCTTCTGATTTGTCATCGAGACATAGTTCATAACAGTGGAATCTTGCTGATCGATACTATAATGGAATCATGCTGTCACATATTTTGTTTTATAATTTGTTTGATCCATATATCTTGATGGAGCACCCACAGTAGTCACAATAAGTTGTTTATCGAAAATCATTATCGTAATATTTTTATTACTTGGTTTGATGATTCGTATATAAGAAAGTACTTTCTAATTAACATGTTGGTCTACAATTATTTTGTAAAGCCTAGATAATGTTAGTAGAACTAATTAATTGTGATGAGGTGATTATGCTTTATATTAAAGATTGGTATATGATTTATTGATTTATGTTACTTATCTATTGATGACAGATAAATTGGCTCATATCTATTCTCCGATGCTGTCTCCGTTGTATCTCTACCAACTTTCTACCCAACCATCGAGATAAGTAATATTTTATCAAAGAATTAATTAATATCATAGTTACATTACAATCGAAGCATACTTTATATAATAATCGACACATGCTTTGATGTTGCTTGATTTATTTTCTAGACTGAAAATCATCAATAAGAATTTGATATAGATTTGATTGCTTGGAATTATTATGGATTTTACTTAAGAATTCGTTGGTTACTATTTCTTTATCTCAAATCATATGGTATCGTCGCTTGCTTTATATATTTAATTTAAAATCTGATTAGACTTAGATCATGTATAGCCCTTTGTTAATTGTTATTGATTTGTGCTAAAATTATCTTGGAGTTCTGCGAATATGAAATAAGAAAAACTAGAATTTTGATGATTGATAGAAATTGGTAAGGTTTTCATAACTAAAATCGTTATGCCATGGATACATAATAACTTGATTTGTTTAGATAAAGTTTGCTGCTGCATTCAACTATGTTTTATAGCAAATTGTTTTATGCTGGATAATTGAGATCAATTTGATAGTTTATATATTCATAGTAAAATTATGAATCACGTAATATATTGTCACGCTTTACTATGATTGCTATATGATTGCATATCCGTTTGATTGATTATAATAGACATGCAATAACCATTCTTATTGATCTATATGTCTTAGTTCATGATTTGATGCTTTGAGTAATGAATTAATCGATCTTATGCCTAACGTGACATATTTCTATTATTTTATGGTTGGTAAAACTGTTGGAGTTTTACAACAAAATTTATGAATTACATCTAGTTGTCCATTCCCTCAAGTGAATGTGACATATTATATGAGAAAAAAATGGATTACACTAATAACACTAAGCCAAAGAAGTGGCTATAAAAGTTATCTTCAGTGGCCAAGACCAAAATGTTCTTTGGTAGAAATTAAATTCTTACCAGAAGTGAGTAAAGAAAGATGGTAATAAGCAAAAGATATTCCAATTTTTTGGAAATTGAAAGAAAATAGTGAACACTCCAGAAGAGCCCGTAAAGGCTATTGCTTACGCCCTATGTATGGTATGTTATTCTAAATGAGTAAATTCGAGATTGATAACCCCGCAGTATTATAATCTCGAGGGGGAGAGTTAAAGAATCTCATCTAAATGATAAGTGATATATCCAGAAGATTATATTAACTAAGTTCTTCGAACAATTCGCAAAGGAAAAGTGTGATCACCAGATGTCGATATTTAAGATTACAAGACTTGAAAGTCTGTAAGTGAATGCAACTCAGTTATGTTGAGAGAATATCTCTAATGCAAAAAAAATTTGAAAAGCAGTCATACTATGATGTTGTCTTGTAGACACAAAGTCGTGAACAAGAAATTTAAGAAGTACACTAAACTATATCTAGTATTCTAAGGCTAAGAAAATACTGAGTTATTGATGAGAAATCATGACTCATGTATGACTATTTTTTGTCAATTCCCTGAAGTGAATATGATAAAGACCAAATAGATAAAATCACCGAGAAAGTGATTACTAAGTGATAGCCTCAGTTTCTGTTCTCTGACAACTCCCAACATTAGCTTTGGACTTTTGAGGGAGTAAGTGATTAGCGATACAAAGTAAACAAAAATTTACTAAGAATGAAAAGTAAGGCAGATGTTTACCAAAAATTTAAATGTTTGGCTTTACCGTATTGGTCATCCTGGTTTAATGATGATGCGAAAAAAAAATTTTATGTGGACATTCCATGAAGATCAAGAAGATTCTGCTTAATGATTTATCATATGTTACTTGCTCAGAAAGCAATATGATAATCTGGCTTTCACCAGATAAATAATTTGGAATCTAATAGTTTTCTGAAATATATACAAGGAAATTGTTATGGGCTGATGATATATCATGGTTTTTACCCGTTCTCGACCATGATATAAGTTCTTTTCATAGAGTCTTTTTGGTATTTTTAGATTTTTTATGAGTCTTTGTAGGTTAAAGGACGATTAGAGTTTAATGGAAGCTTTTGGAGCCTTTTGGAGCATCGAGGAAAGAAGAGACAAAATGATCAAGTCGGAGTCGAGTTTTCAAGGCTGTGTTGATCGACACGGTCCTGTGTGTCGATCGACACGAGTATGTCTGACGCGAAGATTAAAGATTTTCCTCTTGGGCCCATGAAGCCCAGAAGTTTACAGAAAAACCCAGTCCGAATTTTATACTTTATATATAGTTTTTCCTTAGGTTTTTAGTTTTTTATCTTGTTTTTAATTAAGACTTGGAGATTGAGAGATTTACAGAGCTTTTAGGAGATTTCAGACTTTGAGACTTCATCGATCTAAAACTCTATATCACTTACTCTATCTCTTTTATGCAATTTATATCATTCATAATGTTTATTGCATCTATGTCTGAGTAGTTTGCTTGTTAGGTTTAGGGTAATTCAAGGGTTTGATGAGAAATTGATAGGATTGAAAATCTGTTAGGATTTATCTTTATGTTCTTCATCTAGATTGATTTAACTCTGATTTTAGGATTGATCAACTGAAATTGGATATCCTAGGTTGCTTTAGTAGATGCGAAAGTATTATTAACAACCGGACATAATCTTAGATGAGCAAAATTATCTATTCGCAAAGAAATTTGGCTTAGTAATTTTGTGAACTAATCAAACCTGAATTTAATGCTTGATTTTATTCACTAAGTTTGCAAAGAAATTTAGAATTTAGGGATTTAGTCATAGATAATCTCTGCAACAAAAGTTGATTGGTTTTATATTCGTGTTTGAGTTCTAGAACTGTGTTTAACAAATCTTAATCGTTTTTACCTCTGTGTCGATCGACACAGACATCTGTCTCGATTGACACGACCGTATTTCAAGTCATTCCTGCGAATTACCCTTGGCCTAACCTTTTGTCTAATTGATTTCAAGAACTTTATCATCACTCACTGTTTACTTTGCTGTCTATTTTACATTCATACTTATTTACTTAGCAAAATTTGAACTCTTTAAACGATTGTGTGTTTAGAGTCCCTGTGGATTCGATCCCTAAGTACTACTACGATCTTTTAATTTGAGAGAGTAGCTCAGGGCAAATTTGAGCATATCAGCTGATCACCCACTATGTGACATTTAGATACCTTATGGTAATAATAGATGCATCGCTTCAATGGACGTATCGACTCGATTGACACATCAACTAGAAGGTCACATTTATCCTTGTTATAAATCTGCAACCTGAAGTTTGCAATGTTACTTTCTTGATTAAATTACAAGAGTATTTGTAACGCCCGTGAACCAAAAATGTGAGTTTTGGGTGGCTGTCGATCGACAGGTTCGTGTGTGTCGATCGACACGGGTTGTTATCTCCTCGAGGAAACGAACAGTGGAGGTTCTGTCGATCGACAGGTTGGGTGTGTCGATCGACAGGGGGTAAAAATCAGAATTTAGGGTTTTGATTTCTGGTTCGTTTTGAGTGGGCCGGTTTACGGGAACCTAGGGTTCCGTATATAAACCGTGAGGGACGAGTTCCTCAGCTTTTTGGCCGACTTTTCATAAGAAAAAGGGATTGAGAGAGAATTGAGAGGATTTGAGGAATTTTCAAGGAGTTTTTGTGGATTTTTCCTTGTTTCTCAATCCATAGTGTGTGATTTCGTTGGAAGGCTTAGAGCGTGGGAGAGGAGGCTGTTGTGGGTCTGTTGTTGGCGGATCAGGGGGCTGTTCTTCGTGTTCGTCCTTGTTCTTCGTCATTTCTCTCCTTCTTCCTTCGAATCTAAGGTGAGTGCGTGACCATAGGCTCTCAGATATAGGATTGTGTATGATGCGATTGCTTGCTGTGTGAATTGGTGCTTTGAGTGGTTGATTGTGCAGGATCGATTAGGGTTCCTGGAGATTTGGCCATGAGAGGATAGGCGATCTCCATCGAACAGAGGGTGTCCTGTCGATCGACAGGATTGCTTCCTGTCGATCGACACGGGGTCATCTGTGTCGAGAGACACGCAGGCTGTCGATCGACAGCTAGTGGTATGTCGATCGACAGAGGGACAGAATTGTCTGTCGATCGACACCTAGAGGTTGTGTCGATCGACAGAGATGCTGCTGTCCTGTTCTGTGATGCTTGTTATTCTATGCGTGTTGAGTGATAACCCTGGTATTGTATGCATTTCATATTTGAGTAATTGGCCTGTAGATGGGAGGACCGTCTCACTGGGTATTTATGATAATACTCACGCAACTCTTATAACCATGTGTTGCAGGTAAAGAAAAGATGTGATCGTGGAATCAAGGCCGGGAAGAGAGGATGATCCTAGGGTCTCGATTGATTGGAATTGCTAGGGTGTTAGTGATTTTGGATAGGAATTTGTTAGACTTTGATTGTTGAGGAATTCATTATTGGATAATTTGAGTATTGGTTTAATGGAATTGATTGGATAATAATTCTTGTGTGAATTCCGCTGGTTGTGTATTGTAGCATGATTGGATATTGAGGATTATCATTTATGGGAATGATAATCTGGTCCAATGTAAAAAAAAAAAAACGGGTCGGGTTGTTTCAATTTGGTATCAGAGCCCTTACGGTTCTAGGGCGGGAGAACGTAGTAACTGCATGTATTGCTGATTGTGTAAATAGTGTGAATTGATTATGTGAGTTAGTCAGTTAATTGTTGCTTGAGTTTGGAGTCCTGGATCATCTTCTCCGAGCCTTCAATGTGATTCCACGGTAAGTGTGTTGTCTGGGATTTCTGTTTCTAATGCTTATCTTCTGTGCTAAGTCAGTGAGAGATGGCTAGAGGCCGGGGTCGTGGTGCCCGTGGGGCTAGAGGGCGTGGTCGCGGCCGTGGTCGAGGACCGGCGGTCGATTCTGTTGAGTCGAGTGGGGCTCAGGAGGCTACGCAGGAGGAGGTTGCGGAGTCGCAGATACCTCCAGAGCCAGTGGGTGGTACTGAGTTAGCCAGTGTGGCGCAGGGCCCAGGTGGGGGTCTTGGCGGGGGCGATGCTCAGGGTCGGTTGGACCGGTTGGAAGCGATGATGCTTCAGTTTCTTGAGCGGTTGCCAGGTGGGGCACCGGCTCAGGGTTATGCTCCGGGTGTGTAGCCAGGGGCGGCTGGTGTTGAGCCGTTAGCGGCGGGTGTTCAGCCAGCAGTAGTCCGGGGGCAGCCAGGTGTGGCGGCTGCCGAGGAGGCTCCTTCCTACCTGAGGATTTTGGAGCAGATGCACAGGATTACTACTGGGTATTTCTCGGGTGGTGCTAAGCCTGAGGAGGCTGCTGCATGGAGGAGTCGTCTGGAGCGTAATTTCCAGGCGCTGAGGTGTCCCGAGGGATACAGAGTGGACCTTGCGGTTCACTATTTAGAGGGTGACGCGCATCTGTGGTGGAGAGGTGTGACGAGCAGGAGGCCGCAGGCGGATATGACCTGGGCGGATTTCTTGGCGGAATTCGATGCCATGTATTTTCCGCAGGAGGCGGTGGACCGGATGCAGGCGCAGTTCTTGGCGCTGACTCAGGGGGAGAGTTCGGTTCGGAGTTATGATGAGCAGTTCGGTCGGCTGCTGGTACATGCTGGTAGAGAGTTTGGGAGCGAGGAGTCCCAAATCAGGAGGTTCATGCTGGGACTTCGACCGGTGCTGAGGACGCTGTGCAGGGCTCGTAAGTACGCCACGAGGGCGGAGTTGGTGGAGACTGCGGCAGCCATTGAGGCGGATATGGGGACAGAGCTGGCTGCAGCGCTTAGTCCACCGGTGCAGCAGCAGCAGCAGAGGAGGCCGCAGCAGCAGCCGGCAGGTGCGAGCCGGGGCGGTAGGCCGGCTCAGGGACAGAAGAGGAAGTGGGAGGGCTCTTCGGGTTCCGGTCAGAGGGCCCAGAGTGGGCAGAGTGGTACGGGGTGCTATGGTTGTGGGAGCACGGAGCACCGAGTGGCAGCTTGTCCGAAGAGGAGAGAGGTTCAGACTACACAGGCTTGCTTCCATTGCGGAGAGACGGGGCACATTAGGGTGAGGTGTCCCAAGTTGCAGATGGCAGTGGCAGTGGTGCAGCCGGTGCAGGGGGCGGCTGTTGAGGTGCAGCCGTTGAGGCAGCTTGCAGCACCGCGTGTGTTCACTTCGGCAGAGACGGGGGGGTCCTAGCGCCAGGCCGATCACAGGTACATTTAACCTTAATTGGCGAATTTCCATTTTTTCTTTTTCTTAAACGTTGTGAATTGCTTGTTTTGGGAGTCTTGTATCTGTGATAATACTTTAGGCTCTGTGACACATGAATTGTGTAGGGACCTTAGTAGTAGGCGGGCGTGATTCCCATGTTTTGTTCGATTCTGGAGCTTCGAATAGCTTCATTACACCGGAGTGCGCAGAGTGCAGTGGGATCCGGAGTGATTCCGGGGAGCAGCCGGGAGTGGTTAGGGTGGCTGGAGGGAAGACCTTGGCTACTTTCGGGCGTGCTTGTGGAGTAGAGGTTCTGGTGGCAGGAGAGATCATGCCGGCAGATTTGGTTATCAGTCCAGTGGAGTTATACGACGTCATTTTGGGGATGGATTGGCTGAATCGTTACAGGGTTCATCTGGACTGTCATCGAGGTAGAGTGGTGTTTGAGCGCGAGGCGGGGAGGTTGGTCTATCAGGGCATCATGCCGACTTCCGGGAGTTTGATGATTTCGGCGATTCAGGCTACGCAGTTGATTGATAAGGGCTGTGAGGCGTACTTGCTGACGATTGTGATGCCAGAGTCTGTTGGGGAGGTCGCTTTGGGTGATATTCGAGTTGTCCGGGATTTTCAGGATGTGTTTTAATCGTTGCAGGGATTGCCGCCGTCTAGGTCTGATCCTTTCACGATTGAGTTGGAGCCTGGGACTACGCCGATATCTAAGGCACCTTACCGCATGGCTCCAGCAGAGATGGCAGAGCTGAAGAAGCAGTTGGATGATTTGCTGGGTAAGGGTTTCATCCGACCGAGTAGTTCACCGTGGGGAGCGCCGGTGTTGTTTGTGAAGAAGAAGGATGGTAGTTTTCGGTTATGCATCGACTACCGGGGCCTTAACCGGGTTACGGTGAAGAACAGGTATCCTCTGCCGCGGATTGATGAGTTGTTGGATCAGTTGCGGGGGGCTACTTGTTTTTCCAAGATCGATTTGGCTTCGGGATACCATCAGATTCCGATAGATGAGGCTGATGTGAGGAAGACGGCCTTCAGGACGAGGTATGGACACTACGAGTTCGTGGTGATGCCGTTTGGGTTGACGAATGCGCCAGCGGCATTCATGAGGCTGATGAACGGGGTGTTCCAGGAGTACTTGGATGAGTTCGTTATTATCTTTATCGACGATATCTTGGTGTACTCGAGGAACCCGGAGGAACATGAGGTTCATCTGAGGTTGGTTCTGGAGAAGCTGCGGGAACAGAAGTTGTATGCGAAGCTCAGTAAGTGCAGTTTCTGGCAGCGGGAGATGGGTTTTCTGGGGCATGTCGTGTCTGCCGAAGGGGTTTCAATGGATCCGGCTAAGATCGAGGCTATTAGGGATTGGCCGAGACCGAGGAATGCGACGGAGATCAGGAGTTTCCTTGGATTAGCTGGGTATTACCGGAGGTTCGTCAAGGGTTTTGCGAGTATGGCGCAGGCGTTGACGAAGTTGACGGGTAAGGACGTTCAGTTTGTGTGGTCGGCGGAGTGTGAGGAGAGCTTCGGGAAGCTAAAGGAGATGCTGACCACTACTCCCGTTTTGGCGTTGCCTGATGCGGGCGAGCCATATGTTGTGTATACGGACGCATCTGGTGTGGGCCTGGGCTGTGTTCTGATGCAGCAGGGGAAGGTGATTGCTTATGCTTCGAGGCAGTTAAGGAAGCACGAGTGCAATTACCCTACGCATGACCTGGAGTTGGCTGCAGTGATCTTCGCCCTGAAGATCTGGCGATCTTATCTTTATGGTGGGAAGGTCCAGGTGTTCACGGATCATAAGAGCTTGAGGTACTTCTTCACTCAGCCAGAGCTGAACCTGAGGCAGAGGCGCTGGATGGAGTTAGTAGCGGATTACGATCTGGAGATTGAGTACCATCCGGGGAAGGCTAATCTGGTTGCAGATGCGTTGAGTCGGAAGAGGGCTGCTTCGGCTCAGGAGCGGGATCTAGAGGAGCTGGCGAGCGAGATTAGCACGTTGAGCTTGTGTGTTATCTCGCAGGAGCCGTTGGGGTTAGAGGCAGCTAATCGAGCGGATTTACTGAGCAGAGTTCGAGTAGCTCAGGAGAAGGATCAGGGTTTGATCGATGCTTCTCAGCAGGCGGGTTCAGAGTATCAGGTCTCTGGAAGTGGGATGATACTGGTGAACGGTCGAGTCTGTGTACCCAAGGATGAGAGTCTCAGGCAGGAGATTCTGGGGGAGGCTCATTCGAGCATGCTGTCGATTCATCCTGGAGCGACCAAGATGTACCGGGACTTGAAGAGGTACTATCACTGGGTCGGGATGAAGAAAGATGTTGCGAGTTGGGTTTCGAGATGCAACGTGTGTCAGCTGGTGAAGGCTGAGCATCAGGTTCCGAGCGGGTTGTTGCAGAGTCTGCCTATGCCGGAGTGGAAGTGGGATATGGTGACTATGGACTTTGTGACAGGGTTGCCGGTCTCGCGGACTCATGATGCAATCTGGGTGATTGTGGATCGTCTGACCAAGACAGCACATTTTCTGGCCATTAAGAAGACTGATGGGGCTGCAGTGTTGGCTAGGAAGTATGTGCGGGAGATTGTGAGGCTGCATGGGGTGCCAGCGAGCATTGTGTCAGACAGAGATCCGAGATTTGCTTCGGAGTTCTGGGGAGCATTTCAGGCTGAGATGGGCACGAAGGTGCATATGAGTACGGCATATCATCCTCAGACGGATGGGCAGTCCGAGAGGACGATTCAGACGTTGGAAGACTTGCTGAGGATGTGTGTGTTAGACTACGGTGGTCATTGGGCAGATCATTTGAGCTTGGTAGAGTTTGCGTACAACAACAGTTATCAGGCGAGTATTGGGATGGCTCCGTATGAGGCTCTGTATGGGAGGCCATGTAGGACACCATTGTGCTGGACTCAAGTGGGGGAGAGGAGCATGTTTGGTGCAGACTTCGTTCAGGAGACGACGGAGAAGATCCGTGTCTTGAAGCTGAACATGAAGGAGGCTCAGGATCGGCAGAAGAGTTATGCCGATAAGCGGAGGAGGGAGTTGGAGTTCGTGCTGGGAGATATGGTGTATCTCAAGGCAGCCATGTTGAGGGGTCCTAACAGATCCATTGCAGAGAACAAGTTGAGTCCGAGGTTTATGGGTCCGTTCAGAGTGGTTGAGCGGGTTGGGACGGTAGCTTACAGGCTGGAGTTGCCACAGAGTATGAGGGCTTTTCATGATGTCTTTCATGTTTCGATGCTGCGGAAGTGTCTACATGAGTCGGAGGAGGTGTTGGCTAGGATCCCGGAGGATCTTCAGCCCAACATGACTTCAGCGGCGAGGCCTGTGAGGATTCTCGAGAGGAGAGTCAAGGTTCTGCGTCGTAAGAGGATACCTTTGGTGAGAGTCGTGTGGGACTGCGATGGTGTTGAGGAGGAGACTTGGGAGCCTGAGTTGAAGATGAAGGCCAAGTTTCCGAGGTGGTTCGAGAAGCAAGCGGAGGCTTGAGTTTTTCTTTCACTGTTGTTGGTTTTGTGGTAGCATGTGGCTACAGTGTTGTATTTTTCGTTTTGTTGTAACGATTGTACGTTTGGAGTATTAATAAGATATGTTTCTTATTATTGTTGGATCGTAAGATGCGAATTCTTGTGGAGTGACCTAGTGGGGGTTACGGTAACCTAGTGGGGGTTACGGTGAGAGTTAACATTTCAGTGGGGAATGTCATGGTGAGCCATAGAGGCGTGTCGGTCGATAGATGTCTATGACGGCACGGTGCAGAGTATTGCTCTCCAGGGACGGTGGGTTCCTGTGGATATGAGGGATAGTGGATCTCTCCAGGGAATAGTGGTTTCCCTGCATGCTTTCGAGGGGATAGTGGGCCTCTCTAGGGACGGTGGGTTCCTGTATACTTGAGGGATAGTGGATCTCTCCAGGGGATAGTGGGTTCCCTGCATGCACTCGAGGGGTAGTGGGCCTCTGGGGACGGTGGGTCTCCTACATGTACTTTGAGGGATAGTGGATCTCTCCAGAGGATAGTGGATTCTCTGCACATCGTAGCTCAAAGGGTGACGATCCTGCGAGTAGGTGTGGTGTATATGTGTACGAGTCATGAGTATGAGTATGAGCAATAGCGTCTGAGCAGGTTGCAAGTGGGCGACCGAAGGGCCATCGGGGATCGAGAAGGATCTCAGGTGGGGTGACTGGTGGGGTCATGTATATGGGTTGGATGGTAGGGTCTGGTCTAAGGTTAGTATTTATGCTGGAACCTCGATTCGGGCAATTTCGGGGAGTAATGTAGCGTCCTGGTCGTGCATGTTCTTGTCTGATTGTTGCACGATCAGTTAGTCCTTTATGCTGGGTCTACGGTAGGTCGGACATGTTCTTGTCTGATTGTTGTTCGATCGATCGGGCAGACTGGGCCGGACTATAGCGATACATTGTGGTGTATCTCCGGGAAGGATGGGTCGGGTTTCTAGGCTTAAGTGGTGACCCTAGCACGGATCTGAGTGGTTATTGGCTTGTGATTCGAGGAAGAATCCTTGTCAGTGGGGGAGAATTGTAACGCCCGTGAACCAAAAATGTGAGTTTTGGGTGGCTGTCGATCGACAGGTTCGTGTGTGTCGATCGACACGGGTTGTTATCTCCTCGAGGAAACGAACAGTGGAGGTTCTGTCGATCGACAGGTTGGGTGTGTCGATCGACAGGGGGTAAAAATCAGAATTTAGGGTTTTGATTTCTGGTTCGTTTTGAGTGGGCCGGTTTACGGGAACCTAGGGTTCCGTATATAAACCGTGAGGGACGAGTTCCTCAGCTTTTTGGCCGACTTTTCATAAGAAAAAGGGATTGAGAGAGAATTGAGAGGATTTGAGGAATTTTCAAGGAGTTTTTGTGGATTTTTCCTTGTTTCTCAATCCATAGTGTGTGATTTCGTTGGAAGGCTTAGAGCGTGGGAGAGGAGGCTGTTGTGGGTCTGTTGTTGGCGGATCAAGGGGCTGTTCTTCGTGTTCGTCCTTGTTCTTCGTCATTTCTCTCCTTCTTCCTTCGAATCTAAGGTGAGTGCGTGACCATAGGCTCTCAGATATAGGATTGTGTATGATGCGATTGCTTGCTGTGTGAATTGGTGCTTTGAGTGGTTGATTGTGCAGGATCGATTAGGGTTCCTGGAGATTTGGCCATGAGAGGATAGGCGATCTCCATCGAACAGAGGGTGTCCTGTCGATCGACAGGATTGCTTCCTGTCGATCGACACGGGGTCATCTGTGTCGAGAGACACGCAGGCTGTCGATCGACAGCTAGTGGTATGTCGATCGACAGAGGGACAGAATTGTCTGTCGATCGACACCTAGAGGTTGTGTCGATCGACAGAGATGCTGCTGTCCTGTTCTGTGATGCTTGTTGTTCTATGCGTGTTGAGTGATAACCCTGGTATTGTATGCATTTCATATTTGAGTAATTGGCCTGTAGATGGGAGGACCGTCTCACTGGGTATTTATGATAATACTCACGCAACTCTTATAACCATGTGTTGCAGGTAAAGAAAAGATGTGATCGTGGAATCAAGGCCGGGAAGAGAGGATGATCCTAGGGTCTCGATTGATTGGAATTGCTAGGGTGTTAGTGATTCTGGATAGGAATTTGTTAGACTTTGATTGTTGAGGAATTCATTATTGGATAATTTGAGTATTGGTTTAATGGAATTGATTGGATAATAATTCTTGTGTGAATTCCGCTGGTTGTGTATTGTAGCATGATTGGATATTGAGGATTATCATTTATGGGAATGATAATCTGGTCCAATGTAAAAAAAAAAAAAAACGGGTCGGGTTGTTTCAGTATTTCAGAAGTCATGTTTGAAGTATGGTTATTGGATGTCCATTAGAATAAGTGTTGAACATCTTAAAGCTCATGTTCAAACACAGAATGGTTTAGTAGCATTGATTCGCATCAAGCCAATGAATATATAATTATTATCCCAATAATTATTAGCTTAGGGTCAGAAGCCAAAAAGCTCCCATATGAAAAAAATAAATCTTTGAATGTGAAAAGTGCTCCACCACATCATTCTAAAATGGGACCTCAATGGAGGATAAAAATTTATGTTGGATATGAATGATACTAAGTATTTAGAACCATCCAAGAATGATTTATTTAAAGCTCGATTTTAAGACTCATTTTAATGAGTCAGTTTTCCAACATTTGGGGGAGAAAGTAAAATAGCTGGGAAAAGATATAAGCATTTATGAATTATCAATGATTCTCGGAATAAAAGACGAGAATTAGAAGTCCAAAAGATAATTCTAAGTTTAGCGTATTGATTGCCGGACGCATTTACTGACCCAAATAGAGTGATGTAATCACCTATACCAGCTATATATGCTCCAATTAGAATTAATGTCCCAGAAGAACAATATAAGGCTGCTAGTGAGTCTAAAGATTGCATGAAGCGTGATAGACCTATTTGGTTCCGAATATAAGAATCCTCATAAAAAAGGGAGCAGATAATTAGAATGACCAGATCGAGGAATGAAAGATTTCAGATGAACTCCAGAAGAGACATAAACATGATGAATGAAAATATTCAAGTACTTGACAATGAAGAGAGCTAGCTAGCTATGTCATGTTTGAAATAGAATGGAACCAAAAAGCAAACCGACGTCGTAATATTTTGCATACTATGAGCAGTTGATTTTATGAATAAGAAGAGGACCATGAAAGTCTATTGAAAAGTGTACACAAAGTAATAATTGGTCAAATCGAATGGAAGAAAATAGACGTATTATCTCTTGCAGATAATTAGACCAATAGTTTATGCACGTGAAGTGTAAAACCAGTGGGAGATAAATGAGTCTTTGTGTGAACCAATAGTGAAATTGTCACAAAGGCAAGAAATATTTTATGAAGGGATATGTTCTCTTGTGGTGGATGCAATACTTATAAGTCTGACAATATGTTATTGAACACTGGATAATTACATATGATTGCAATTCTTGAAGGATGTGAAAGATATAATTCCCGAAGGATTAAGGGTATCAGAATTATGTTCCCAGGAACTCTACTCAATCGAATGAATAGAAAATATGTAACATGGGGTATAATCATGTATTTATCAAAAGATTTTGATTATGTGATTCTTAATTGAAGATCATCGAAAATGATAATAATATATGATAAAAGATCACTGGATAATGATATTTTTGAAAGTCCAAGAAGAATTCGATGTAAGGAGATTTCGTAAATGATTTGCTATAATAGCAATGTATGTGATGATTTGAATACCACTAGAACTCCTTAAGAGATTAATATCTGAAGAAAGGATTTGAGAATATACCTTGGAAAGATATATTTATCTTCAGATATCTCAAGTTGAACATCTAGCGCAAAAGATGTTATCTCAATAAATCCTTAGAGGATTTTATAGAAAATGCTCATATATGTTTGGTCATGAAGTATCATATATAAAATGCAATGAAATTTTGTATGATAAAAGAAAATTAAAGATGATATGGACCAGAATTCCAATCATTTGAGATATCATATGACAATTATATGAATTTTAAGACTACGTTTATACTAATTTCGAGATATCGGAATTCATCTCCCGAAGAAGATGTTTCCGAGGTGGAGATATATAATGATGAGCGTGGATGTACTCTTTTTCCCTTATCATAATTTTATCCCATAGGGTTTTTCTGTGAAAAGGTTTTTAACGAGACATCAAAGAACACGCAAATGATAGACACTTAAAAACAAATTTTATCATTACAATGATATATGAAAGTCTATCAATCTCCCAAATGTATATCATACATTGATGATATTGAGAGAAACAAAGAGAATGATTAAGATAAATCATCTGAAAGATCCATGAGTTGCAGAAGAAAGGCGATGTACATGTTCTACAGATTCGTTTAAGTGAAGCTTTGGCAGACTTATTTTCCAACACACTTCCAGTTAGTACTTTCAAGATGTGATCTGTTCAAATTTACCCTGAGCTACTCTCTCAAATTAAGAGATCGTAGTAGTACTTAGGGATCGAAACCACAGGGAGTCGAATAACACAATCAATCAGTGTATTCAAATTTTGCTAAGTCAAAAGTGTGAATGCAGTAAAATAAACAACTAATGTAAACAGAGTGAATGATTATCAAGGTTTTAGAATTCAATTTAGACAAAGGTTAGGCCTTGGGTAATTCACAGGAATGAATCGAAACTGACTCGTGTCGATCGACACAAGTGTATGTGTCGATCGACACAGATGCAATTAAAACGTAGGATTTTATTAAGAACCGTTCTTGAGCATAAACACTAATGTAAAATCAATCAACTGTCATTGCAGAGACTATCTATGATTAGATTCCTAAATTCCAAATTTCTTTGCGAACCTAGTGAATTAAATCAAGCTTTATCGTTCAGGTTTAATTGCTCACAAAATTCCTAAACCAAATTTCTTTGCGAGTAGGCAATTTTGCTCATCTAAGATTATTTCAGGTTATCAATAATACTTTCGCATCTATTAAACAACCTATGATATCCAATTTTAGTTGATCAATCCTAAAATCAGAGTTATACCAATCTAGATGAAGAACACAAAGATAAATCCTAACAGGGTTTTAATTCATTCAGATTCTCATCAAACCCTAGAACTACCCTAAACCTAACAAGCAGATTACTCAGACATGATTGATGTAAACATAATCAATGAATAAATAATTTGCATAAAAGAGATAGAGAGGGTGATACAAAAATGGTTCGAAACCCTGGAAGTCTGAAGTCTGAAAATCTCCCCAAATCTCTCTCTCTCCCAATGTCTGAATTGAAAACTAGATCTCCACATGAAAACCTAACTAAAAACTATTTATACAAGTAGGAAAAATCGGACCGGGCCTTGATAAAAACGTCTGGAACTTCAAGCCCGAACAGGATTTCTTCACTAAAAGCCCGTGTCGATCGACACGTTTGAGTGTATCGATCGACACAACATCCATTGGAACTCTTCTTCTTCGTCTGGCACGAGAGTGTCGATCGACACAAAGGCCCTCTGTCGATCGACACAAGCTCCTCTGCTCGACTCCGACTTGATATCTTCAGCTCTTCGTTCCTCGATGCTCCAGAAAGCTCCATAAGCTTCCATTAGGCTCCAATCAATCTTCAACCTACAATGACACTAAAAGACTCGAGAAACACCACAAAGACTCTATAAAAAGGACTTATATCATGGTCGAAAAATGGTAAAAACCATGATATATCAACTCCCCCAGACTTAGCATTTGCTTGCCCTCAAGCAAAACATGCACAAAGAATGTGAAAGAGGTTTGAAAACGCAGAAACTTACCTTCTTTGGAGTACCGGACTAATCCCCTTCAACTAGTAATCCACATGATGCAGAACGAAATCCAAAATCAGACCACTATGTACTTCTCTGCAGACATTTGCAGCCTTCCAGATTCATCCACAACTTCACAGCATAATCCGTTAGTCTTCATAGCTTGGTCTCAATGTTCTCAATGCCAAAAGCCTTCTAGACTCATTCCCAGACTATACCATGACAAATCAACCTATACAACATTTGGTATTCCTCCTCTCCCCCAGACTTATTTTCTTCTATATTCCTATTTTTTATGATTGCTGAACTCAAAGCAGTGCATATTTCACTAATATTGTTCCTTGTTAGGAGACAGGGTCGTGACTCACTACTGTTGTTCCTTGTTAGGAGACAGGTTCGTGAGATTGGTCGTCTTCTTTATCCGTTTTACGGGACTCAGACTGCTGCTTTTTGAGCTGGGTGATCACCTCTTGAGTACAGACTCACTGGATTTTATTCCTCGTCTTGTACTCAGGAGCTATCATTTCACCCCAATCCTAACACAAATGAACATTTTTTTTTTTTTTTTTTTTTTTTAGATTATTAAAGGGAGAGGAGTACCATTACTTTCAAAAAGGGGTTGCACTTGTCAGGTATGAAGGAGGAGTCAAGCTCAATGGACATTGATCCCAAAGAGATCCGTGCAGTAGCTCTGACTTGTCGGATTATACTGGAAATAGCAGACGTCTCTAGTCAACCGGTCAATCCTAGGATTTCCCATTAGTCTGAACTCTGAAATCGTTCCTGGAAGAATGGTCACAAGCTGAAAAAGACAATCCACTAAACCAAAAGAAGGGTTGTTTCTAACTAATTTTGACTCAATAAAACAAAAAATTTCAAATTTGACCCAAAATAAACAAAATAAAGAAAAACACGTTAGTAGTTTCCTCCCCCAGACTTAACCAACACTGTCCCCAGTGTTGTCAAGGCTGAAGTTGGCAAAAGAAATCAAAGGAAAATTGAACTTGAATGAAATGAAGGAGATTTACCAAAGTGGGGACCCTGTCGATCGACACAAACAAGTCATGTCGATCGACACAGGCTCTGAGGGATTGGATCGTTGTGATGTCGAGAATTTTGAAAATTGAAGGCCGTGTCGATCGACAGAGTGAATGCCTGTCGATCGACAGAGACCTCACTGTCTCAGACTGCTGCTTTCTGCATCACTCAACAAACACGATCAAAGAAGAAGACACACAATGCAAATCCTTAAGATCATCAAGTTCAAGCTCCTAAAAAATCCAAAGAATAACTGACTCAAAAGAAAATAAGAGATAAAATAGAAAAACTTACAAGTGGGTTGCCTCCCACTAAGCGCTTGTTTTCAGTCATTAGCTTGACTAGGTCAGAACTTAGGTCTTTCGTAGAACGGTGCAGGGAACAACACCTGGAAAAAGCTTTGCAGTGTTCTGCAGCATCTCCTGGATCACTTCCTCTCCTTTTTCCCTTAGCTCCACAGGGATGAGAATTCTGAATTTGGAAAATGGTGTGGAAGTCTTCTTGCTTTTTGCCTTAGCTGGTTTGGATCCTCCATCAGGTCTGAAGAGTGGTGCAGACATGATCTTCTTCTTTTCTTGCAGTGGCCTCTCTCCAGTGATGACAGTCAAACAGGAGATATCTTTGTCATGGACTGCAGGGTAGTAGACATCCTCGTTGATTTTGGAGAAAGAGATTCGCTCATTAGGGAAATCAACGAATGCTCCCACAGTGGCAAGGAAGGCTCGCCCAAGAATCAATGGTCTGTTGCTTCCCTTTCTTGACTCCATAACGTGAAAGTCTGTAGGAATAAGACAGTCTCCCACTTGCAGCATCAAATCAGCAATGAATCCTTTCGAAGTTGTGGGAGTCCCGTCAGCCAGCAAGATAGACATCCTTGAGGCTTGTAGATCCACAATCCCTAGCTTCCTTGCAACATCCTCAGAGATAACATTCACATTAGCCCCAGTGTCACACAGAGAGTTCTTGAATTGCGTACCTTTGATAGAGCAGGGAATCACAAACGTTCCAGGACTTGAAACCTTGGGTAGCTTCCTCAATGAGGGTTGAGTAGGTTCTTCTGGGGTCATGTCCTAAATCAATGCGCATACTTCTACAGAAAGTATAGCACTGAACTGCTCTGAACTCAAGTTCTTTATAACCATCCTCTGCAAGCACTTCCTGACCACCGTAGAGAGCTTCTCAGCACCTATCAATGGAAAGTCCACAACAAGCTTTTCCATGATGGCCTTGCATTGGGCATCCTCCATCTCTTGCTTAGACTTCCTCCTTGGAAAAGGTAGCTTAGGCCTGTAGACCCTCTCTTCTGAACTAGCCGATGATCTCAAAGAAAGTGGGCTGTTCTGGGTAGCATGTCGATCGATACTAGAAGTGTGTCGATCGACACTAGAAGTGTGTCGATCGACAGGAGACTTCCTGTCCGATATATCTTTAATTACCTTATACTCTGTCGATCGACACAGACCAGTCTTGTCGATCGACACGAGCTCTGCTGTCTCCAAATCAGCGACTTCTCCTTCCTCACACCCCACAGTGATTGCATTGATATGCAACCTTGGGTTAGTCTCAGTCTTGGCCGGTAGGAATCCTTCTTGCCTTTTTACCGACTCCGCTGTTTGGGCTACCTGAGTGTCCAGCTTCTTCATGTGTAGATTGATGGCCTCAATTTTCCCATTCAAATCCTGATACATAGCATCCATCTTCCCATTGAAGCTCACGGTCATCTTCTGTTGACCCTCTAGAATCTGCTCCAGCATAGATTTCATCTCGCTGTTCTCTGTTGTCTGAGGAGGAGGTGTCTGGTAGGAAGAAGAACCATAGTTCCTTTGGTAGTTCCCGTTAAAACCTCTGTTACCCTGCTGATTTCCAAACCTCTGACCCTGAAAACCAGCTCCACCAATGAGGTTGCAATCCTTTTCAGCCTGTGTCGATCGACACAATCCTTCCATGTCGATCGACATGGGTTCTGGCTCGAAGTTCTCAACTTCTTTAGCAAACTGCACTGACTTCTTCCCCGTTAGCAAGTTGTGCATAGAATCCAATTTGGCATTAACCGCAGCAATCTGACTTCCATCCACATTTCCACCCAGCTTCTTCCTCTCGAAGTCTGCATTCTTTGTACTGTTGCTAGACGCCAAATTATCAATGAGGATCAACGCATCTTCAGGATACCTAGTGTTGAAATTCCCATTGCTAGCTGAATCGAGGGCCACCTGATACCTCCAGTCAATCCCTCTGAAGAAGATGCCCAACAGCTGAACATCACTGAACCCGTGATGAGGGCAAGCTCTCTGGTAAGACTTGAATCGAATCCAAGAATCCTTGAATGCCTCAGTCGGTCCCTGCTTGAAGGTGGAGATCTTGTTCCTCAGATCCTCGGATCGCGCCTCATCAAAGAAATTGTTGAGGAAAGCGTTCTTGGTGTCCTCCCAAGTAGTCAGCGAGCCTGGCTCCAGCTGCTTCAGCCAGTAGGCTGCTTCCCCACTGAGGGAGTATGGGAACAGCTTGCAGAAAAGGTAGTCGCTGGACACCCCGTTTGCCTTGATGCTAGAAGCGAGGTCCTCAAACCTCTCTAGGTGGTCCATGGGGTGCTCAGATGACAGGCCATGGAATGGGTGCTGGGCAACTAGCGAGAAGTAAGCAGGCTTCAGCTCAAAATCGCTCCTCTGGAACGCAGGAGGGCGAATTGCAGCCCTATTAGCATAGAACTCATCGGGCCTGTTGTACTCTCCCAGAGTACGCCCACGCACAGCAGCTGCTGGCTCTTGTCTCTGCACGACCTGCTGGTCCTCTTGGATCACAGCCCCGTTCTCATCCAGTCGCTGACCCTGAGCATTACGCCTGCGACCCTCAGCATCCTGCAAGTGCCCATCTTCACCTCTGATCAAGACAATTGGATTCATTCTGGCTGTCCTTGTCGCTGCTCTGTTGGCTCGTTCTAACCTTTCAATCTCAGGATTGAAATCAAGTAGCTCTTTGTTCTGATTGCCTCTGGTAACGCGCAGATGCATAAACCTGAAACACACAAAACAAAGAAAAGAAAAGAAAAGGTAAGTAAAATAAACAAAAACAAAAACTTAGACAAAATTCTAATAACACAAATCGATTGGTTAAATCGAGTCCCCGGCAACGGCGCCAAAATTTGATCTGCTCAAATTTACCCTGAGCTACTCCCTCAAATTAAGAGATCGTAGTACTTAGGGATCGAATCCACAGGGAGTCGAATAACACAATCAATCAGTGTATTCAAATTTTGCTAAGTCAAAAGTGTGAATGCAGTAAAATAAACAACTAATGTAAACAGAGTGAATGATTATCAAGGTTTTAGAATTCAATTTAGACAAAGGTTAGGCCTTGGGTAATTCGCAGGAATGAATCGAAACTGACTCGTGTCGATCGACACAAGTGTATGTGTCGATCGACACAGATGCAATTAAAACGTAGGATTTTATTAAGAACCGTTCTTGAGCATAAACACTAATGTAAAATCAATCAACTGTCGTTGCAGAGACTATCTATGATTAGATTCCTAAATTCCAAATTTCTTTGCGAACCTAGTGAATTAAATCAAGCTTTATCGTTCAGGTTTAATTGCTCACAAAATTCCTAAACCAAATTTCTTTGCGAGTAGGCAATTTTGCTCATCTAAGATTATTTCAGGTTATCAATAATACTTTCGCATCTATTAAACAACCTATGATATCCAATTTTAGTTGATCAATCCTAAAATCAGAGTTATACCAATCTAGATGAAGAACACAAAGATAAATCCTAACAGGGTTTTAATTCATTCAGATTCTCATCAAACCCTAGAACTACCCTAAACCTAACAAGCAGATTACTCAGACATGATTGATGTAAACATAATCAATGAATAAATAATTTGCATAAAAGAGATAGAGAGGGTGATACAAAAATGGTTCGAAACCCTGGAAGTCTGAAGTCTGAAAATCTCCCCAAATCTCTCTCTCTCCCAATGTCTGAATTGAAAACTAGATCTCCACATGAAAACCTAACTAAAAACTATTTATACAAGTAGGAAAAATCGGACCGGGCCTTGATAAAAACGTCTGGAACTTCAAGCCCGAACAGGATTTCTTCACTAAAAGCCCGTGTCGATCGACACGTTTGAGTGTATCGATCGACACAACATCCATTGGAACTCTTCTTCTTCGTCTGGCACGAGAGTGTCGATCGACACAAAGGCCCTCTGTCGATCAACACAAGCTCCTCTGCTCGACTCCGACTTGATATCTTCAGCTCTTCGTTCCTCGATGCTCCAGAAAGCTCCATAAGCTTCCATTAGGCTCCAATCGATCTTCAACCTACAATGACACTAAAAGACTCGAGAAACACCACAAAGACTCTATAAAAAGGACTTATATCATGGTCGAAAAAGGGTAAAAACCATGATATATCAAGATGCAAGTTCAACATTTGGGTACGTCGTCACAAAGATATCAAGTTATGCACTCATCAGGGGGAGAAATAGCACGTTGCACTCTTTTTCCCTTAGCCATGTTTTTGTCCCGATTGAGTTTTTCTGGTAAGGTTTTTAATGAGGCAACATCTTATGCGAATTAGGAATATTTTTACTATAATGACATCTAAGAGGGAGTGTTAAACTCATTATATGGATGTTCATTATAGGCCCATATTCTAGAAGGTTCTAGACTTGCTTGCTCTCCAAGTTCTATTTGTTCTCCAAGTCATTGTAATCTTATATATACGTTGTATTATTCATGGAATAAGACAACACAATTTCTTCTCTCTTTCTCTTATTCATAACAAGTTGAACGTTTTTGAAGAAATGAACACAACAACACATAAGGAAAGCAAATTAAGTCTGATCTTCTGATCATTACAAGTCCTAACCTCGGACTATGCTAATCAAAGGTTGAAGGGTCGATGCGAGCAACATGAATGTAGTTAAGCGGATGAGCCATGGTTAGGGTCACTCCTTCAAAAGTCTCTTCCATGTTGACCGTCTTACCTTTGATTCTCCAGTCAAAAAAATGAACCATCATTCCAATCGCGGTTCCTACAAAGATATAACCTAGATTCGATCCAGGAAAACCTCTCCTTCCGCTCCCAAAAGGAAGGTACTTCAGTGCTTGCTCTCTTATCTCATCTTCTCCCTCTGATTTTGAAGAAGCTAGAAACCTCTCTGGCTTACACTCATTAGGATCTTCCCAAGAATTAGGGTCTCTCATCTCACCATATACATTAATAACAAGTGTTGTCTTCTCCGGTATGTAGAACTCTTTGATCTCACAGCTTTTTTGGAACGTCCTAATCAAGAGAGGCCCTGGCGGATGCAATCTCAGCCCTTCTTTAACGACAGCTTGCAAAAACGGAAGGTTTGGTAGATCCGTTTCTTGAATCAATCTTGTTTTTCCTACAAGCGAATCGATTTCCTCTCTTAATCTCTCGAGAACATTAGGATTGTTAGTGATCTCCGCCATGGTCCACTGTGTTGTCTTCGCTGAGGTGTCAGTGCCTCCATTGATTATGTCCTGCAATTTCTTAGTCAGAAGTATTTTTACCACACAAAAAACACCTTGATATATGGATCCTCATATTGAATCATACTATAATGTACTGTGAAACATAATTTAGCATACCACCAACAAAGACTTGATCTGGTTCCTAGTGATCTTATACTCTGCCTTTTCGTTTTGATAAGCTTCCAACAACAAATTCATCATGTCCCTATCTTGATTCTCCTCCAGTTTTTCTTCATGTTCCACAAGAATCCTCTCCAACAACTCGTCAAATCCATTCGAAACTCCCATTATCTCCTTTTTAAACAGTGAAATTCCAAGCTTCTCAAGAGGCTTACGGAATATGTTTGCAACAACCTTCCTTGATAAGGCAGCCGTCTTGATAACCAACTCCATGGCTCTCTCTGCCTCACCGTTCTCCTCTGAACAACTTCTCCCCATGCTCATCCTGCATATCATGTTGTTAGTGAACTTCATCCCTTCCTTAACAATCTCAATGCTCTCCTTCTTCATCGACTTATCGAGTATTTTAAAGTAAAATCGCTTTAACTCCTCTGCACGGCCGCCTTGTGACTGCTCGATTGCCTGTGGTCGAAGAAGCTTCGTGGCAATGAGCTTGTTCATGAATATCCAGTAATCTCCATAAGGAGACGCAACGAAACTTGAAGATCCGAACACAAGAGACTCCTTGTTGGCAGTAATACCGTGAGATGAGACATTTACGTCGTGCGTCCTGTAGATCTCGTAGGCCATGGAGGCAGAAGAGATAAGGATTATGGGGAAACTGAATTCTGAGATGGAGAAGAGGTCCATACTTGGAGGAGATTTTCTGAAAAGCCTTGTGCGGTAGAACAGAGAGAAGAAGCTGAAGATGACCGATGATCGGCAGAGACGGAGGACTCGGAGGTAAATGGAAGTCATCTTGTGAGTCCTTTCGTTTCTTTAAGAAGATGAAAGAGTAAGAGAAGATGCAGAGGAGGATGAAGATGAAGCAGTTTTGAAAGTCAACGAAGATCATTGGTGCCATTGTTACTCAAAAGTGAAAGAGGAATATATGAAACATATTCAAGAATCCGGTATATATATAGCTGTGACCAACCATGCTTTGGTTATTACATTGTATGGACTAACCTGTGATTTTTATTAGTATATCTGAAGTTGAACCTCTGTTCAAAACGATTCCTCTCATCAAAACGATTATCTCCTATATAATAATTGAAGTGTATGCCATGATGGAAATTCTCATTACCCACTAGTACATGTTTTAAAATTTTAAACTTAACTAAATGTAATATTTTAAATTTACCATAACATCTATTTTTTTATCATATTAACAAGCTTTTTATTATTATATTTATAAAAATATATTATACTATAAAAATATATTTATTATGATATGTATTGTACTATATATATTTAATTACACTTACAACTATTTATAAATTTCACTACTGAAAAACATATATTGTTTTTCGTTTGTTATGTCCGACATTTCATATAAATCTAATTATCATATATATCGTATGTTCTATAATTTACACGAATAATGAAGATCAAATTTATATTTAAGTGATATTGAAACAATAAATTTTTTGAGAAATGCCACTTTTGAAGCGTCACTTTTCAAAAATGCCATTTTTCAAAATTATTTACCCATTATATCATTTATGTTTGGGTTAACTATGTTGTATTAGGGTTTAGTTTTGAAGGTTTAGGGTTTAGTTTTGAGGGGTTAGGGTTTGTTAGGGGTCAAAACATTTTTTAGGGTTTAAAACTTTAAGAATTAAGTTTTTAAAATCTATAATTAGTGTCATTTTTGCAATGGACAATACATAGTGATATTTTTGAAAATGTACACACCAAAAGTATTTATGTTCTTTTGCAATTGTCCCAACAAACAAATAACATTTGCATATGTTTAGATCAATTTACAAATAAAAATATTAAAACTGATAGCATTAACATATGTTTGATCATGATTAAAAGTATTCAACTTTCTTACATTTATGCACAATACATATCATTTTTGTACGTTTAAAGATATTAGAAATCATATATTTTTATACACGTTTAAATATAATATATATATATATATATGTTAAACCCGATAAATAAATTTATTCAATCATTTAATAGTAGAGGTTCAAGATTGACTCACAATGTAAGAAATGTAGGCATGTCAATTAGGTCAAAGCCGAAGAACGGTTTGATCTAACCCTAAAAAGACTTTGTTCATGCCTAAATATATAAGACCAACAAAAATGGGGCCTTTCAGACTCAAACCAGTCGGGCTAAAGAGTTTTAGAACTTTAGCCCGATTGGGTTTGGATTCGCCAGGAAAGTCCAAAAATAAACATATGATTTACAAATTTGGTAATAAGTTATGTTTAAAAATATTTCCTAAAGATTTATTCACATTTACTTAATACTATATTTTTGATCCGCGTCAAACGCGAGTTTAGAATATTCAAAAAAAAATTCATGATTTTTAATAATACACGGGAGAATATAAAAATAAAAAGATCAAATGATATATTTCCCATATAGATCAATATATTTTATCTTACAAATTAGACAGAACATAAAATCACCATACTTTTTGCTACGGACGGATACTCAAATAACCTTGCAATTAGGAGAAATTTGTTGAAAGAAAGATATTTGAGTTAGCTTTCTAGTTGAGTTGGAATCATATTATTTGGAGTTGTGGTTAGAAAGATACATCCGATTTGGAGTTGTGGTTAGAAAGATTTTACTTGCATTGGTTTCAATGGACATAATTTTGACTCTACATTATTGGACCGCTAATCTGATTTTTTATTGTTTCTCATTAAGGATGTTAAATCAGGAAACGAACCACACATTCATGACATGTTACCTTCCTTTGTCACTCTTTGTTGTCATGGTTGGTCAGCTCATCTTTAGTTGGTGTCCTATCTAAACCATTTACCTCTTTCAAGACTTCATACACTCTTCTTTTTCATCTTACATGCATTTGCATATATGTATAAAAATGTTTGAGAGAAAATGATCGATGTAATTTTCCGACCACTAGAGATGCGTAGATTTGTGGAGTACAAAAATGAGTTTCAAGAGCATGGCCATTCCTTGAGATGCGTCAATCATGGTAAATTTCTTACATGTATTAACTCATATCTACATAACCATTTTTCCCCTTCTAAAAAAGAATATACGAAAAAATCAAAAGGAAAGAAAATGGTTGTTTAAAGATTTTTATGTCCAAAGAATATCCCAACGAATGTCATGAATCAATGGAAGAGAGTTTCAATGATTTCTGGAGAAAAGTTCTAAGTCTGGGGGAGAAAGGCATCAGAAAGTGGTTGGAAAACTGTGGACATCAACATGTTAATTCTCTCTTGCAATTTTGCACAATATCTCACTCTCAAAGACTATGGTAACCCTAAACACTCTTAACCGCACCACTAAATGAGTCTTTCCTATCACCTAGTATCGTCTACTCTCAATGATATCTTTGATGAGAAATGTTTACTAATCCTAATGAGAGTGGAATAGTCAAATGATTTGAAGTTGAGAATTTTTCCGGTTAAGATTTAGAGTATGGACAAACTTTTGAAAGTCATGGTGGAAGAAGATGAGAATTTCTATGAGGTTGATATTTCAAGGCAATGATCCAAAGGGTATATGTAAGTTTCTACGTTTTCAACCCCTTTTCTATTCTTAGTTATTTTGTTTGTTTGAGGACAAGCAAGAAACTAAGTCTAGGGGAATTGATCTACTCTATATTTTACTACTTTCGTATTGTTTTTAATACATTTTCTATGCATTTTAATAAGATTTTATGCCATCAAATGTAGTTTTCTTCGTATTTGTAGGTTTAGAGTCTTAACACGGAAATTCATCGTAAAGAAAATTAAGAAGACTAAAAAAGATGTAAACTAAGCTACAAAAACTCACACAAGCTAAAGATATCATCCAAGCCAAAGAATTCACAATTCATCATATTTTACCAAGTTGAACATAACAAAATCATCAGACATTTAGCTAGCGACGGATTCTCAAATCAACTTGGAATTACGTGAAATTTGGTGACAGTAACGATATTTGAGTTAGATTTCCAGTGGAGTGGAATTCCATCATTTGAAGCTGCGGTTATAAATGTACACCCAATTTTCCAAAGACTGGCCATTTTACCTTGAAGTTGAAGAAATCGAAGATTGAAGCCGGTACCGGACTGGACCAGACTGTGGGTTTGTACTCCAGATCGATACCAGCACATGCAGGAAGGCACTTTTGAGCCCCGTACCGACCAAAAATCTCGTCCGGTACTGTGATCGATATTAGGTAGTTTTGGACCAAATTCCCTCTTTTGCCCTAAACTTAATCCCCGTTGACCCTAGACCTATGTATTGCTTTTTTAAAACCTCTTTTTTTCAATATATTTTCTATGCATTTAAAGAATTCTTATCTATATCGAATATTCAAAGGTTGGATCTTCTCTCTTGAAAATCCTAAATCCAAAACTCTATGAATAATCTATGAAAAAGTGGCTGCAATATTATTTAGTGTACATTCGATATAGAGAGGAATTCTTAAACCCTTCTGGTTTCAATTCAATTTTATTGATTATGAATCTCTTATTTACTATGTGTTTGTTGTTCTTAATCATGATTGATTAATTTTCTTGTTGAGTTAAAGGGTTTTCAAAAAGGGATTTATGGATTGATCGTTAGGTTGTTAGATTTGAGATTATTGATATTTGATGTTTTTACATCATTAGACTCATGTTTTCATCACCAATTATCCATTACTTCATATCATTTGCATCATATTTATGTAAATTTTTGTTTCATTTTAGTGATTAGATGCATTTTAGAGTTAGGATTTGTATTTGTGCATTTTGGTTCTTGTTTTGGTTTGATTTATGTACTTTTGGAGTTCTTGGAGCTAAGAGGATGCAATGGAAGCTTGGGAGATGCAATGGATATGAAAGGATAAGCCAACAATGCCAAGGAATGAAGATTTGGCCGAGCATACATGACCACTTGGTCATGACCGAGTGAAATGACACCAAATGAAGCTACCAAATGCCTCTGATTTTTTGGATATGATTCTCACTTGGTTTCCAGACCGATTGGAGCTACCCCGAGTGGTTATGCACTATTGACTTTTTTGAATTTTGTTGACTTTTGCCATTTGACCCGGATCTGACCCGGTTTGTCTCGGGTCGACCCGAGTGCATTTTGCTTTATTATAAATACAATTTTAGCTTTGTAAAAGCCTAAGTTTTCTCCTCTCTAGAGTTGGATTTAGATCCAAACTCTCATTTGATGTTATGGGTTGATCTTCATCTCTTCATGCCACTTTAGAGAAGAATTCTTCACCTCAATCTTTATTTTATTTTATATATCTAATTTCAAATTGTTTATGTCTTTTGTTTTCTTTTTCATCATGTTTATGAACTAGTCTTCTCATGGATTATGGGCTATGTAGATTAGGTTTATTTATGATTGATTGATGATGGTTAGGATTAGATTCATGTGAATTGTAAAGTTTAAGAAGTGCTTAATGCTAGATTTTTTTTAATTATTCAAATTCTAGAACATGGACATTTTGTGCCCAGAAAGTGTTCAATGAAATGTCTAGACCAATCTTAAATTTGTTTTTCATTCTTAACTAATGAGAATTGATGTTTAAGGTGATTAGTTGACATTGTGGACTTGAACTTAATGATTATTGATCTCTTAATTGCAATTGGAAAATTAGCTTAATTAAGTGATTAATGAATGTGATCCTTGTCATGGAATTGAGCTTGCTTGTTTGTGCTAACATCATTAATTAATCGTTAGTCCTTTCCAGTCAATTACCTTTACCCATGATCCATGTGTTTCTCTTTTGTTGGATCATGAATTATGCTAGATTAGAATTTTTGATAGTTAGATGATGATTATTATGGTTGATCCTTGTTAGATCTTTCACTTTGGTTGTTCTTAATGCTAGTTTTGACTTGATCACCCAAAATCTAGATCTTTTAGGCATTTTCACATCCGGAAGGTGTTTGTGGAAATGTTTGAACCAAACCTTTTGTGAGTTTGGGTTACATAGCTACTTGACTGTGGTTTTATGAACTCTTGTGACGAAAATGGGAGTATATTAATGCTTGTCTAATCATTGAGATGGAATGCTTGACCCTGGATTTTGAATGTGATTAGAGAAAGGAGTTTTTACCATTGGCGTTGACTAACCTAAAGAATGAATATTCCATTGTCTAGGATAGTGTTTGATTGAACATTTGACATCATTATTTGATTGTTAATCCATTTTTATGATAGCTTTATGTCATGGTCCAATGCTTTAATCTTGTTTATCTTCTAGCATTTCATTTTTTTGCATTTCTTATAGCATTTAAAAAAAAACCCAAAAATATTTGCTATAGATTACTTTGTTTCTCGCATCTTTAGTGTGCAATCTTTAGTCCTCGTAGGATCGATCCTTAAGTACTCCTCGTTGTTTCATGCACTTGTGGATTATTTGAGACTTTATAAATGTAAAGTTTCGATCGCCTATTGGATCTTTGGTCTTTAGCGAAGGTAAAATAGAGCGCATCAATTATCGATAAAATTCTTTATCTAAATTTGTACTTAATGCACATTGCTTGATTCACCATCTAGCTACTGCATTTTAGGATAATAAACTCACTGAAAATGCTGTTAATTACCTTAACTAATTTAGATGAGTAAAGAATTATAGCTTATGGAATTAGAACTATGAAACTTTGTGAACATATCAAACTTAGACTATATGGGGGAATTGTTTAACTACTTGACTACCTGCGGGAATTGTGTAATTTAGGTTGTTAGACATAGTGAATGGCGCTGCGGAAGTAGGTCAATTAATCTATTTGCTGTTTGAGTTCTAGAAAATATCTATCAAATTTTTTTGTTTAATTTATCTGATTTAATTGATCCATGATACCCTGTGAATTTTCTAATGGCCAATGTCTTCACTAATGATTTTATATATTAATTTACTTTCTTAACATTTTATTTATTTTTATTTTCATCACTATTCACAGCGCTAAATCAAAAGCCCATATTTTCTATCTTAGTTTAATTCAATGTATAAAATTCAGTGTGATTATTTGATCTCTAGTTGATTGGATTTACTGCCATTTCTTTACCTTATAGAGCTCTTATTATTGTCTCATATATTCAGATACGGCATCAACACGTTTTCTTTTTTGGTCAAAGCATCAACACGGTTAAAAGGGTTTTCTGCAAAATAACCCTCCACAATATATTTTTTTGCAAGATTATCCTTCAACTTAGAAAAAATGCAAATCAATGCATTCAACTCTATAAAAACTTGCAAAACAACCTTTCATAAACTTTTTTTTTGCAAGATTATCCTTCAACTTAGAAAAATACGAGTCAATGCATTCAACTCTATGAAAATCCGCAATATAACCCTTAACCGTGTATAGGTTTTTTAATTTGTATATGACTATGTATTTACCATCAAAATTACGTCGTTTAGTGAATTTTAAAAAGTGCAAAATTACGCATGCAGGGGATTCGAACCCATTATCTCTACTAGAAATCTGGAAGACACAACCACTTTAACATGATAAGCTTTGTTAAATTCACAAACATAAATAAATATAATACGATTTTCATTTTTCACCAACTCTAATCTAGAAATTCAAAACCCAGAAAGACAAACTCGAGCTTTATACCAAACATTAGCCCAAATGAAGCTAAAAGCGAAATTCAATTCAATAGAACCTTGATTTTCCCTAGAAACTCGACGACCCATAAGGGAAAGACTCAAGCTTCAAACACAAAATGACCCCAAAAGCATTGAAATGAAGCTAGAAGCGAAATTTAGATGAAGAAATTGAAAAAATCCTTCACGGGAAAGATTCAGAAATTTTGAAGAAGAGAAGGAAAGTGGTGAATTTTGATTTAGAGTCAGTGAATATCGTATTATATTTGTATATGTTTGTGAATTTAATGAAACTTATCATGGCAAAGTGGATGTGTCTTCTGGATTTTTAGTAGAGAACATGGGTTCGAATCCCCTATGTGTAATTTTGTTCTATTTAAAATTAGCAAAATGACATAGTGTTGATGGTAAATACACAATCATATACAAATTAAAAAAAAACATATACACAATTAAGGGTTATATTGCAGGTTTTAGTATATTTGAATGCATTGATTTACATTTTTCTAAATTGAAAAGTAATCTTGCAAAAAAAAAGTTTATGAAAGGTTGTTTTGCAGGATTTTATAGAGTTGACTGTATTGATTTGTATTTTTCTAAATTCAATAGTAATTTTGCAAAAAAAATTATTGTGAAAAATTATTTTACGGAAAATTTCGATTAAAATTATTATTTTTATTCAGACGCTCGTTACACGGTAGTATTCAAAAGATGCCTTTTCTCCCAATGAGACAAATTGTTTCATCTTTACCAGAGTTACTATATTATCTCTATACTATTAAAAGAGAAGTCATTTAGAGTAAATGTCCAAAATCCTATCTAATATTACTGAAATTGCCATTGGTTTTAAACTATAGAAATTCAATTGAAATGGGTAATTTTGGAATTTTTCAGTGGCAATTTCAGTAATTTTAGGATCAATTTTAGACATTTTTAAGCTGAATTCGGTAAAACACGCGGGTCGTGGGTACTGACCCGGTTCCGACCCGAATCATTAATGGCACTATGGTAATTTTTCGGGCTAAAAAAAACTGGGTCACAAAGGAAGCAATTTCATCTCTTCCTCTCGATCTGAAGAGAGAATTTCATCTCTCCCTCGATCTGAATTTCTTCTTTTTCTTCGATCTGAAGAGATAATTTATTCTTCTTCTTCTTTCTTCTTCTAGGGTTCTTATCTCATCTCTCTTTCTCTCAATCTGAATCGACAATAGATGGTTGCTCTTCCTCTTCACGGTAGAGCTTCAACGCCGTTTGGTTGCTCTTCCTCGCTCGATTAATTCCTCACAGGCAAGCTTCTTCCATTTTCTTTCGTGCCTCTCCCTCGATTTCGTTTCACTTTTCTCAGATTTTCGTCGATTTGAAAGCAAATCGGAATAATTATTAGAGATTGATAAACCAGATTGTCCCCGTTCTGTAATTGAAAAGTTTTTGTTGCGTCTCTGTGATGTAGAAAACCCTTATTTTGGGGGTCCTTGTGCAGTCTCTCAGATCAAATGCTCTTGAAATAGGCCCTGCCTTTTTCAATACATTTGATTTTGGGTTCCTCATGCCTTCCATTTCCCTTTAATTTCTGTAATTGGAATGTGAAAGAAAGACCTTTATGTGTATCTTTTTGTTCGGTCTTATAATTTACCTTTGAGGAAACCAGCCTTGATTCACAATTAGTCTATGTTAAATCATTTTTGATCTTTGTTGTTTCGGTTGTTATTTTGGAATGTGGACTTGGTTTTGCAGTGAAGAGGTTGGTTTTCTAGAGCTGCTTCTGATTTGAGCATTGAGGATATGATGGCTGAATATTCTTTTCAGCCACCTCAAATAGATGAATGGTTTTGGTGTATTGAATATGTAGCCAATTTGCTAAGGATATACGCTGCATACTTGGTAACTCGATTTTTGGAAATCCTCTCTTTTATATATGGTTTTGTGTGTACATTAAAAAAGAAAGTCTCTTTGTTTCAGAATTGATGGACATGGGTTATCCCTGCAAGCATAGCTATGGGAAGAGGATTAATGAAATCTTGGCTCTTAGAGTCTTAGAGTCCATGTTTGATGATCATGATAACTATTACTCTATAAGCTACCTTTGATTTCATTGTCGGGACATTTCATTTGTTCCCTTGTGTTCTACAGTATACAATGCTAAACATACAATGCTAAACAGAAGTTTCTTCCATTATTAAATCTGCTGTTCATCTTACATTAAATTTCCATGAATCATTCATACCAATCATTTTTGTTTTATTCTCAATTTTTGTAGGATGAGTTTTCAAGTTGGAGCTCTTTTTGCCTGAAGAATATCCTATGGCAGCTCCCAAGGTAAGTTGCTTAAGTTTTTTTTTTTGGCGAGTATTTCTTTCTTCATTTTATGTTTTTTTTTTGTGAGCTTTGGGCTATTCCGTTGTATCTTGAGTAAAATTAGTATGTCCTCACGATATTAAGTGGAGGCATTGTAATTGGCTATCATGGTTGTTTATAAGTTTGGTGATTCTGGTTGGCTTATGACCACTCCCAAATGTATATATCACATTGTAACATTAGACAAAGTTTCTACATTGATCTAGAGTTTGTGAGTCTTATTAATGTATCATTTGTAACACAGGTTTAGTTTCTCACCAAGATATACCATCCTAACATTGACAAGGTCTGTTTTGTAATCTTTCCTTTGTTTTCTCTTCAAATCAAGATAAAACTCATGTTCATATATATATCCTTAAGAAACATATTTTTGTTTGCTTTTATTATGTATATAGCTTGGAAGGATCTGCCTTGAAATTCTGAAAGACAAGTGGAGTCCTGCACTACAAATACGAACTGTGCTCCTGAGGTAAAAAAAATATTCCTTAGATTATCTCTCTCTCTCTACTAAACAAAAAAAACAGTATAGCAATTGATTAATGACAGATTTGGGTTTGGTTTTAACCTTTTGCAGCAATGTTAATCATCAAGCCTTTAAGAGAAGCTCGGCCATTGATTCTTTTAATGATTTGTTTTCCCCATATTGAATTAACCTCACATGGTGAAACTATAGAAGAATGCAAATTATGTAACTACCTTATCTAGCTCTTAGTATCTACGTATTCTCTCTCCATATCTAATTAAATTTGTTTGATGTTGCCTTATAAACATATTCTCTACACAGAAATTTGGGGAGATAATATGTAAAAGAAATATTATTGCCTTATTCCGAAATCTACAACTTTGGTATCAAGTCAACATAAATGAAAGAAAGATTTATACTCATAATATCTTAACCAAAAGATTTTCATTCCTAACCTAAAAAATCTTTCTTTAAAATGTTTTGCTGAAAATTAAAAATAATTAAACTTTCGTATAAATCAGAAACTAAAGAAAAAAAATTATTTCGTATAAATAATTAAAATAATTAAACTAACAAACTTTCGTGAAATTAAAATGTTTTGCATTTAAATATATACGAAATTTGATTAAAATAAATTTTATACTCAATATCTTAACCACAAAAATTTTCATTCCTAACCTAAAAAATCTTTCGTATAAATCCGAAACTAAAGAAAAATATTCTTTCCTATAAATAATTAAAATAATTAAACTAACAAACTTTTGTGAAATTAAAATTTTTTGCCGAAATTTTTGTAGAATTTATAAGTGTAATTAAGAGAATATTAACTATCTTATCTATTTGTTAGTAACTAAATATTATCTTCCTAAATATCACGAAATTTGTTTGATGCCAAAATCTTAAATGCTATATTTTCTTGCCTTATAGCAAAACAATTGTTAATCAATGGTTTAAATATAAATCAGTTATGGAATCTAATATATTTGGTTCCTGCGAAATATCTACCCTTTTTTTGTGGAGTAGTTTTTTTTGTAAAGGAAAACATTTACAGCAAAGATCGAGATTTTCACTAACATTTTACAAGCTTTTTCACCAAAAATAAACGTGTTAGAAGATGTGCAACCCTCCATCGCAGTGCCTTTCTTCCCTTTAGATTTAGATCTATTTCTTTACACACATAAGGTCTTTACCTATTTTCTTTCGACCCCATAGCCCACAAACAAACCAAGAAACTGAAACAACCCGACCCGTTTTTTTTTTTTTTTTATATAGTAACGAATTAGCATTCCCATAAATGTTAACTCTCAATATGCTAAATTCACAATCACAACAAACCAGCGGAAACAATGACAATTACCAATAAACCATGCAACATCAATCAATAATCAATTCCACTTAACCATTCTACATCATTCAACAATCCAGAATTACTAACACCCTAGCAATTCTAACAAACTCAACAATGACACAAGCAACCGAGCCCCTAGATCATCCATCTCGTCCTCGCCTTGATTCCACGATCACACTATATCTTTACCTGCATCACATAGCAAAACGAGATGCGTGAGTATTATCATAAATACCCAGTGAGACGGTCCTCCCATCTACAGGCCAATTACTCAAATGTAGAATGAATAAAATACCAGGGTTATCAATCAGCAAGGCATAGAACAAGCAACAACATAAACCAAACAGCAGCATCGATGTCGATCGACACAACCACTAGGTGTCGATCGACATGATGTTGTGTCGCTCGACACACCACCATGGTGTCGCGCGACACAGATGTCTGTGTCGATCGACACGAAGCAATCATGTCGATCGACACGCACCTGCAGATCATGGAGATCGAGCCTAATCCTCTCATGGCTCGAACCACACGATCTCAGTCGATCCCGGCACAAACCCAGTGACCAAAACACAACAATCCACACCAAAACACAGCAAACAATCGCACTCTATCCAATCCTACATCCAAGGACCTATGGTCGCGCACTCACCTCAAAGGATCGAAAAGAAAAGGATGAACGACGTTCACAAAATCCCACGCACACGACGAACCACTGATCCAATTCTGAAGCAAGCGACTGTTCTGGAAACTAGACACACACAGCTTCGCAACGGTGTATAGAACGTCTTGTAACTCCAAACAGATCGATGGGAAAACAGCCCGCAATCTCGCTAATCGAAACTGGAAACACAGAGATTTCAGAACTGACACCCTGAAATCAAACGAACACAGAGAAAGGAGCTTACCTCCAAATCAGGATCCGAAACCTGATCTAAACACTAGACAGAAAGATATTTCCAACAGCATAAGGATCATCTCCTGATTCTCTCTGGTTCGATGGGAAACCACCCTCGAAGTGGACTGATCGCAGACTCGAGACTGCAGAAACCTCACACAATCAAACGGCCATAACTCAACGAATACTCAACCAAATCACAAGCGGTTTCTTCTTACATCAAGACCAGAGGACGAAGAACTTACCCTCAAAGTTTCGTCTGAAACCGAGCTGATCTCCCTAGCCGTTCGTCCTCTCCAAAATCCGCAAAAGAACTTGCCCTCAAACCTCCACACTTTCAAGGATCAACAAGGATCCTTCTCTCCTCCTCTCAATCCTTCTGATTTCGGCCACAACTCTCCAAAAAACGCAGCCCTAAACCTTTCCCTTGGCTTATATACGAACCCCCTAGGGTTTCCTTAAACCGACGCCAAACCGCGCGATTAACAAATCAAACACTCGGTTCGATTTAACCCCGTGTCGATCGACACGCACAGACCGTGTCGATCGACACAACCTTCACTGCCCGACTCCTCGCGAGTCAAAACACCCGTGTCGATCGACACACTGACCTTGTGTCGATCGACACCCTATCCAAAAATCCACTTTTTGGATCACGGGCGTTACAATTCTCCCCCACTAACAAGGATTCGTCCTCGAATCACGCAACACCGCCACACCACGGTCTCAACCAACTGACCCGCACCCGGCCAATATCCTTCGAGATCACACTCGAATACCACAACCCGTCCTGCTAAGGCTAACACTCTCGCCTAAAATTCGACCATATTCACCCGGAGCACCAACGATGCACGCCCCATGGTCCGGATTAAGGCTGCCCGATTGACCGTCCAACAATCAAACAAGAACATGTCCGACCAACCGTTGACCCCGCATTGGACCAAATGATCGTACAACAATCAAACAAGAACATGTACGACCATCGGCGTAACATATGCTACCAGGATTGTCCGAACCGAATTCCAGACTCTAATAATAACCCCAGACTCGACGTCCACAACACAACCCTGGCCCTCAGCCAACACCACTCGGGTCATACCTGAACCCCGAGTTCTACTAGGCTCACACTAGCCTCATTGCACCGTCTCACCACGGCTGCAATCCTGACCCAACCCGGTCAGCACCACCTAAGATCCACCTGATCCCCAAGCCCTACCAGGCTCATACTAATCACAATGCGCCGTCTCACCACGGCCCCCACTCCTGGTCAAACCAACCAGGATTATTCAAGATCACCCTCGAATCACAAGTTAGTCCACACACGATCCCTGCTAAGGCTACCACTTCCGCCCAGAAACCTGACCAGATTTCCCCGGAAACCTCCAGAATGTACCGTTATAGTTCTGACCAGGCCTGCCCGAGTGATCGTACAACAATCAAACAAGAACATGCCCGACCAACCGTAGGCCCGGCAAAAGAATCAATCGATCGTGCAACAATCAAACAAGAACATGCACGACCAAGACACTACATAACTCCAGAGTCATCCGAACCGAGGTTCTGAACACAAGTAGCCACCCTAGACTAGACCCCAACACAACCAACCCCTGGCCCTACCAGACCAGCACCACCTGAGATCCATACTGATCCTTGAAGCTCATCCAGTCTCATACATATAGCCACATCACACAACGCACTGTCCCAATACTCAATATATATACACACCCTGCACTCCCAAAGTCGTCACTCCGAGATCGGGGTGTATAACATCCAATCACCTTCCGGGCGGCCACCCGTCAGGCTGGTCTGCTCCTCGCTGACACGTCTTCAGAACACACAGTCCGTCCAATGCTCCACGAGCAGGTGACACCAAATGTCCCCTGGGGAGATCTCCGTCCCCCGAGATATATACAAGAGGCCCGTACTGGTCTCCCGGAGAGAATCTCTGTTCCCTCGAGTATGCCCGGACACCTTCTGTAACGTGACTACCAGTACCTATTGACTCGGATTCCTTCACGTGGCTCACATGACATTCCGTACTGGAATATCATCCATGACCTGTACGCGGTCATGTGGAACAACCCGTGTTCCTAGAACAACCCGTGTTCCTTGGGACAACCTGTGTCCCCTTAGAGCAACCCGTGCTCTCTGAGCAACCCGTGCTCTCTGAGCAACCCGTGCTCTCTGAGCAACCCGTGCTCTCTAGGGTCCCTGGAACGGACAAGTCCAGCAGAACCTTCCTTCCAGACCTCCCTAGGAAATAGACCGATCCTAATACCGCATAAGATCTCTATTCCCCAGCCAACTGGAGTCCCGGGACAGACAAGTCCTAATACCGCATAAGATCTTCTTCCCGACTCCTCCAGAAAATAGACAGATCCCAATACCGCATGAGACCTTCTATTCCCCAGCCAGCCCCCTAGCAAACGGACGCAACCTGACTACCCAAGGCTCGCCGCTTCTAGAGGTCCCAGCCACGGGCAAGCTCTAATTCCCATAGAACTCCCATGCTGCCAGGCAATACAACACGCATGACCATACTGGTCATCCACCACACATGACCTCCACCGGTCATCTACTATAGGAACTCACATCCTATAACCCAACCCAATGACACTCCCGTCATGACATAGGAACTCCCCATCCTATAACTCCTCATAAGGAAACACATCTTATGAAACACAAGACTAATAAGAATACCTCATCTTATTACTCATCAAAAATGTAAAACGTACAACAAACCCAAAAGACTAAAACCAAGAAAGGAAAGACTCCTCAAGCCTCTGCTTGCTTCTCGAACCACTTCGAGAACTAAGTCTACATCTTTGCCTCTGGCTCCCAAGTCTCCTCCTCAATACCATCATAGTCCCCCACGACTCTCACCAACGGTATCCTCTTCCGGCGCAGCACCTTGACTCTCCTCTCGAGAATCCTCACAGGCCTCGCTGCCAACGTCATGTTGGGCTGAAGATCCTCCGGGATCCTAGCCAACACCTCCTCAGACTCATGTAGACACTTCCACATCATCGACACATGGAAGACTTTGTGAAAAGTCTTCATACACTAAGGTAACTCCAGTCTATAAGCTACCGGTCCGACCTGCTCCATAACTCTGAACGGTCCCATAAACCTCGGACTTAGCTTATTCTCAGAAATGGATCTGTTAGGACCCCTCAACATAGCTGCCCTGAGATACACCATATCTCCCAGCTCAAACTCCAACTCCTTTCTCCTCTTATCGGCATAACTCTTCTGCCGATCCTGAGCTTCTTTCATGTTCAGCCTCAAGACACGGATCTTCTCCGTCGTCTCCTGAACAAAACTCGCACCAAACATGCTCATCTCCCCCACTTGAGTCCAACATAGAGGTGTCCTGCATGGCCTTCCCTACAACGCCTCACAAGGAGCCATACCAATACTTGCCTGATAGCTGTTGTTATAAGCAACTCTACCAGGTTCAGATGATCCGCCCAATGACCACCATAATCCAGCACGCACATCCTCAGGAGATCCTCCAGCGTCTGAATCGTCCTCTCCGACTGTCCATCCGTCTGAGGATGATAAGCTGTACTCATATGCACCTTCGTGCCCATCTCAGCCTGAATTGCTCCCCAGAACTCTGAAGCAAATCTCGGATCTCGTCTGATACTATTCTAGCTGGCACCCCATGCAGCCTCAAATCTCTCGCACATATTTCCTAGCCAACACCGCAGCTCCATCGGTCTTCTTGATGGCAAGAAAATGTGCTGACTTAGTCAGACGATCCACAATGACCCCAAATCGCACCGTACGTCCGCGAAACCGGTAATCCTGTCACAAAATCCATGGTAATCATGTCCCACTTGCACTCCGGAATGGGTAAGCTCTGCAACAAACTACTCGGAACCTGATGCTCAGCTTTCACCAGCTGACACACGTTGCACGCTGCAACCCAACTCGCTACATCCTTCTTCATCCCGACCCAAGGATAAGAACGCCAAGTCTTTAGGACGAAGATCACTGCATCAGAACACATCCCAGACCAATACCAGATGCACTATGCACCGTCCCAGTCAATCCATCCCATGAATGACCTCATCCAACATAATCGGTTCGTAATCCACTCCGTGGCATCGACTAAAACAACAAGAATGTAACGTCCCTGATCCGGAGTAGGTCACATTGGCTTGATTGGTCGCACAACAATCAAACAAGAACATGTGCAACCAGCCATGGACCTAGACTAGACCAAAGATGTCATATAAAACTAATTCACAGCTACCCCGCCCAAGAGTAGCTAAACTTCATCCCCGAACTTTAACCCTGCCTGGCCGCTCGCCAGACCTGCTCCGGATACCGCTCCTCTCGGTATACCTCGCAGTAATGAAGCAATTCATAGCTTCCACATCAAGCCCACGATGGACTTCAACCGCCACAATTAGGATCCTTGCACAAACCTCCATGTGCAAAGGAACCCTAACCGTTATCCCAGACACACCACTTCCAAAACATATGGGACTTCACACCCGATTCCCATAACTTGTCCCTCCTAGGACAACTTCCAAGATTCTGATCCATGCTTCCACACCCGAAGCATTCCGGACCACCCTGAACCCTCTGACTCGGTTCCGAAATGCTCTCCCACTTCTTCTTTTGACCCCGAGCAGGCTTACCGCCCCTGCTCGAACCCGAATGCTGCTTCCTCTGCTGCTGCACCGGTGGACTAACCACCACCGCCTGCTTCCTGAGATCCTCCTCGAACGCAGCAGCCGTCTCTACCAACTCCGCCCTCGTGGCGAACTTACTCATCATGCAGCGAGTCCTCAGACCAGCTCGAAGTCCCATGAGGAACCTCCTCACCTGGGCCTGCTTGCCCTCCATGCTCCTCTCAGCATGTAGCAAAAAGCCGGCTGAACTCCAAATCGAACTCCTTCCCAGTCCGACCTTCCTGAGTCAGCTTCAGAAACCCCGACTCCATCCTATCCACCGCCTCCTGCGGAAACATATTTGGCGTTAAACTCCGCCAAAAATACACATTCCGACGAGCTAGCAGTATCTGCAGGGGAAAACACCATCCCCACGAGAGAACAACCATCTCTCAGTATAACACAGGAGAACCACCATCCCCTAGTGAAATACTATACAACAGGGGAACCACCATCCCCTCAGGAGAACTAAACATCTCCCTATGAGATGTTCGGAAAAACATTCCCTAGAAACATCAATTCTTAACGCCCATGGCATCCCTGACTAGAACTACCTCACCTGATCTCCGAACTGCGAGAACTACGCCGCTTCCACATATTCTCCACTATCCTAAGATAAGATGGAAATCTCATCCACAATTGCGACCCACGGTTGCACCCTCGCCGTACCCGGCTGTCCACCAGCCATACCTGACTGTCCACCAGTCATACCCGACTGCCCACCAGCCCACACGGCTGCACACCAGCCCACACGGCTGCACTCCAAGAGCCTGTCCCCGAGCCGGTACCCCACCTGGCAATCGCTCAAGAGCAACAACGACAGACCCGCCAGACGATCCTCCCGGTCTGAGCAACACCTGCGACGACACCCTCACCTGGTCCCGCCGCACTACTGGCCACACACGGACCCCCACTAGGCCCACCAGCACTCAAAACGACACCCACTGTGTCCCCGCTCACTGACCCCCGAGGCGCCTGCGACTCTGAAGCCTGCGTCTCCTGAGTCCCACTCGACTCCACAGGATCGACCACTGGTCCACGACCACGCCCTCGGCCACCAGGGGCACCACGACCTCTGCCTCTATCTCCTCTAGCCACTCTAGTACCTCTACTCAACAGACTCTGCACTACTACTAGCAGAAACAAAACATACTAGAAAGCCAGAAAGTCAAACCACACATACCGTGGAATCTCTTTGAAGGCTCGGAGATGATGATCTAGGACTCCAAACCCAACAACAATCAATTGACTATTCACTAATCAATCAATCACAAATCCACAATTACATCACCCGCAATCACTACGTTCTCCCGCCCTAGAACCGTAAGGGCTCTGATACCAAATTGAAACAACCCGACCCGTTTTTTTTTTTTTTTATATAGCAACAAATTAGCATTCCCATAAATGTTAACTCTCAATATGCTAAATTCACAATCACAACAAACTAGCGGAAACAATGACAATTACCAATAAACCATGCAACATCAATCAATAATCAATTCCACTTAACCATTCTACATCATTCAACAATCCAGAATTACTAACACCCTAGCAATTCCAACAAACTCAACAATGACACAAGCAACCGAGCCCCTAGATCATCCATCTCGTCCTCGCCTTGATTCCACGATCACACTATATCTTTACCTGCATCACATGGCAAAACGAGATGCGTGAGTATTATCATAAATACCCAGTGAGACGGTCCTCCCATCTACAGGCCAATTACTCAAATGCAGAATGAATAAAATACCAGGGTTATCAATCAGCAAGGCATAGAACAAGCAACAACATAAACCAAACAGCAGCATCGATGTCGATCGACACAACCACTAGGTGTCGATCGACATGATGTTGTGTCGCTCGACACACCACCATGGTGTCACACGACACAGATGTCTGTGTCGATCGACACGAAGCAATCATGTCGATCGACACGCACCTGCAGATCATGGAGATCGAGCCTAATCCTCTCATGGCTCGAACCACACGATCTCAGTCGATCCCGGCACAAACCCAGTGACCAAAACACAACAATCCACACCAAAACACAGCAAACAATCGCACTCTATCCAATCCTACATCCAAGAACCTATGGTCGCGCACTCACCTCGAAGGATCGAAAAGAAAAGGATGAACGACGTTCACAAAATCCCACGCACACGATGAACCACTGATCCAATTCCGAAACAAGCGACTTTTCTGGAAACTAGACACACACAGCTTCGTAACGGTGTATAGAACGTCTTGTAACTGCAAACAGATCGATGGAAAAATAGCCCGGAATCTCGCTAATCGAAACTGGAAACACAGAGATTTCAGAACCGACACCCTGAAATCAAACGAACACAGAGAAAGGAGCTTACCTCCAAATCAGGATCCGAAACCTGATATAAACACTAGACAGAAAGATCTTTCGAACAGCATAAGGATCATCTCCTGATTCTCTCTGGTTCGATGGGAAACCACCCTCGAAGTGGACTGATCGCAGACTCGAGACTGCAGAAACCTCACACAATCAAACGGCCATAACTCAACGAATACTCAACCAAATCACAAGCGGTTTCTTCTTACATCAAGACCAGAGGACAAAGAACTTACCCTCAAAGTTTCGTCTGAAACCGAGCTGATCTCCCTAGCCGTTCGTCCTCTCCAAAATCCGCAAAAGAACTTGCCCTCAAACCTCCACACTTTCAAGGATCAACAAGGATCCTTCTCTCCTCCTCTCAATCCTTCTGATTTTGGCCACAACTCTCCAAAAAACGCAGCCCTAAACCTTTCCCTTGGCTTATATACGAACCCCCTAGGGTTTCCTTAAACCGACGCCAAACCGCGCGATTAACAAATCAAACACTCGGTTCGATTTAACCCCGTGTCGATCGACACGCACAGACCGTGTCGATCGACACGCACAGACCGTGTCGATCGACACAACCTTCACTACCCGACTCCTCGTGAGTCAAAACACCCGTGTCGATCAACACACTGACCTTGTGTCGATCGACACCCTATCCAAAAATCCACTTTTTGGATCACAGGCGTTACAGAAACTAAGGAAACAGAGAGCACTGGTACAAAAGCTCTCATATCTGTGAGCTAACTTCCCTCAACTTGTGCTTCGGTTAGAGATCTCACTTTACAAGTAAGTTTCTTTCGACCCCATAGCAGTAAGTTTCGCAGTCTTTAGATTTAGAGAGGCATATCATCTGATGAGGCACGAATATCCTTCATAGTGAAGTCGAGGAAACGAACTCGGTAGTAAGTTCACAATAACCCTTCTTATATTGTTCCTTTAACTGGTATAGTTTAATAACTTTGTTAAAATGGATAATGTAGCATGTAATTACATGATGTAATGATGGGGTTTATCAACTGGTTTAGTGTATTGTATGGTCTTGGAGTTATATAGTCCTCATAGTTTTGGAGAATTTTTGTCTTATCAAATTATTTTATTCGACCTATAATTTTATAAAAACACTATTGATTTTCTTCTTGAAGTTTTCATGGCAGACACCTTCTTATTTGCCAAGACCAAAACACATACTATTACATATATACTAGATCTATTTCTTTGGTCGACCCGTTTTCACATCCAAAGTAGTTTAATTCCTCGAAATTCTTCTTCTTTTGTGGTCTTGCAGCGAAAAAAGGTGTTTCTCAATATGAGAAAGAGGAAAGATGATGATGGAACAAGTCTTAAACATGATACACAAGAATCGAAGAAAAGTCGTCATACCAGAAATTCGCTGATGAATATAACTTCAAAGTGTGATAGTATTAATAAGACATCATCTGTTAATGTTTCTTCTGTTTTCAGAAGAGTTTTTGGAGATATTACAAATGGTGGAACTACGGTACAACCAACAAGACCATATAGAGAGTGTTTGGAATCACCAATCAAGAAAAAGTATAAAGAAAATGATATCAGATCGACCAATCCTGAAATCAATGATTCTCCAAGTTCTTCGATGGTCAACATTCCTATTTCGTATATGTAAAAATCATCGAGCATTTCATCACGTAAGTACTTTTTATTATACATGTAGCTTCTATTTGATTATCTCATTTCTTTATATAGTTAGAAAAATTCGTACTTATAGTTTTTGATTGTTGTTTTTTCTTTTTTTGTGTCATCTTCTGATAAGAAAATGTTTTGCAATCTTGCATTACTCAAACTCCTGGTAATGCAAGTACTTCAATCTTCGATGTTCCCATTGGTGTTTTGCAAGAACCAAACCGCACTTTATCACATATGTGTGCTATATTACAAGTGCTTATTTGTTATTTTAATTGAGTTTATTTACTTAGTCAAAGTCTTGGTTATAGTTGTTGATTGTTGTTGTTTCATTTTTTTCACCTTCTCATAAGAAAATGTTTTGCAATCTTGCATTACTCAAACCCTTGGTACTGCAAGTACTTCAATGTTCGATGTTCCTATTGGTGTTTTCCAAGAACCAAACCGCACTTTATCACGTACGTTTGCTATATTACACGTATTTATTTCTTCTTTTAATTGAGTTTATTTACTTATTAAATGATGCAACATTTGTATATTGTTTATTTTTCTTTTGTTTCTTCTTATAAGAAAATGTCATGGAATCCTCCATCACTCAGATTCCGATCTCTCGCAGTACTCCAATGATCAATATTCCCAGTATCTTATATCGAACACTTTCAACATAAACCATCGAGTAAGTTAATACTCAATTAAGATGAAATATATTTCCTTCGTTGTTATACTCTATTTTTTATAAATTTGTTAACGGTATTCTTTCTTTTGGTTTATCTTTTCTTTTATTAAGAAAAAGTGATGGACTCTTGCATCACTCAGTTTAGGCAACCTTCAAGTACTCCAATGTTCAATACTCTGATTTCTTATATTCAAGATTCGGCACATAACTTACCAAATACGTTATTTGGTTTATTTATATTTAGTATTTTTCCCTATACTTGATAACTTAGTCTTTGTTTTTAATTGGGCTAAACTTATTTGAATATATACAGACTTTAGATCTGAGAAGTTTGTGGGTCAAACTTCTCAAAACAGCTTTGTAGCGCCCGTGATCCAAAAATAGGATTTTTGGTAGGGTGTCGATCGACACAACAGAGTGTGTCGATCGACACGGGTGTTTTGACTCGCGAGGAGTCAGGCAGTGAAGGTTGTGTCGATCGACACAGTCTGCGTGTGTCGATCGACAGGGGGTTAAATCGAACCGAGTGTTTGATTTGTTAATCGCACGGTTTGGCGTCGGTTTAAGGGAACCCTAGGGTTTGATATAAAAGGCTGGAACAGGGTCCTGGCCGTTTTGTTGGATCAGAATTCAGAAGAGAAAGGTTGGGAGAGAGAGTGAGACTTGTTCTTGAGAGGTTCATTGTATGAACAGCTTCTGATCGGATCTTTGAGAGGGCAAACGGCGGGGCTTTGCTTGGCGGTTTGGGCTGATTTTTGGAGGGTAAGTTCTCCAATCTCTGCTCGTATTTTAGGCGAAAACGGTTTGTCTTTTGGTTGATTATTCACCGAGTTATGGCTGTTTGAACACGGTGGGTTCGTGCAGATTGTTGTCTGCGATCAGTCGGGTTTGAGAGGGAATTCCGATTGAACCAGAGGGATTCTGGAGGCGATCGACATACCGACGCGTAGCTGTGTGTGTCTAGTTTCCGGAACAGTCGCCTGTTTTGGAATTGGACCAGTGGTTCGTCGTGTACGAGGGTTTTAGTAAACATCATTCATTCGTTCATTTCAATCTTTTGAGGTGAGTGCGTGACCATAGGTTCTCGGATGTAGGAATGGATGGAATACGTTGATTTATGTGTGTTTTGCTATGGATTTGTGCTGTAAAGCGATCTGTAGGCCTGAGATTCGTTCCATGAGAGGATAGGTTCGATCTTAGGGTTCTGCAGGTCCGTGTCGATCGATAGGACTGTTGTCTGTCGATCGACAGAGGGACAGAATTTTCTGTCGATCGACACCTAGAGGTTGTGTCGATCGACAGAGATGCTACTGTCCGGTTTTGTGCTGTTGATTGTCTAAGCATTGTTGAGTGATAATCCTGGTATTTTGGTGCATTCTTTCGTTTGAGTAATTGACCTGTAGATGGGATGACCGTCTCACTGGGTATATATGATAATACTCACGCATCTCGTATAACCATGTGATGCAGGTAAAAGCAAAGTGTGATCGTGGAATCAAGGCAAGGACGAGATGGATGATCTAGGGTCTCGGTTGATTGTCATTATTGATGGAACTGTTAGGTTGTTAGAGAATTCTAGAATGTGGACTGGAATGTTAGGATGTCTGGAAAAGTGGAAGTGTTATTGTGTTTTGGTGTTTTAGAGATGGATGATAAACGATTTAATTGGTTAATGGAATTGCGTGTGTTAAGTGTTTATTTGATCTCCGCTGGTTAATTGGTGATTGTGAGAATTTAGCATGTTGAGAGTTAGCATTTATGGGAATGCTAATTCGATGCTATTATAAAAAAAAAAAAAACGGGTCGGGTTGTTTCAATTTGGTATCAGAGCCCTTACGGTTCTAGGGCGGGAGAACTTAGTAACTGCATGTACTGCTGATTGTGTAGAATAGTGTTAATTGATTATGTGAGTTAGTCAGTTAATTGTTTCTTGGGTTTGGAGTCCTGGATCATCTTCTCCGAGCCTTCAATGTGATTCCACGGTAAGTGTTTTGTTTGGGATTTCTGTTTTCTAATGCTTAGTCTTCTGTGATTGAGTCAGTGAGTGATGGCTAGAGGCAGAGGTCGTGGTGCCCGTGGGGCTAGAGGGCGTGGTCGCGGCCGTGGTCGGGGACCGGCGGTTGATCCTGTTGAGTCGAGTGGGGCTCAGGAGGCCACGCAGGAGGAGGTTGCAGAGTCGCAGATACTTCCAGAGCCAGTGGGTGGTACAGAGTTAGCCAGTGTGGCGCAGGGCCTAGGTGGGGGTCCTGGCGGGGGCGATGCTCAGGGTCGGTTAGACCGTTTGGAAGCGATGATGCTTCAGGTTCTTGAGCGGTTGCCAGGTGGGGCACCGGCTCAGGGGTATGCTCCGGGTGTACAGCCAGGGGCGGCTGGTGTTGAGCCGTTAGCGGCGGGTGTTCAGCCAGCAGTGGTCCGGGGGCAGCCAGGTGTGGCAGCTGCAGAGGAGGCTCCTTCCTACCTGAGGATTTTGGAGCAGATGCACAGGATCGGGCGATGCTAAGCCTGAGGAGGCTGCTGCATGGAGGAGCCGTCTGGAGCGTAATTTCCAGGCACTGAGGTGTCCCGAGGGATACAGGGTGGACCTTGCGGTTCACTATTTGGAGGGTGATGCACATCTGTGGTGGAGAGGTGTGACGAGCAGGAGGCCGCAGGCGGGTATAACCTGGGCGGATTTCTTGGCGGAGTTTGATGCCATGTATTTTCCGCAGGAGGCGGTGGACCGGATGCAGGCGCAGTTCTTGGCGCTGACTCAGGGAGTGAGTTCGGTTCGGAGTTATGATGAGCAGTTCGGTCGGCTGTTGGTATATGCTGGTAGAGAGTTTGGGAGCGAGGAGTCCCAGATCAGGAGGTTCATGCAGGGACTTCGACCGGTGCTGAGGACGCTGTGCAGGGCTCGTAAGTACGCCACGAGGGCGGAGTTGGTTGAGACTGCGATAGCCATTGAGGTTGATATGGGGACAGAGCTGGCTGCAGCGCTTAGTCCACCGGTGCAGCAGCAGCAGCAGAGGAGGCCGCAGCAGCAGCAGGCAGGTGCGAGGCGGGGCGGTAAGCCAGCTCAGGGACAGAAGAGGAAGTGGGAGGGCTCTTCGGGTTCCGGTCAGAGGGCCCAGAGAGGTCAGAGTGGTACGGGGTGCTATGGTTGTGGGAGCACGGAGCACCGGGTGGCAGCTTGTCCGAAGAGGAGAGAGGTTCGGACTACACAGGCGTGTTTCCGTTGCGGAGAGACGGGGCACATTAGGGTGAGGTGTCCCAAGTTGCGGATGGTAGTGGCAGTGGTGCAGCCGGTGCAGGGGGCGGCAGTTGAGGTGCAGCCGTTGAGGCAGCTTGCTGCGCCGCGTGTGTTCACTTCGGCGGAGACGGGGGCCCTAGCGCCAGGCCGATCACAGGTACTTACCCTTAACTGGGTGAATTTCCAATTTTTAACGTTGTAAATTGCTTGTTTTGGGAGTCTTGTATCTGTGATAATACTTTAGGCTCTGTGACACATGAATGGTGTAGGGACCTTAGTAGTAGGCGGGCGTGATTCCCATGTCTTGTTCGATTCTGGAGCTTCGAATAGCTTCATTACACCGGAGTGTGCGGAGTGCAGTGGGATCCGGAGCGATTCCGGGGAGCAGCCGGGAGTGGTTAGAGTGGCTGGGGGGAAGACTTTGGCTACTTTCGGGCGGGCTTGTGGAGTAAATGTTCTGGTGGCAGGAGAGGTCATACCGGCAGATTTGGTTATCAGTCCAGTGGAATTGTACGATGTCATTTTGGGGATGGATTGGCTGGATCGTTACAAGGTTCATTTGGATTGTCATCGAGGTCGAGTGGTGTTTGAGCGTGAGTCGGGGAGGTTGGTTTATCAGGGCATCAGGCCGACTTCCGGGAGTTTGATGATTTCGGCGATTCAGGCTGCGCAGTTGATTGATAAGGGCTGTGAGGCGTACTTGCTGACGATTGTGATGCCAGAGTCTGTTGGGGAGGTCGCTTTGGTTGATATTCGGGTTGTCCGGGATTTTCAGGATGTGTTTCAGTCGTTGCAGGGATTGCCGCCGTCTAGGTCTGATCCTTTCACGATTGAGTTGGAGCCTGGGACTACGCCGATATCTAAGGCACCTTACCGCATGACTCCAGCAGAGATGGCAGAGCTGAAGAAGCAGTTGGATGATTTGCTGGGTAAGGGTTTCATCCGATCGAGTAGTTCACCGTGGGGAGCGCCGGTGTTGTTTGTGAAGAAGAAGGATGGTAGTTTTCGGTTATGTATCGACTACCGGGGCCTTAACCAGGTTACAGTGAAGAACAGGTATCCTCTGCCGCGGATTGATGAGTTGTTGGATCAGTTGCGGGGGGGGGGGGGGCTACTTGTTTTTCCAAGATCGATTTGGTTTCGGGATACCATCAGATTCCGATAGATGAGGCCGATGTGAGGAAGACGGCTTTCAGGATGAGGTATGGACACTACGAGTTCGTGGTGATGCCGTTTGGGTTGACGAATGCGCCAGTGGCATTCATGAGGCTGATGAACGGGGTGTTCCAGGAGTACTTGGATGAGTTCGTTATTATCTTTATCGATGATATCTTGGTGTACTCGAGGACTCCGGAGGAACATGAGGTTCATCTGAGGTTGGTTCTGGAGAAGCTGCGGGAACAGAAGTTGTATGCGAAGCTCAGTAAGTGCAGTTTCTGGCAGTGGGAGATGGGTTTTCTGGGGCATGTCGTGTATGCCAAAGGAGTTTCAGTGGATCCGGCTAAGATCGAGGCTATTAGGGATTGGCCGAGACCGAGGAATGCGACGGAGATCAAGAGTTTCCTTGGATTAGCTGGGTATTACCGGAGGTTCGTCAAGGGTTTTGCGAGTATGGCGCAGGCGTTGACGAAGTTGACGGGTAAGGATGTTCAGTTTGTGTGGTCTGTGGAGTGTGAGGAGAGCTTCGGGAAGCATGAGTGCAATTACCCTACACATGACTTGGAGTTGGCTGCAGTGATCTTACCTTTATGGTGGGAAGGTCCAGGTGTTCACGGATCATAAGAGCTTGAGGTATTTCTTCACTCAGCCAGAGCTGAACCTGAGGCAGAGGCGTTGGATGGAGCTGGTAGCGGACTATGATCTGGAGATTGAGTACCATCCGGGGAAGGCTAATCTGGTCGCAGATGCGTTGAGTCGGAAGAGGGTTGCTTCGGCTCAGGAGCGGGATTTAGAGGAGCTGGCGAGCGAGATTGGCGCGTTGAGCCTGTGTGTTATCTCGCAGGAGCCGTTGGGGTTAGAGGCAGCTAACCGAGCGGACTTGCTGAGCAGAGTTCGGGTAGCTCAGGAGAAGGATCAGGGTTTGATTGATGCTTCTCAGCAGGCGGGTTTAGAGTATCAGGTCTCCAGGAGTGGGATGATACTGGTGAACGGTCGGGTCTGTGTACCCAAGGATGAGAGTCTCAGGCAGGAGATTCTGAGTGAGGCTCATTCGAGCATGCTGTCGATTCATCCTGGAGCGACCAAGATGTACCGGGACTTGAAGAGGTACTATCACTGGGTCGGGATGAAGAGGGATGTTGCGAGTTGGGTTTCGAGATGCAACGTGTGTTAGCTGGTGAAGGCTGAGCATCAGGTTCCGAGCGGGTTGTTGCAGAGTCTGCCTATGCCGGAGTGGAAGTGGGATATGGTGACTATGGACTTTGTGACAGGGTTGTCGATCTCGCGGACTTATGATGCGATCTGGGTGATTGTGGATCGTCTGACTAAGTCAGCACATTTTCTTGCCATCAGGAAGACCGATGGAGCGGCGGCGTTGGCTAAGAAATATGTGCGGGAAATTGTGAGGCTGCACGGGGTGCCAGCTAGTATTGTGTCAGACAGAGATCCGAGATTTGCTTCGGAGTTCTGGGGAGCTTTTCAGGCCGAGATGGGCACGAAGGTGCATATTAGTACGGCATACCATCCTCAGACGGATGGGCAGTCTGAGAGGACGATTCAGACTTTGGAGGACTTGCTGAGGATGTGTGTGTTAGACTACGGTGGTCATTGGGCAGATCATTTGAGCTTGGTAGAGTTTGCATACAACAACAGTTATCAGGCGAGTATTGGGATGGCTCCGTATGAGGCTCTGTATGGGAGGCCATGTAGGACACCATTGTGCTGGACTCAGGTGGGGGAGAGGAGCATGTTTGGTGCAGATTTCGTTCAGGAGACGACGGAAAAGATCCGTGTCTTGAAGCTGAACATGAAGGAGGCTCAGGATCGGCAGAAGAGTTATGCCGATAAGCGGAGGAGGGAGTTGGAGTTCGTGCTGGGAGATATGGTGTATCTCAAGGCAGCCATGTTGAGGGGTCCTAACAGGTCCATTGCAGAGAACAAGTTGAGTCCGAGGTTTATGGGTCCGTTCAGAGTGGTTGAGCGGGTTGGGACGGTAGCTTACAGGTTGGAGTTGCCACAGAGTATGAGGGCTTTTCACGATATCTTTCATGTTTCGATGCTGCGGAAGTGTCTACATGAGTCGGAGGAGGTGTTGGCTAGGATCCCGGAGGATCTTCAGCCCAACATGACTTTAGCGGCGAGGCCTGTGAGGATTCTCGAGAGGAGAGTCAAGGTTCTGCGTCGTAAGAGGATACCATTGGTGAAAGTCGTGTGGGACTGCGATGGTGTTGAGGAGGAGACTTGGGAGCCTGAGGTGAAGATGAAGGCCAAGTTTCCGAAGTGGTTCGAGAAGCAAGCGGAGGCTTGAGTTCTTTCTTTCGCTGGTGTTGGTTTTGTAGTAGCATGTGGCTACAATTGTTGTATTTTCGTTTTGTTGTAACGATTGTACGTTTTGGAGATTAATAAGATGTGTTTTCTTATTATTGTTGGATCGTATGATGCGAGTTCTTATGTGTAGTAACCTAGTGGGGGGTTACGGTAACCTAGTGGGGGTTACAGCGTTGTTGAGTAATTCCAGTGGGGAATTGTCATGGTGAGCCATGGAGGCGTGTTGATCGATAGATGCCTATGACGGCACGCTGCAGCGTATTGCTCTCTAGGGATGGTGGGTTCCTATATACTTGAGGGATAATGGATCTCTCCAGGGGATAGTGGATTCCCTGCATGCACTCGAGGGGTAGTGGGCCTCTGGGGACGGTGGGTCTCCTACATGTACTTTGAGGGATAGTGGGCCTCTCCAGAGAATAGTGGATTCTCTGCACACTGTAGCTCAAAGGGTGACGATCCTGCGAGTAGGTGTGGTGTATATGTGTACGAGTCATGAGTATGAGTATGAGCAATAGCGTCTGAGCAGGTTGCAAGTGGGCGACCGAATGGCCATCGGGGATCGAGAAGGATCTCAGGTGGGTTGACCGGTGGGGTCAGTTGTGTGGGTTGGATGGTAGGGTCTGGTCTAGGGTTAGTATTTGTGCTGGAACCTCGATTCGGGCAATTTCAGAGAGAAATGTAGCGTCCTGGTCGTGCATGTTCTTGTCTGATTGTTGCACGATCAGTTAGTCCTTTATGCCGGGTCTACGGTGGGTCGGACATGTTCTTGTCTGATTGTTGTTCGATCGATCGGGCAGACTGGGCCGGGACTACAGCGATACATTGTGGTGTATCTCCGGGAAGGTTGGGTCGGGTTTCTGAGCTTAAGTGGTGACCTTAGCACGAATCTAAGTGGTTATTGGCTTGTGATTCGAGGACGAATCCTTGTCAGTGGGGGAGAATTGTAACGCCCGTGATCCAAAAATAGGATTTTTGGTAGGGTGTCGATCGACACAACAGAGTGTGTCGATCGACACGGGTGTTTTGACTCGCGAGGAGTCAGGCAGTGAAGGTTGTGTCGATCGACACAGTCTGTGTGTGTCGATCGACAGGGGGTTAAATCGAACCGAGTGTTTGATTTGTTAATCGCGCGGTTTGGCGTCGGTTTAAGGGAACCCTAGGGTTTGATATAAAAGGCTGGAACAGGGTCCTGGCCGTTTTGTTGGATCAGAATTCAGAAGAGAAAGGTTGGGAGAGAGAGTGAGACTTGTTCTTGAGAGGTTCATTGTATGAACAGCTTCTGATCGGATCTTTGAGAGGGCAAACGGCGGGGCTTTGCTTGGCGGTTTGGGCTGATTTTTGGAGGGTAAGTTCTCCAATCTCTGCTCGTGTTTTAGGCGAAAACGGTTTGTCTTTTGGTTGATTATTCACCGAGTTATGGCTGTTTGAACACGGTGGGTTCGTGCAGATTGTTGTCTGCGATCAGTCGGGTTTGAGAGAGAATTCCGATTGAACCAGAGGGATTCTGGAGGCGATCGACATACCGACGCGTAGCTGTGTGTGTCTAGTTTCCGGAACAGTCGCCTGTTTTGGAATTGGACCAGTGGTTCGTCGTGTACGAGGGTTTTAGTAAACATCATTCATTCGTTCATTTCAATCCTTTGAGGTGAGTGCGTGACCATAGGTTCTCGGATGTAGGAATGGATGGAATACGTTGATTTATGTGTGTTTTGCTGTGGATTTGTGCTGGAAAGCGATCTGTAGGCCTGAGATTCGTTCCATGAGAGGATAGGTTCGATCTTAGGGTTCTGCAGGTCCGTGTCGATCGACAGGACTGTTGTCTGTCGATCGGCAGAGGGACAGAATTGTCTGTCGATCGACAGCTAGAGGTTGTGTCGATCGACAGAGATGCTGCTGTCCGGTTTTGTGCTGTTGATTGTCTATGCATTGTTGAGTGATAATCCTGGTATTTTGGTGCATTCTTTCGTTTGAGTAATTGACCTGTAGATGGGATGACCGTCTCACTGGGTATTTATGATAATACTCACGCATCTCGTATAACCATGTGATGCAGGTAAAAGCAAAGTGTGATCGTGGAATCAAGGCAAGGACGAGATGGATGATCTAGGGTCTCGGTTGATTGTCATTATTGATGGAACTGTTAGGTTGTTAGAGAATTCTAGAATGTGGACTGGAATGTTAGGATGTCTGGAAAAGTGGAAGTGTTATTGTGTTTTGGTGTTTTAGAGATGGATGATAAACGATTTAATTGGTTAATGGAATTGCGTGTGTTAAGTGTTTATTTGATCTCCGCTGGTTAATTGGTGATTGTGAGAATTTAGCATGTTGAGAGTTAGCATTTATGGGAATGCTAATTCGATGCTATTATAAAAAAAAAAAAAAAAACGGGTCGGGTTGTTTCAAGCTTTCTCTCGAAATGCAAGACTAATTGAGTTATTCAAGATAAACATATACATGATTCCTTTACAATGGATAAAACTTCTGGTTCTGGTAACTTTGTTTACAATTCAGAGATTCTGTCATTCATGTTGCGGATTAATCTTTTACTGTATTTCTTATTTTATGGTTTTTAATAGGTTTTAGAAAAAATCAGAAGGATCAAAGCTCAGCCAATAAACTGAATGATGCAAATTTTTCCCAAGATTTGTTAGAAGAATCAACCGATGGTGAGTGTTAATCTCAATCATTCATTAATCTATAATATGTATATAGTTTAAAACCATCACATAGTGTTAAAAATTAATTTTTTTTATACTATCTCAGATGAAGAGGATGTTCGACACCATTTTGATTGTAGTAGTCAAGATGAATCTGAAGATGAAGATTTGGATGACTCTTCTGTTGAATTAGATTATGCGGACTCTCCTCAAACGACATTCAAACATGTAAATCGGGATTCTATGTCAAAGCTGGTATCGAAAAGAAATTTGGGTAGGAAATGTTCTACTACTTTAAAACAGTCAAGACATATAAAGGTATTTATTTAAAATATTTTACGTCATTTATACTAATAGTTGTTCATTTTAGATTTATTTTGTTACACTTAAAATAATGCAGACTATATAGATGATGGAGATCCAGACTATTTGTGTAAATATTGTGGAGCAAAATTTTGGTATGGCGAACGCATAAATAAAAGAAGAAAAGTTTTAAATCCAGTGTTCACTCTTTGTTGTGCTAAAGGAGAAGTGAAGCTGCCTTATTTACGGGAGTCACCTGAATGTATCAATGATTTGTTTACAAGAGACGAAGATCTCAGCAAACATTATCGTGATAATATCCGAGCTTACAACATGTTGTTCTCATTTACTTCGCTAGGGGGAGAGGTCGACAAGTGTGTTCCAAAAGGGAGAGGTCCTCAGATGTTTCAGCTACATGGTCAAAATTATCATAGAATTGGTGGTTTGAAACCAAAACCTGATGACTACGCTAAATTCTCCCAACTATATATTGTTGACACTCATAATGAGGTTGAGAATCGAAAAACTGTCATGAGGTACGTTTTTTTTGAATATATAGACTTTAATTTATATAAACATATTAATTATTTCTAACATTTACTATTTTGCTTTTTTTAGTAAAGGGAAGGTTGTCCGTACTGTTTCTAAAAGAAACAAATTTAGAAATGAAATCATTCAAGTTTTGATCAAAATGTTAGATGCGGTGAACCCATACGTGAAGTATTTTAGAGCTGCAAGAGATAGATTTGATACTGATCTTGATGAAGTTTTTCATATGAGGATTATCAATGATCGGAAACAAGATGCTAGAAGGTATAATATCCCGACTGTATCCGAAGTAGCTGCCTTAATACCTGGAGACTTCCGTCCTGAACATCATACTCGGGATATCATTCTAGAAAGAATGAGTGGGAAACTAAAACGTATAAGGGAAACTCATCCATTGTATTTGGCTCTTCAATATCCTCTAATCATTCCTTACGGAGAGGATGGGTTCTAACTTGGTATAAAAAAATCTTTACCCGCACTATATGGAAAGAAGAAGGTTCGGGAACATATCAGTATGCGCCAATATTTTGCATTCCGAATTCAAGATCGCCCAGATGAGTGTCATACCCTTCTTCAGTCTAAACGTTTATTCCAACAGTTTTTGGTTGATGGTTTCACTATGATAGAGAGTAATAGGATTTCTTACTTGAGCATGAATCAGTCGACTCTACAATCAGAAAGTTTTGATAGTATTGAACGATCTGCAAGTGAAGGAATAAAAAATCTGAGTGATAAAGGAACACGCACATTACTACCTGCATCTTTTACTGGTGGTCCTCGATACATGATGCAAAATTATTTAGATGCTATGGCTATATGCAAACAGTTTGGTTTTCCAGATCTTTTCATTACGTTCACATGCAATCCAAAGTGGCCGAAAATTACAAGATATTTGGAGAAATGCAATCTTAATAATGATGATAGGTCATATATCATTTGTAGAGTTTTCAAGATGAAGCTGGATTCATTGATGCACGATCTAACCGTGTCCAACATATTAGGTGACACTATTTCATGTAAGTTTAAAATTACTATTTCTTGCATTATATGTTTGTTTATAGTCATGACTAACGTTTTTAAAAATTTTAATGTTCCAGCGATGTACACGATTGAGTTTCAAAAAAAGGTCTTCCACATGCTCACATATTATTATGGATGGATCCAAAGCATAAAATGTCAAAACCAAAAGATATTGATAAGATGATATCTGCTGAGATCCCTGATCCTATCAAAGATCCTGATCTTTATAGCGTTGTTAGTGAAATGATGATTCATGGTCCTTGTGGTGTTGCAATCAGGTTCTTTTAAATACTTATTCAAGTATATTAATAAAGGTCCAGATCATGTATCTGTTGTTGTTGAACCATCGCAGAAGGTAACTGCCAGTGGCAGTGTTGAAGGAGAAAAAAACACGATCTCTTCTCGAAAAATAGTGAATGAGATCAAAGATTATTTTGATTGCAGGTAAATACTATGTTTTTATTGAGTAACTTCATTGCTTAATTCTATGATATATATCTTATCGAGTTTAAATTTTTCAGATACGTATCTGCTTGCGAAGCTGCATGGCGAATTCTGAAATTTCCTATACATTATCGTTCTACTCCCGTCGAAAAGCTTGCTTTCCATCTTCTAGGTAAACAAATGGTTTATTTTAAAGACGATGATGAAGTTGAAATAGTTTTGGACAGAGAAACAATGAAAAAGACAAAGTTGTTAGCTTGGTTTGATCTTTATAAAGTTGATGATCTTGCGAAAAAACTGACTATTGTTGAGATTCCTAATCACTTCACATGGGATTCTACGTTCAAAATGTTCAAGAAACGTCAAAGGGGGTTTTCCATCGGAAGGATAAATTACGTTCCACGTAGACGAGAAGAAGCTTATTATTTTAGGATTCTTTTGAACATTGTAGGGGGTCTTACGTGTTTTGAGGATATAAGAACTTATAACGGTATTGTTTACCCAACGTTCAAGGATGTGTGCTTTGCTAGAGGTTTACTCGAGGACGACCAGGAATATATTGATGATCTTAAAAGGGCAAGCTTTGCTAGAACAGGGAAATTTTTAAGATCAATTTTTGCGGTTATGCTTTTATCTGGTAGTTTATCTCTGTAACGCCCGTGATCCAAAAATGGAATTTTTTGGAGGAGCGTCGGTCGACAGGAGGGTTGAGTGTCGATCGACACGGGTGTTTTGACTCGCAAGGAGTTGGGCAGTGGAGGTTGTGTCGATCGACACAGTCTGTGCCTGTCGATCGACACGGGGTTGTCTCGTGAAGGGTTTCGAGTAGGGAGTTCCCTGTCGATCGACATGGATGGATCCTGTCGATCGACACGGGTTTAAATCATTCAAGGATGTTTGATTTCCGGTTTGTTTAGAGTTGGGCCGGTTAAGGGGAGCCCTAGGGTGCAAGTATTTAAGCGTGGAGAAGGGGTTTTCTCTCTGTTTTGGCCGCTTTTTGAGAGAGAATTAGGGTTAAGAAAAATTGAGAGTTTTTGAGAGATTTTTGGAGATGTCCCGTCGGTTTTTGGGAGAGGCAAACGGCGGTCAGGTTCTGATCGGTTTTGAACGCAAATTGTAGGGTAAGTTCTCCTTTCTGTGCTCTTGATGTGAGCGAAAACCGTTTGCGATTTGGTTGAGTATTCGCTGAGTTATGGTCTTTTGAACTTGTGAGGTTTCTGCAGTTCGAGTCTGCGATCAGTCAGCTTCGAGGGAGGTTTCCCGTCGAACCAGTGTGAATCAGGAGATGATTCAGATACCTTTGGAAAGGTCTCTCTGTGTAGATTCTAGATCAGGTTTCGGATCCTGATTCGGAGGTAGGCTACGTTCTCTGTATTCGTTTGTTTTCAGGGTGTCGGTTCTGAATCTCTATTTTTGCCAGTTTCGAATAGCGAGATTGCGGGCTGTTTTGCCGTCGATCCTGTAGGAGTTAGGGGACGTTCTATACATCGTTGGAAAGCTCTCAGTGTCTAGTTTCCAGAACAGGTCTCAGACTTGGTTTTGGTGGAGGGAGTCGCGAGATATTCCTCTTTGTTGGTGTCGGGTTCCTTAGTCTTCTTTCAATCCGGTTGCAAAGGTGAGTGCGTGACCATAGGCTCTCGGATATAGGATTGTGTATGGTGCGATTGTTTGTTGTGTGAATTTGGTGCTTTGAGTGGTTGATTGTGCAGGTGATCGATTAAGGTTCATGGAGATTCGGCCATGAGAGGATAGGCGATCTCCATCGAACAGAAGATGTCCTGTCGATCGACAGGATTGCTTCCTGTCGATCGACACGGGGTCATCTGTGTCGAGAGACACGCAGGCTGTCGATCGACAGCTAGTGGTATGTCGATCGACAGAGGGACAGAATTGTCTGTCGATCGACACCTTGAGGTTGTGTCGATCGACAGAGATGCTGCTGTTCTGTTTTGTGATGCTTGATTGTTCTATGCGTGTTGAGTGATAACCCTGGTATTGTATGCATTTTATATTTGAGTAATTGGCCTGTAGATGGGAGGACCGTCTCACTGGGTATTTATGATAATACTCACGCATCTCGTATAACCATGTGATGCAGGTAAAAGCAGGTGTGATCGTGGAATTGTGGCGAGGACGAGATGGTTGATCTAGAGGCTCGATTGTGTGGTTATGTGGAGTGTTAGGTTGTTAGTGGAACCTGATAGTAAATGTTTAGGTTGCTGGTTACATTGTTGATTGAATTGGATTCTTGGTTTAATGGAATTGAATTGTGAACCGATTAATTTGATCATGGATTCAATGGTTATTGTTTAATTGCTTGAGTGGTCGAATGCATTGAGAATTGTAGCATGTTGAGAACTAGCATTTATGGGAATGTTAGATTCGATGCTACTTATTATTATTAAAAAAAAAAAAACGGGTCGGGTTGTTTCAATTTGGTATCAGAGCCCTTACGGTTCTAGGGCGGGAGAATGTAGTTAAGTGATTGTGTGTTATTATTGCTTGGTTTGTGAACTGTGGTTTGTGGTTGATTGATTAGTGGATAGTCAATTGAATGTTGGTTGGGTTTGGAGTCCTAGATCATCATCTCCGAGCCTTTAAAGAGATTCCACGGTATGTGTTGGTTAACCTTTCTGCTTTAGTACTTAGTCTACTGTTGTGGTGCAGTGTGAGATGGCTAGAGGTGCTAGAGGTGGAGGTCGTGGTGCCCGTGGGGGCAGAGGGCGTGGCCGTGGGCGTGGCCGTGGGCGCGGTCGGGGACAGGTGTCAGTGTCTGCCGACGCGAGTGAGGCTCATGAGGTCACGCAGGGGCAAGCTGCAGAGCCACAAGCATCTCAAGGGTCAGCGAGCGTGGACACAGTGGGTGTCGAGGGGGCTAGTGGAGCCGGTGGTGCGCAGGGCCCAGGAAGGGGTGCTGGCGCTGGTGGTGCTCGGGACCGGGATGATCGCTTGGTGGAGCTGCTGCAGTTGATCTTGGCGCGGTTGCCAGTGGGGGCGCCAGGGCAGGGTCAGGCTCCGGTGGTACAGCCTGTTGTGCAGCCCGTGGGGGCTAGGGTTCAGCCGGTGGTGGCTGGTGGACAGCCGGGTGTGGCGGCTGTGGGAGAGCTCCCATCCTATCTGAGGATGATGGAGCAGATGCAGAGGATTGGCACAGGGTTCTTTGCGGGTGGTGCCAACCCTAGTGAGGCAGATCAGTGGAGGAGTAGGTTGGAACGTAACTTCCAATCTTTGAGGTGTCCAGAGGAGTTTAGAGTGGACCTTGCGGTTCATTACTTGGAGGGTGATGCACATCTGTGGTGGAGAGGTGTGATGAGCAGGAGGCCTCAGGCGGGGATGGCCTGGGCGGATTTCTTGGCAGAGTTCGATGCCAAGTATTTTCCGCAGGAGGCGGCGGACCGGATGCAGGCATAGTTTTTGGTGCTGACCCAGGGTGAGAGTTCGGTCCGGGAGTATGATGAGCAGTTCGGTCGGCTGTTGGGGTATGCTGGTCGGGAGTTTGGGAGTGAGGAATCCCAGATCAGGAGGTTTATGCATGGACTTCGACCAGTACTGAAGACGCTGTGCAGGGCTCGTAAGTACGCCACGAGGGCGGAGTTGGTTGAGACTGCGGCAGCTATTGAGGCTGATATAGGGGCAGAGCTGGCTGCGGTGGTTAGCCCACCGGTGCAGCAGCAACAGCAGAGGAGGCCGCCACAGCAGCAGACGGGTGCGAGCCGGGGCGGTAAGCCGGCTCAAGGACAAAAGAGGAAGTGGGAGGGCTCTTCGGATTCTGGTCAGAGGGCCCAGAGTGGTCAGAGTGGTGCGGGGTGCTTTGGGTGCGGAAGCATGGAGCATCGAGTGGTGAGCTGTCCGAAGAGGAGAGAGAGTCAGATTGTGCAGGCGTGCTTTCATTGTGGAGAGCCGGGGCATATCAAGGCAAGGTGTCCTAAGTTGCAGTTGGCATTGGCGGTGGTTCAGCCAGTGCAGGAGGCTCCGATAAAGGCGCAGCCGTTGCGTCAGATTGTGGCACCGCGAGTGTATACTCCGGCGGAGAAAAGAGACTGAGGAGGGCGGCAAGGTTCAGGGGAGGGTCTGGGAGCGGGCCGAAGTTGGACTTGTTCTCCTTAGTTGTCTAGTTTTATCGTTTGGTTTCAGTTTCAGTGTAGTATGTTCGCTACGTGTTTGGATATATGATTTTTGTTGAGGATTAAGGATTATTTCATTTATGAGATTTATAAGGCGTTTTATTTCATTTTTGGAATTTTATAAGATTGAAGTGTTCTCTTTTGTTGGAAGTTATGGATGAGTACTCTTATGGCTTGAAATTGTAGGATAAGGAATTCCTATGATTAGTCATGTGAAATCTTGTACGATTGAGAAACAGTAAGATGGTGTATGTAGCATCTTTGGTCTGGTTCTGGTCTTATGGCTGGTTGCACATGTTCTTGTTTGATTGTTGTGCGATCAATTGAGTTAGTTGGCCTACTCCAGATCAGAGGTGAGACGTCCATGAAGTTCAGTTGGTGCCACAGAGTGGTTTATCAGGCGGCGGTGCCGTTTGATGCCATTCTTGGGCTGGCATTGGGGAAGAGTTGTGCTAGCTCGCAGGAACCGTTGGGATTTGAAGCAGTGGACCAGACAGAATTGTTGAGCAGGATTCAGGTAGCTCAGGAGAATGATCAAGGAGTGATCGATGTTCTCGGGTTACCGGTTTGGAGAATCGGGTGTCGATGAATGGGGCGATCCTAGTGAACGGACGATTTTGTTCTAAACAGGAATGAGAAGTATGTGGGAGGCTGCACGAGATGTAGCCAGATGTGTCTGTCAGGAATTTGAAGGTTATCTCAGCGTTCTGGGAGAAGTTCGGAAGGATGAGCAGACTGGGAGTAGGATTCAGAATGTGGAAGGTGTTGTTGAGGAGGTGTGTACTCGAGTAAGGTGGTCAGTAGGCGGATCATCTGAATCTGGTAGGGTTGCTTAGAACAACCGCTATCAGGCGAGTATTGGGATGGCTCCGTATGAGGCTATTATGGAGGGTCATGTAGGGAATCAATATGCTGGACTCAAGTGGGGGAGAGGAGCATGTTTGGCGGAGAATAAGCTAGGTCCAGGGTTGTGGAGCGGGTTGGACCGGTAGCTTATTGGTTGGAGTTACCTCAGGGTATGAGGGTTTTTCGTCAAGTTCCAGGTTTGAGGCTGCAGAGTGGTTGCAGGAGTTTAAGAAGGGTTGGCTAGGATTCCGGAGAATCTTCAGCCAGGAGGTGTTGGTGGCGAGACCTGTGTGGATTCTCAGAAGGAAAGTTAGGGTTCTTCGCCGTAGGAGGATAGTATTGGTAGTAGTCGAGCGGGACTGTGCCAGTGTTGAAGTGGGGACTGAGAGTCAGAGTCGGAGGTGGAGGACTAGTTGCGTGAAGTGGTTCGGTTTGTGGTAGCGGGTGGCTACATTGGTTGTACTCTCGTTGTTGTGGTAGCGTTTGGCGTTCTGGAGTTTTAAGGTGAAGGATTCTGTTAAGTGTGTTGAGTTGTGGGTTCTTCGAGTGGATGACTGGTGAGGTCATGGAGTCATGTGATGGCTAGGAATAGAGGTTCTATGGGAGTTAGAATCTGGTTGTGGTGTAGGGAGAGTCTGGAAATGAGGTTTCTGTGGGTAGAACCGTCTTTCCAGGGACTCGGTGGGAAACCCCCAGGGTGAGTGGGTGGTTTCGGGTGGCCTAGTGGAGGGGCGTGTGGCATGATATTTCAGTTGAGGGAATGTCATGTTGGCGACGGGTGCTTTAAGGCACGTTGCAGGTTAGGGCTCCAGGGAACGGTGGGTTTCTGGATACTTGAAGGATAGAGGTCCTTCCAAGAAGTGGATTCCTGCATGCTTGAGAGATTGTGGCATCTCTCCGGGAGATAGTGGGTTCTCCTCGGTACTTGAGAGGATAGTGGGTTCTCTCCAGGGACGGTGGTTGCCCTGCATATATGAGGGAAAGTGGTTTTCTCTCTAGGAGGATGTGGATCTCCTAATGTGATTTGAGAGGTTGGAGGTCTCTCCAGGGGAGGTGGTCCTCTGCATACCGTAGTCCAAGGGATGACGATCCTGCGGGTAGGTATGGTGTACATGTATATGGGTACGAGTATGGGTTGTGAGCAGTAGCGGTGGGCTTTGGGGTCTAGTTTAGGGTTAGTATTCTCGTTTGGGAACTTGATTGGATGACTCTGGAACTGATGTATCGTCTTGATCGTGCATGTTCTTGTTTGATTGTTGCACGATCAATTGGTTCTTTCGCCGGGTCTACGGATGATCGAACATGTTCTTGTTTGATTGTTGTTCGGTCAAACGGGCAGGCTTGGTCGGGACTATAAACGGTACATCCTGGTGTGGTTCTGGGGTAATCTGATGGGTTTCCGGGCGGGAGTGTTAACCTTAGCAGAGATCTCAGGTGGGTTGACCGGTTGGGTCAGGTATGCGATGGGATTGTAGGGTCCAGTCTGAGCTAGTACTTGCGTCTGGAACCTCGATTCCGACGATTTTGGGGACTTATGTAACGTTTGGTCGTGCATGTTCTTGTTTGATTATTGCACGATCAACATGTCCTTTTTGCCGGATCTACGGTGGGTCGGACATGTTCTTGTTTGATTGTTGTTCGATCAATCGGGCAGACTGGGTCGGGACTACAACGTTACATTGTGGTGTGTCTTCAGAGGAATTGGGTCGGGTTCTCGGCATTAGTGGTAACCTTAGCATGGATCCTGGTGTGCGTGTATATGGGTATAAGTGTGGACTGTGAACAGTAGCGGTTGAGTAGGCCGTGAGAAGGAGACTGGCTGAGTCTCGGGGATCTGGAGTGATCTCAGTGGATGCGTCTAGTTTAGGGTGAGTACTTGCGTTCGGGAATTCGATTCAGGCGATCCCGGTAAACTTGTGTAGCATCGTGGTCGCGCATGTTCTTGTTTGATTGTTGCGCGGTCACTTGGTTATATTCTGGGACTACGGTTGGTTGGGCATGTTCTTGTTTGATTGTTGTACAATCAACCGGGCAGGCTTGGATAGAACAAGGAAATGTTGCATTCTGGCGGTTTTCGGGTGAATCTGGTCGGGTTTTGGGCAAGAGTGCTAGCCTTAGCAGGGACGGGTTGGTGTAACTTGTGATTCGAGGACGAATCCTTGTTAGTGGGGGAGAATTGTAACGCCCGTGATCCAAAAATGGATTTTTTTGGAGGAGCGTCGGTCGACAGGAGGGTTGAGTGTCGATCGACACGGGTGTTTTGACTCGCAAGGAGTTGGGCAGTGGAGGTTGTGTCGATCGACACAGTCTGTGCTTGTCGATCGACACGGGGTTGTCTCGTGAAGGGTTTCGAGTAGGGAGTTCCCTGTCGATCGACATGGATGGATCCTGTCGATCGACACGGGTTTAAATCATTCAAGGATGTTTGATTTCCGGTTTGTTTTGAGTTGGGCCGGTTAAGAGGAGCCCTAGGGTGCAAGTATTTAAGCGTGGAGAAGGGGTTTTCTCTCTGTTTTGGCCGCTTTTTGAGAGAGAATTAGGGTTAAGAAAAGTTGAGAGTTTTTGAGAGATTTTTGGAGGTGTCCCGTCGGTTTTTGGGAGAGGCAAACGGCGGTCAGGTTCTGATCGGTTTTGAACGCAAATTGTAGGGTAAGTTCTCCTTTCTGTGCTCTTGATGTGAGCGAAAACCGTTTGCGATTTGGTTGAGTATTCGCTGAGTTATGGTCTTTTGAACTTGTGAGGTTTCTGCAGTTCGAGTCTGCGATCAGTCAGTTTCGAGGGAGGTTTCCCGTCGAACCAGTGTGAATCAGGAGACGATTCAGATACTTTTGGAAAGCTCTCTCTGTGTAGATTCTAGATCAGGTTTCGGATCCTGATTCAGAGGTAAGCTACGTTCTCTGTATTCGTTTGTTTTCAGGGTGTCGGTTCTGAATCTCTGTTTTTGCCAGTTTCATATAGCGAGATTGCGGGCTGTTTTGCCGTCGATCCTGTAGGAGTTAGGGGACGTTCTATACATCGTTGGAAAGCTCTCAGTGTCTAGTTTCCAGAACAGGTCTCAGACTTGGTTTTGGTGGAGGGAGTCGCGAGATATTCCTCTTTGTTGGTGTCGGGTTCCTTAGTCTTCTTTCAATCCGGTTGCAAAGGTGAGTGCGTGACCATAGGCTCTCGGATATAGGATTGTGTATGGTGCGATTGTTTGCTGTGTGAATTTGGTGCTTTGAGTGGTTGATTGTGCAGGTGATCGATTAAGGTTCATGGAGATTCGGCCATGAGAGGATAGGCGATCTCCATCGAACAGAAAATGTCCTGTCGATCGACAGGATTGCTTCCTGTCGATCGACACGGGGTCATCTGTGTCGAGAGACACGCAGGCTGTCGATCGACAGCTAGTGGTATATCGATCGACAGAGGGACAGAATTGTCTGTCGATCGACACCTTGAGGTTGTGTCGATCGACAGAGATGCTGCTGTTCTGTTTTGTGATGCTTGATTGTTCTATGCGTGTTGAGTGATAACCCTGGTATTGTATGCATTTTATATTTGAGTAATTGTCCTGTAGATGGGAGGACCGTCTCACTGGGTATTTATGATAATACTCACGCATCTCGTATAACCATGTGATGCAGGTAAAAGCAGGTGTGATCGTGGAATTGTGGCGAGGACGAGATGGTTGATCTAGAGGCTCGATTGTGTGGTTATGTGGAGTGTTAGGTTGTTAGTGGAACCTGATAGTAAATGTTTAGGTTGCTGGTTACATTGTTGATTGAATTGGATTCTTGGTTTAATGGAATTGAATTGTGAACCGATTAATTTGATCATGGATTCAATGGTTATTGTTTAATTGCTTGAGTGGTCGAATGCATTGAGAATTGTAGCATGTTGAGAACTAGCATTTATGGGAATGTTAGATTCGATGCTACTTATTATTATTAAAAAAACAAAAAAAACGGGTCGGGTTGTTTCAATCTCAGCCAGAAAGAGTTTGGGAACATACTTGGGATATTTTGTCAGACGATATTGAGAGTTCAAAGAGACGATATTTTAACAGACCAGGTTTGCTAGCTAATTACCTTCACACAAGCTTTTTATTGTTATTATATCATTGATTCAAACTTTATTCCTTCATATTTGTTTGTAGATCTCTGCTTAAGTGATGATGACAAAAAGAGATATGCACTTGAAGATTTAGAGAATATTTTGAGAAGCAGTGGAAGCTCATTGATGTACTTTACTTCTATGCCACAACCTCCAAGAGATGGTAAAGATGATACTAATGTTCTGATTATTGATGAACAAAGGTACAACAAAGACGAATTGAAAATCAGTCATGATAAGGACATCCAAAAGGTAACAGCTGAGCAAAAGAAAATTTACGACGAGATTATTGGAGCAGTCTCAAACAAAGTAGGTGGTGTTTACTTTGTTTATGGATTTGGAGGTACTGGGAAAACGTTTCTATGGACTCTTCTTTCTTCTGCTATTAGATGCAAAGGTGAAATAGTTCTAAATGTTGCTTCTAGCGGAATTGCTTCTCTACTTTTCCAAGGTGGTAGAACAGCTCACTCAAGATTTGGAATACCAATTAATCCTGATGAGTTTTCTACGTGTAAAATGAGTCGTGGATCGGATCTTGCTGCTTTAGTTAAGGAAACATCTCTTATAATATGGGATGAAGCTCCAATGATGAACAAATATTGTTTCGAGTCTTTGGATAGAAGTTTATCGGATATCATTGGAAATGAAGATAACAAGCCTTTAGGAGGCAAAGTGGTTGTTTTTGGAGGAGATTTCAGGCAAGTGCTTCCTGTTATTAATGGTGGTAGTCGAGCAGAGATCGTATTGGCTGCTTTAAATGCGTCTTATATTTGGAAGCATTGTAAAGTGTTGAAACTTACGAAGAACATGCGTCTGCTTTCAAATAATTTGACATTTGATGAAGCAAAAGATCTTACGGAAATTTCAGAGTGGATTTTAGATGTTGGTGATGGTAAGATTGGTGATTCTAATGATGGGGAATCACTTATTGATATTCCAGATGAGTTTCTTATTACAGATTCAAATGACCCAATTGAAACTATCACCAAAACTGTTTATGGAGATTTGCAAGCTTTGGAAGAAGATAAAGAACCACATCCCTAGCTATGAAAACAGCGAGCCGATTCAAAGCATCACATCCCTAGCTATGAAAAGAAGACAATGAGCCGTTAAAAAGAGCAGTTCAACATCAATTTGTCAAAGATGGGTAGACACAAAAGAGCAACGAGCCGTGAATAGATTTCTTTAAAAAAAAAGATTAATTTTTCTAAGTAAAATAGGGGCTCGCCGCTTGAGTAGCGGACCGGCACTACGTCTTCCGCGGCTCGTCACCATGTTTCACGTTTCGTCACCAGTTGCTTCTCTATGGGTCGTCATCACTCCATCCGCGGGTTGTCATCAGTCCATCCGCGGGTCGTCATCACTCCATCCACGGGTCGTCATCAGTCCATCGACAACTCATCATTATCTCCTCCAAGGCTCGCCATCATTTTCTTCACAATGGATTGCCACCAAAGACACTCACGGCTCGGCACCATTTTTCAAATAACCTGGCATCACCTTCTATCACTATCATACGGCGAGTCGCGGAGAAGAAGAGACGACATCATGATTTTCACAAATTAATAAGGCGAGCCACTGAGGAAATAAATTTGTCATCGTATTAAAAACGGTTTGCTCTATATAAAAACGGTTTGCCTCATCTCAAAGTTCATCATGGTTCGACATCAAGACTCTTGATTCTAATTTCAACTATTTCTCTACCTCGACACCATCATCACTGACACTGCCGAGCTGGGAGACTAATTTTTGGGGTCAGATTCCTCCCACTGGAGTCAACAGCCTTGAAAAAACTTAAGTAGGCATATAAACCGGTGAGCCGCTCATTAAACCGACGGTTCAATTCATTACACCGGCGAGTCAATGTTAACCAGTAGTCCGTTGGGCCTTTTTCAGGGCGGACCGATCCAAAGCATTGTGATATAAGAGTGAGTCCAAGACAAGCCAAAGAGAGCCAACCGACTTAGGGGACCCGACTTAGAGCTCTCCGCGAGTAAAAGAAAATCCCTAAGGAAAAGAAAGTTTGCCTTATTCTTTTGGGCTTAGCCCTAACCGATTTAGACTAGTATATATACATATGTATATCCTCCACAGAGGGGATCCAGAATTCATTAGAAAAACACTTGTATTCTGAGACAGTTTTTTTTTACAGCTTAATAAAAATCCTCTCTTGAGATCTATCGTTTTTAGTGGTTTTCCGCAGAAGTTTTCAACCTTAAAAAAGTTACGAAGACAAATCTAATTGTGAGATTCGACTTCCACATATATTATGATAATCTTCATTTTATCCTATAATAATATTTAACTAAGATTTTTGACGTTCTAAAATTGCTTATTTGTTTTTTCTTCAATTTTCATAGACTCAACTTTTTCTTCTTTGACTTTCTGCTTGCAGATGAAATTTTTATTGAAATCTCTAGAGTTTTGAGCACAGCTAAAGAGGAAAATCAAAATTTCAAAATTGTAGTCTTTAACCATATTCGTATTTTACATTATCCATAATCTCACACACAATAATTATCTCAAGTTCAACTTCTCAAATTTCCTCTTTTGTCCACCTTCGTATTTTATCATTGTGTTATCAGACTTTTCATCTTTTTCAACTTCTCAAAAATTTTGACTACATTCTACTATGTTACACTTTTTTATATATTCAAAAACAGTTGATAAGTAGCTGAAATTATGGCTTATAACAATGAAAATATCTAGTGATATATTTTGTTGGAAGCCATTGGATTTGTTCTTGTCAGACTTAGATAGGTCTTTTTTTTTTTTTTTAGATTGTTGGTTTGTCATTCTTTATATATATATATGTATATACTGATGTGGTAAAGAAGAAAAATGCTCTACATTTATTCTTTATTTATATAAGCAACTTACGATATATATTTCAAAATTTGAAAAGACAAACTTTGACATATTTCAATAAATTTTTCTATAAATTTTAAATCAATAAAAACATCTTTATCTCAAATAAGAATAAATAAATATTAATTATAATAATGAATACGAATTTAATTTTTATTTATTATAATTTTTAAATTTAAAATTGAAATCATGATAAAAAATAGTCTTTCCACATAGAAAAAGAGTTAGTCTTCAAAATAGAAAAAATGTATTTTACAAAATTTTAAACAAATCTCTATATATAATCGATGTTTTGATTCTTTGTCACAAGCGTAGACTTATATATATATATATTTATATTAGGATCCGCGTTGAAACACATTAAAATTTATTAATATCAAAATTTAGTTTTAATTAGTGATTATAAGAAAAAAATTTAATTAGTACCCCGTTAAATTACAAAATATTTTAAAATATTTAAACATGGGTCGTAAACCATTAAATTTTAATTTATGTATTAGTTCTCTTGTCCTAATTCATTTTATGCATACCCAAATATATCTTATTATAAATGTCATTGATGTCATCGGTTTTCTTTTTCATAGAGATCTATACTCTTCAAATCTTACACTTTTGTATCTTAACAGTAAAAATATTATTATTATTTTATAACATGTATAAATTTTCATTTTATGTAATTTCATTTTTTAACATTGAAAAGTATAGGTAAGATTTCTATTTTCTTTGTAATATTCTATAACTATGTTTACGTAAATATGTGTATAGATTTTTTTTTCTTTGGTATGTTTGTGCATATAAAGTTTAACATTGAGATTTCCATAATCTTTCAAAATTTTTTTATTCAATTTCTAAAATTTATTTTGTTTTATCATTTATATTTAATTAAAATTTATATTTCCTTTATACTTTTTTATTGTTTAAAATCTCTCTATTTTCTTTTCTAATTTTATTTTTATAATTTGTTTAAACTATTATAATTCTTTGTTTCCTAGCTATTAAAGATTATTAGAATATTTTTTTTACTATTTAGTTAGTTATTTAACAATTATTTTGTTCGTTTTCCATTTTAACTTTACTTTTTCTTAATTAATTTTAAGTTTTAACACATATCACGATCTGGTGAGTTATAATTTTGTTTACGTGTCAAATCCATCGATAATATATTTCTTACTTATAATTTTGTTTTTATGGTTTACACTCTCTCTATCTTGTTTCTTAAGTTAATTTTATAATTAGTTTAAACTAGTAGATTTTTTTTAATCTAGCTAATATGGAGTCTATTAAAAATTTTTTTCTCATACTTAGTTTGAACAATAAAAAAAATTTCTACTTTATTATTTGGTTAGAAACATGACAATTGTTTTGTTCGTTTTCTAGTTTTGTTTTATATATTTTTAATTAATTAAATGTTAACAAATGTAATCATCTGATCAACCGTAAATATATGTTACGATCTAATGAATAAATATATTGCATATGTAATGCATTCTCATCGTGCACATTCTTCTTTATATAATAAAATAATTAAAATTGTTTGTTTTTCTTTATTCAGACACTCTTTACTTGGTAGTATACAAAACGATGCCTTTTGTCACCATGGAGACAGATTGTTTCAAATATAATTTGTCTTTATCAGAGCTACTATTTTTATTGTTATCATAATTTGCTTATCTAATATAATATTTTAAAGTTTTTTCTAAGTGAAGCTTTGAGAGGCTGCCACATGTCACTTTTAGTGTTAAATTTTTTTTATTTTTAGTACCTTATTTTTACTTAATTTTGACATTTGTCCCTCTAGATTTTAGAATTTTTCCATTGATTTTTTAAAATAAAAATGTGATATCAATATATTAACTTAAAGTAAACATTTAATTAACATCAAATTCTCTTCATAAATTAATTAAAAATATGTAAAACCATATTCTAATATTATTTTTCAATATCTCTTTTCAAATTCTACAAAATTTTCTTACTAATATAATATTTTAAGGTTTCTTCTAAGTGAAGCTTTGAGAGGCTGCCACGTGTCACTTTTAGTGTTAATTTTTTTTTATTTTTAGTACCTTATTTTTACTTAATTTTGACATTTGTCCCTCTAGATTTTAGAATTTTTCCATTGATTCTTTAAAATAAAAATATGATATCAATATATTAACTTAAAGTAAACATTTAATTAACATCAAATTCTCTTCATAAATTAATTAACAATATGTAAAACCATATTCTAATATTCTTTTTCAATATCTCTTTTCAAATTCTACAAAATTTTCTTACTAATATAATATTTTAAGGTTTCTTCTAAGTGAAGCTTTGAGAGGCTGCCACGTGTCACTTTTAGTGTTAAATTTTTTTAATTTTTAGTACCTTATTTTTACTTAATTTTGACATTTTTCCCTCTAGATTTTAGAATTTTTTCATTGATTCTTTAAAATAAAAATGTGATATCAATATATTAACCTAAAGTCAACATTTAATTAACATCAAATTCTCTTCATAAATTAATTAACAATATGTAAAACCATATTCTAATATTATTTTTCAATATCTCTTTTCAAATTCTACAAAATTTTCTTAATTAGAACTTCCGAAAAACTATCATAGTTAAAAAATATATATCTTTAACTTTTTGTAAATCAATAATTGATACAAAAATTTTGTAAGTTTAGGCCAAACTTAACTCATCTTGACAAACCATTGATAATTTTGTACTAGATTTTTTCTCTATGCAACTAATATTAGAAAATACATTTTAAAAAAAAATGTTATGAACTTCATTTATTGATAAGATAAAAAATAGTTATGAAAAAACTAAAAAAAAAATTATGTCACATACAATTTTGATTTTTATATAGAGTATTTTATGTAAATACTCATAAAGACATGAATAAAAAATAAAATTTATTTAAAAAACTATCATTTTGTTAAAAAATTGTAGAAGCTATATAACATTATCATCTGATCTTTATTAAATAGTAAAGGGATAATACAAACTGTTAAACAACCAAGATGGAGGCAAATCAAAGCATACATACAATAAGAACTTATAGCTTTCTTAGCCAATGTATCCGCAACATGATTCCTCTCACGATTGACGTATTCCAAAGAGCATAAAGGTAACTTTGCAATCCAATACCGAATATCATAGAATACATTTCCAATCTCCACATTATCTTCATTCGTATTTGATTAAAGCCACCAATTCCTTATTATCACCTTCAAACCAACCTTGTCGAAATCCTAAAGCCCACACTACTTGAACCACATGAAGAAAACCCATCGATTCAGCTTGTAAAGGAGAACCAACTTGACTAAGTTTAGCATAGTCAGACTTGATATGCTTACCTCAATGGTCACGCATAATCCATCCTACTTCCATAGATACTCTTCCTTGATGAAAGCTACTATCAAAGTTACAATTAAGCCAATTTACAGGAGGAGGTTCCCATAAACTTGATCGGGTAAATACATTATATTGCACTTCATCTCTCTCAAGATCATTAGCCACAAACCATTCACAAACTGCTGCCTTACTACGATACTCATTCCGTGATTTCCAAATTATCCAAACCAACCAAAGGGGAAGCAACCTAACCACAATAGGTAGCGAAGAGTCATTATGCAAAAGCAGTACTTTGCCAAGATTTTCTTCCATATTAGTCGATGGAGGATCGCGGTATTTGTAACGCCCGTGATCCAAAAGTGGAGTTTTTGAGGGTGTGTCGATCGACACAGGTGAGGTATGTCGATCGACACGGGTGTTTTGTTTCGCGAAGGAGTCGAGCTGAGTGAGCTGTGTCGATCGACACAGCTGGTGTGTGTCGATCGACACGGATTAAAAATCAGACCGAGGGTTTGATTTTTATGGTTCGTTGGTTTGGGCCGGTTAAGGGGAGCCCTAGGGGTCAAGTATTTAAGCGTGAAGAAGGGGTTTTCTCTCTGTTTTGGCCGCTTTTTGAAAGAGGATTAGGTTTAAGAAAAGTTGTGAGTTTTTGAGAGATTTTTGGAGGTGTTCCGTCGGTTTTTGGGAGAGGCAAACGGCGGTCAGGTTCTGATCGGTTTTGAACGCAAAATGTAGGGTAAGTTCTCCTTTCTGTGCTCTTGATGTGAGTGAAAACCGTTTGCGATTTGGTTGAGTATTCGCTGAGTTATGGTCTTTTGAACTTGAGAGGTTTCTGCAGTTTCGAGTCTGCGATCAGTCCACTTCGAGGGAGGTTTCCCGTCGAACCAGTGTGAATCAGGAGACGATTCAGATATCTTTGGAAATCTCTCTCTGTGTAGATTCTAGATCAGGTTTCGGATCCTGATTCGGAGGTAAGCTCCGTTCTCTGTATTCGTTTGTTTTCAGGGTGTCGGTTCTGAATCTCTGTTTTTGCCAGTTTCGAATAGCGAGATTGCGGGCTGTTTTTCCGTCGATCCTGTAGGAGTTAGGGGACTTTCTATACATCGTTGGAAAGCTCTCAGTGTCTAGTTTCCAGAACAGGTCTCAGACTTGGTTTTGGTGGAGGGAGTCGCGAGATATTCCTCTCTGTTTGTGTCGGGTTCCTTAGTCTTTTTTCAATCCGGTTGCAAAGGTGAGTGTGTGACCATAGGCTCTCGGATATAGGATTGTGTATGGTGCGATTATTTGCTATGTGAATTTGGTGCTTTGAGTGGTTGATTGTGCAGGTGATCGATTAAGGTTCATGGAGATTCGGCCATGAGAGGATAGGCGATCTTCATCGAACAGAAGATGTCCTGTCGATCGACAGGATTGCTTCCTGTCGATCGACACGGGGTCATCTGTGTCACGCGACACCGAGGTGGTGTGTCGAGCGACACGCAGGCCGTCGATCGACAGGACTGTTGTCTGTCGATCGACAGAGGGACAGAATTGTCTGTCGATCGACACCTAGAGGTTGTGTCGATCGACAGAGATGCTGCTATTCTGTTTTGTGATGCTTGTTGTTCTATGCGTGTTGAGTGATAACCCTGGTATTGTATGCATTTTATATTTGAGTAATTGGCCTGTAGATGGGAGGACCGTCTCACTGGGTATTTATGATAATACTCACGAATCTCGTATAACCATGTGATGCAGGTAAAAGCAGGTGTGATCGTGGAATTGTGGCGAGGACGAGATGGTTGATCTAGAGGCTCGATTGTGTGGTTATATGGAGTGTTAGGTTGTTAGTGGAACCTGATAGTAAATGTTTAGGTTGCTGGTTACATTGTTGATTGAATTGGATTCTTGGTTTAATGTAATTGAATTGTGAACCGATTAAATTGATTATGGATTCAATGGTTATTGTTTAATTGCTTGAGTGGTCGAATGCATTGAGAAATTGTAGCATGTTGAGAACTAGCATTTATGGGAATGTTAGATTCGATGCTACTTATTATTATTATTAAAAAAAAAAAACGGGTCGAGTTGTTTCAATTTGGTATCAGAGCCCTTACGGTTCTAGGGTGGGAGAATGTAGTTAAGTGATTGTGTGCTATTATTGCTTGGTTTGTGAACTGTGGTTTGTGGTTGATTGATTAGTGGATAGTCAATTGAATGTTGGTTGGGTTTGGAGTCCTAGATCATCATCTCCGAGCCTTTAAAGAGATTCTACGGTATGTGTTGGTTGACTTTTCTGCTTTAGTACTTAGTCTACTGTTGTGGTGCAGTGTGAGATGGCTAGAGGTGCTAGAGGTGGAGGTCGTGGTGCCCGTGGGGGCAGAGGGCGTGGCCGTGGGCGCGGTCGGGGACAGGTGTCAGTGTCTGCCGACGCGAGTAAGGCTCATGAGGTCACGCAGGGGCAAGCTGCAGAGCCACAAGCATCTCAAGGGTCAGCGAGCGTGGACACAGTGGGTGTCGAGGGGGCTAGTGGAGCCGGTGGTGCGCAGGGCCCAGGAAGGGGTGCTGGCGCAGGTGGTGCTAGGGACCGGGATGATTGCTTGGTGGAGCTGCTGCAGTTGATCTTGGCGCGGTTGCCAGTGGGGGCGCCAGGGCAGGGTCAGGCTCCGGTGGTGCAGCCTGTTGTACAGCCCGTGGGGGCTAGGGTTCAGCCGGTGGGGGCTGGTGGGCAGCCAGGTGTGGCGGCTGTGGGAGAGCTTCCATCCTATCTGAGGATGATGGAGCAGATGCAGAGGATTCGCACAGGGTTCTTTGCGGGTGGTGCCAACCCTAGTGAGGCGGATCAGTGGAGGAGTAGGTTGGAACGTAACTTCCAATCTTTGAGGTGTCCATAGGAGTTTAGAGTGGACCTTGCGGTTCATTACTTGGAGGGTGATGCACATCTGTGGTGGAGAGGTGTGATGAGCAGGAGGCCTCAGGCGGGGATGACCTGGGCGGACTTCTTGGCAGAGTTCGATGCCAAGTATTTTCCGCAGGAGGCGGCGGACCGGATGCAGGCACAGTTTTTGGTGCTGACCCAGGGTGAGAGTTCGGTCCAGGAGTATGACGAGCAGTTCGGTCGGCTGTTGGGGTATGCTGGTCGGGAGTTTGGGAGTGAGGAGTCCCAGATCAGGAGGTTTATGCATGGACTTCGACCAGTACTGAAGACGCTGTGCAGGGCTCGTAAGTACGCCACGAGGGCGGAGTTGGTTGAGACTGCGGCAGCGATTGAGGCTGATATGGGGGCAGAGCTGGCTGCGGTGGTTAGCCCACCGGTGCAGCAGCAACAGCAGAGGAGGCCGCCACAGCAGCAGATGGGTGCGAGCTGGGGCGGTAAGCCGGCTCAAGGACAAAAGAAGAAGTGGGAGGGCTCTTCGGATTCCGGTCAGAGGGCCCAGAGTGGTCAGAGTGGTGCGGGGTGCTTTGGGTGCGGAAGCATGGAGCATCGAGTGGTGAGCTGTCCGAAGAGGAGAGAGAGTCAGACTGCGCAGGCGTGCTTTCATTGTGGAGAGCCGGAGCATATCAAAGCAAGGTGTCCTAAGTTGCAGTTGGCATTGGCGGTGGTTCAGCCAGTGCAGGAGGCTCCGATTGAGGTGCAGCCGTTGCGTCAGATTGTGGCGCCGCGAGTGTATACTCCGGCGGAGAAGAGAGACTGAGGAGGGCGGCAAGGTTCAGGGGAGGGTCTGGGAGCGGGCCGAAGTTGGACTTGTTCTCCTTAGTTGTCTAGTTTTATCGTTTGGTTTTAGTTTCAGTGTAGTATGTTCGCTACGTGTTTGGATATATGATTTTTGTTGAGGATTAAGGATTATTTCATTTCTGAGATTTATAAGGCGTTTTATTTCATTTTTGGAATTTTATAAGAATGAGTATTCTTCTTAATTGTTGAAAGTTTTAAATGAAATTTATAATGGGGGTATGTGGCATCTTTGGTCTGGTTTGGATCCATGGCTGGCTGCTCATATTCTTGTTTGATTGTTGGGCAACCGATCGAGCCAATGTTGATCTATTCCGGCTCAAGGCGTCATGTCCGTTATGCCAAGCTGAGGTAGTTGAAGGGGAAGTAGGAGCAGTGAACCAGGCAGAATTATTGAAGAGGATTCAGGGAAAAACTCGGGAGAAGGATCAAGGAGTGAGCGATGTTCTCGGGTTACCGGTTTGGAGTATCAGGTGTCGGTGATTGGGGCGATACTAGTGAGCGGATGATTTTGTTTCTAAACAAGAATGAGAAGTATGTGGGAGGCTGCACGAGATGTAGCCAGATGTGTCTGTCAGGAATTTGAAGGTTATCTCAGCGTTCTGGGAGAAGTTCGGAAGGATGAGCAGACGGGGAGTAGGATTCAGAATGTGGAAGGTGTTGTTGAGGAGGTGTGTACTCGAGTAAGGTGGTCAGTAGGCGGACCATCTGAATCTGGTAGGGTTGCTTAGAACAACCGCTATCAGGCGAGTATTGGGATGGCTCCGTATGAGGCTATTATAGAGGGTCATGTAGGGAATCATTATGCTGGACTCAAGTGGGGGAGAGGAGCATGTTTGGTGGAGAATAAGCTAGGTCCAGGGTTGTGGAGCGGGATTGGACCGGTAGCTTATTGGTTGGAGTTACCTCAGGGTATGAGGGTTTTTCGTCAAGTTCCAGGATTCCGGAGAATCTTCAGCCAGGTGGTATGGTGGTTACAGGAGTTTAAGAAGGGTTGGCTAGGATTTCGGAGAATCTTCAGCCAGGAGGTGTTGGTGGCGAGACCTGTGTGGATTCTCAGAAGGAGAGTCAGGGTTCTTCGCCGGAGGAGGATAGTATTGGTAGTAGTCGAGTGGGACTGTGCCAGGGTTGAGTTGTGGGTTCTTTTAGTGGATGACTGGTGAGGTCATGGAGTCATGTGATGGCTAGGAATAGAGGTTCTATGGGAGTTAGAATCTGGTTGTGGTGTAGGGAGAGTCTGGAAATGAGGTTTCTGTGGATAGAACCGTCTTTCCAGGGACTCGGTGGGAAACCCCCAGGGTGAGTGGGTGGTTTCGGGTGGCCTAGTGGAGGGGCGTGTGGCATGATATTTCAGGTGAGGGAATGTCATGTTGGCGACGGGTGCTTTAAGGCACGTTGCAGGTTAGGGCTCCAGGGAACGGTGGGTTTCTGGATACTTGAAGGATAGAGATCCTTCCAGAAAGTGGATTCCTGCATGCTTGAGAGATTGTGGCGTCTCTCCGGGAGATAGTGGGTTCTCCTCGGTACTTGAGAGGATAGTGGGTTCTCTCCAGGGACGGTGGTTGCCCTGCATATATGAGGGAAAGTGGTTTTCTCTCTAGGAGGATATGGATCTCCTAATGTGCTTTGAGAGATTGGAGGTCTCTCCAGGGGAGGTGGTCCTCTGCATACCGTAGTCCAAAGGGTGACGATCCTGCGGGTAGGTATGGTGTACATGTATATGGGTATGAGTATGGGTTGTGAGCAGTAGCGGTGGGCTTTGGGATCTAGTCTAGGGTTAGTATTCTCGTTTGGGAACTTGATTGGATGACTCTGGAACTGATGTATCGTCTTGATCGTGCATGTTCTTGTTTGATTATTGCACGATCAATTGGTTCTTTCGCCGGGTCTATGGATGATCGAACATGTTCTTGTTTGATTGTTGTTCGGTCAAACGGGCAGGCTTGGTCAGGACTATAAACGGTACATCCTGGTGTGGTTCTGGGGTAATCTGGTGGGTTTTCGGGCGGAAGTGTTAACCTTAACAGAGATCTCAGGTGGTTATTGGTGAACTTCCGGGGGATCGAGGGGGATCTCAGGGGGTTATGGATGGACTACCGGGGGATCGAGGGGGATCTCAGGTGGGTCGACCGGTGGGGTCAGGTATGCGATGGGATTGTAGGGTCCAGTCTGGGCTAGTACTTGCGCCTGGAACCTCGATTCTGACGATTTTGGGGACTTATGTAACGTTTGGTCGTGCATGTTCTTGTCTGATTATTGCACGATCAACATGTCCTTTTTGCCGGATCTACGGTGGGTCGGACATGTTCTTGTTTGATTGTTGTTCGATCAATCGGGCAGACTGGGTCGGGACTACAACGTTACATTGTGGTGTGTCTTCAGAGGAATTGGGTCGGGTTCTCGGCATTAGTGGTAACCTTAGCATGGATCCTGGTGTGCGTGTATATGGATATAAGTGTGGACTGTGAACAGTAGCGGTTGAGTAGGTCGTGATTAGGAGACTGGCTGAGTCTCGGGGATCTGGAGTGATCTCAGTGGATGCGTCTAGTTTAGGGTGAGTACTTGCGCTCGGGAATTCGGGTTAGGTGATCCCGGTAAACTTGTGTAGCATCGTGGTCGCGCATGTTCTTGTTTGACTGTTGCGCGGTCACTTGGTTCTATTCTGGGACTACGGTTGGTTGGGCATGTTCTTGTTTGATTGTTGTACAATCAACTGGGCAGGCTTGGATAAAACCAGGAAATGCTACATTCTGGCGGTTTTCGGGTGAATCTGGTCGGGTTTTGGGCAAGAGTGCTAGCCTTAGCAGGGACGGGTTGGTGTAACTTGTGATTCGAGGACGAATCCTTGTTAGTGGGGGAGAATTGTAACGCCCGTGATCCAAAAGTGGAGTTTTTGAGGGTGTGTCGATCGACACAGGTGAGGTATGTCGATCGACACGGGTGTTTTGTTTCGCGAAGGAGTCGAGCTGAGTGAGCTGTGTCGATCGACACAGCTGGTGTGTGTCGATCGACACGGATTAAAAATCAGACCGAGGGTTTGATTTTTATGGTTCGTTGGTTTGGGCCGGTTAAGGGGAGCCCTAGGGGTCAAGTATTTAAGCGTGGAGAAGGGGTTTTCTCTCTATTTTGGCCGCTTTTTGAGAGAGGATTAGGTTTAAGAAAAGTTGTGAGTTTTTGAGAGATTTTTGGAGGTGTTCCGTCGGTTTTTGGGAGAGGCAAACGGCGGTCAGGTTCTGATCGGTTTTGAACGCAAATTGTAGGGTAAGTTCTCCTTTCTGTGCTGTTGATGTGAGCGAAAACCGTTTGCGATTTGGTTGAGTATTCGCTGAGTTATGGTCTTTTGAACTTGAGAGGTTTCTGCAGTTTCGAGTCTGCGATCATTCCACTTCGAGGGAGGTTTCCCGTCGAACCAGTGTGAATCAGGAGACGATTCAGATATCTTTGGAAAGCTCTCTCTGTGTAGATTCTAGATCAGGTTTCGGATCCTGATTCGGAGGTAAGCTCCGTTCTCTGTATTTGTTTGTTTTCAGGGTGTCGGTTCTGAATCTCTGTTTTTGCCAGTTTCGAATAGCGAGATTGCGGGCTATTTTGCCGTCGATCCTTTAGGAGTTAGGGGACGTTCTATACATCGTTGGAAAGCTCTCAGTGTCTAGTTTCCAGAACAGGTCTCAGACTTGGTTTTGGTGTAGGGAGTCGCGAGATATTCCTCTCTGTTTGTGTCGGGTTCCTTAGTCTTCTTTCAATCCGGTTGCAAAGGTGAGTGCGTGACCATAGGCTCTCGGATATAGGATTGTGTATGGTGCGATTGTTTGCTGTGTGAATTTGGTGCTTTGAGTGGTTGATTGTGCAGGTGATCGATTAAGCTTCATGGAGATTCGGCCATGAGAGGATAGGCGATCTCCATCGAACAGAAGATGTCCTGTCGATCGACAGGATTGCTTCCTGTCGATCGACACGGGGTCATCTGTGTCACGCGACACCGAGGTGGTGTGTCGAGCGACACGCAGGCCGTCGATCGACAGGACTGTTGTCTGTCGATCGACAGAGGGACAGAATTGTCTGTCGATCGACACCTAGAGGTTGTGTCGATCGACAGAGATGCTGCTGTTCTGTTTTGTGATGCTTGTTGTTCTATGCGTGTTGAGTGATAACCCTGGTATTGTATGCATTTTATATTTGAGTAATTGGCCTGTAGATGGGAGGACCGTATCACTGGGTATTTATGATAATACTCACGCATCTCGTATAACCATGTGATGCAGGTAAAAGCAGGTGTGATCGTGGAATTGTGGCGAGTACGAGATGGTTGATATAGAGGCTCGATTGTGTGGTTATGTGGAGTGTTAGGTTGTTAGTGGAACCTGATAGTAAATGTTTAGGTTGCTGGTTACATTGTTGATTGAATTGGATTCTTGGTTTAATGGAATTGAATTGTGAACCGATTAAATTGATTATGGATTCAATGGTTATTGTTTAATTGCTTGAGTGGTCGAATGCATTGAGAAATTGTAGCATGTTGAGAACTAGCATTTATGGGAATGTTAGATTCGATGCTACTTATTATTATTATTAAAAAAAAAACGGGTCGGGTTGTTTCAGTATTTGTGAACATCTCCAAATGGCTTTATAACTTTAGATAATATAAGAATCAAATTCTGTAAATACACAAATAATCAATAAGCTAAATTTAATGTATATTTTATCATGTTAGTTTTTAAATTCACGCAACGCGTGGACAATCTCTAGTATAAAATATTGTAACGCGGCACAGGTGTCTAATTTTTTTTAATTTAACTTATTAAACTAGGGTATATATGTAATCATTTTTTTTTTGCCAAAACACATGTAGTACAGTAGTATTAACCACTCTCTTAACACCCAAAAAACAAGGATTCGACCCTTTCCTAGACTAGTGGGTCCGCCTGTGGTCCATACGACAAAACAAAAAAAATGTAATTATTTTTTTTAACTTATCTTCTTTATTCTTGAGCGTAGACTTATATTATATATATATAAATATATATAATTTTTTTTTTGCCAAAACACATGTAATACAGTGGTATTAACCACTCTCTTAGCACCCAAAAAATAAGGATTCGACTCTTCCCTAGGCTAGTGGGTCGGCCTGTGGCCCATACGACAAAACAAAAAAAATGTAATTATTTTTTTTTAACTTATTTTCTTTGTTTTTGAGCGTAGACTTATATTATATATATATATATATATATTATAATTAAACTTTTTTGTTTTAATTCAGATAGTCATTACTCGATAATATACAAAACGATGCCTTTTGTCTCCATGAGACAGATTGTTTCAAATATCAATATGCGTAATACACCTACTGAATTCAATAATAAAGAAAATAGCTATAAAGATGGACTATGTTAGGAGTCCTAATCTTTTAAGCCCCTAAAATAATAATTCAAATTAGATAAGTCCCTTTTTTTTTAATAAAAACGTGAATCAAAGAAATTACAAGTCCCTTTATATATATATAATTCAAATTAGATAAGTCAGCAATTACAAGTCCACCCTTAATGAATCAAAGAAATTACGTGATCCAACCAAGGATCCGGATCAATACCCGGAACCAATTAAAAAATCTAATCCAAATTATAACTCAAATCTATAAAAAAAAAAAAAACTAAAATCCCTAAATTTTTTCCTATCTCTCGCGACTCCTTTCTCCTTTTTCTTTGTCGAAAGCGAAAGGTATTGATGTCTCCGTCTCCGCCGCATTCTCCATCTCTGCCGCGGTCTCTGTCTCCATCACCGTCGCGGTCTCCATCTCCATAACCATCGCAGTCTCCGTCTCCATCTTCTTCTTCGTGTTCATGTTTGTCTCCATTTCTCCATCTAAGAAGTTGGAGGTAATCACACATCTCATATTGATGTTGTTGCTGATTCTTCTTGATCCTTTCTCTTCTTGTTGGGTCTTCTCCCCCTTGCTCACAAACACTCCCTCTCCCATGATCCGGTCCTCTCCTTCTCATATTACTTCCTCCGATTTCGTGATCTCGGATTCATTCTCCTCTTATCTTAATCATCTATTAAGGCAGCGATTATTGAGACTCTAATGCGTTTAGGACTCTTCGATTGTAACCCAAAAAAGCAGCCCTATGGTAGGCTAGAACCCAAGGATGTGTGCACGATTAAGCACCTCGCCGCATAAATCGCAAAGCAAGGCGTTAACTTGCTCAAGAACTCAATTGGTTCGCTACCGTTTTTCCTTCTTCCACCAAAAGGTTGGCAGTGATCGGACTAAATGCTAATGTCACAAGAACAATGATCGAAAGCTATCGAGGTAAATTCAACATTAAACCGCATTTATACTCAAAATCTCAAATTTGGATCTAATGTAATTCTTCTTCTTCTTCTTCTTCAGGTGTGGCTTGAATAACATCGCTGACTTGAGAATAAGGTGTTGAGTAACTGCTTCAACGTGACGTGCACATTGGTTAAGGTGTTTGATCCAACCGACCTTAATCTTCCTTGTAACAGCAAGAGCTTGTGACTCAGGTAGCGAAAAGATCGGTGGTGCTAGTCAAATGTCCGGTGGACAAGCTTACTCATAAATCTCCTATGAACAAGCTTAGTAAAGCTTTATAGATGGACTTAGTTACAAAAATTCCAACCACAAGCTTAGTAAAGTTCTGAAACTCGTCTCTCTCCATCTTGTTTTAAAGTCTTTATTTTGTTTTGATTGGTTGAGATTGTTAGAGCCGTGCGGTGAACGACCATGTAAACAAGATCAATATGTAAGTTTCACATAAAAACGAGAAGAAGAACTTGAGAAACGAAAAAAGAAAAAGAGATTGATGCTAGAGACGAGGTAAATAATGACCCTAATTTCAAAGGGATTAGCTTGTGCAAGGTGGATATGGTGTCCTTGTCATGATCATGAATTCTTGAAGACTTGTAATACTAAACTGATGTTTTAACGTACTCACAAGACTTGTAATGCTAAACTCATGTTTTTAGGTTTATGGTATGTACTTGGAGATTTTTTGGTAATGTTGAAGGTAATAATGGTCTTATTGGTGATACTATAGCCTAATTTGTAGTTAAGTACTACTATTATAACTATTATATTGTAGTTTGGTACTACTGGTATACTAGGTACTATTATGATATAAGCATAAAACACATGTATAAAAAATAATAATTAAAAATCCTTATATTTAACACATGCGCCGTAAAAAAATAAAAAATATTAAAATTTTACTCATAGTTATATTTAGTTTTCTAGTAGTACCGTTTTATACATAGTTATATTTTGCTAGGTTTCACGTATTATTAGTTATACCTACGTAAAATAATAATTTTTATAGTAGTATTGATGCAATTGATCCATTTAAACATATTTACTATAGTTTCGTATATTAATATTTTTGAAAACCCCATGTTTGTTTGTTTGACATAACAATGAGTGCTTCTACTCATACATTAACATATGTACAAGGTATAGTTTTAGTAAAAAAATATGTTTTTCTAATTTTTGAATTTGTAATCATATAAATCCAGTGGTAACTAAGTATCAAGTCAACACAAATATACCAATAAGTAAAAGGTACATAAATTAACTTTTGAAGTAAAGGAAACGTAAACATAAAGAACATACAAAACAAGCAGCACAGTCATACTTAGTTATACATAATTATAACAATCAGAGAAAAAAAAACAAATCTAACAATTTTACATAGTTGTAACTTCATCTATCATCATCATTTTGCCAATTTTATTGACCAATGCCAAATAAGTGACCTCCTCCACTCTGGTCTGCATCGCTTAATTGTGAATTTCAACTCCTCCCAAGTTTAATCTTGTGTAATCACTTCTCTTGAGTAACATCCACAAAAATCAAAACATATAATTGTGCAATTCATTTCTCTCCAACAAAACAATAAGAAAATAACAAATATCGTATGTATCGTATTATATTCATACGTCCCAAAGTTATACTCATTATTAAAATCATGCATACCAAAGTTATCTTGTTCTTCATGACCTATACTCAAATCAGTGTCAAACAATCATCTCAGTTATACCTAGTAGTACCAAACAGAGAGAACACATAAAATAAGTCAAGCAGTTATATCAGTTATACCTAGTAGTACTAGACATAAACCACATAAAATGAGTAACACAGTTATTTTAGTTATACCTTAGTTTACCATCTCATGGTGTTCCGATGCTTCGTTGTTGTGTACAGTTATCATCTCATGGTGTTGCGATGGTTCGTTGTTGTGTAAAGTTATCATACCATCACTTACAAGCGTTTCCTTCTCTCGACCGTCTCCTGTTTGTTGCTCATTTTGATCTCCGATTTGGATGAGCTCCACGTGCAATAGACTTCTAAGACCCTCTCCATTCATTTGCATTAGATAATTAAACTGTTATTAAGTAATAGTAATACCAGTTATTCTAGTATTACCAGTTAGTCTCAAGAGTACTAGTTTATTCAGTAATACCATTGTTTCGTATTAGTACCAGTTATTTTAGTTATACCCCTGCAGTTTCGATTTACCTCCGATTTAGTACGATTTAGCAGCTGTTTTACGAGATAAATCATCTCACCATACTAATAGATTTGTTAAACAAGTTCATTACTCAAATAATTATACAAAAAGAACAAATTTTCAAATCTTCTAATTAAGAAGGATCCTTTACACAAAGAGATTTTCACAACCTAATCTAACCATACACACTAAAATAACATAGAACCCAAAGATCTTACCTTTAAATTAACCAGATTCAATGGAAAACGGAGATGAAGAAGGAGGTGGCCGTGGCTCTGTTTTTGTTTTGCAAAGAAGAAGAAGAACGTGACGAGATGAAGGAGGTGACTGTGACCGTGGCTCTGTTTTCGTTCCTCTCAACCCCAATATACTGTTCGAAGAAGAACCATAAGAAGCAGAAGAAGCGGAAGAATTTCACTCCCGAGCTCACCGTCGCTCTGTTTTTGTTTCGCAAAGAAGAAGAAGAACGTGACGAGATGAAGAATGAGGTGATTGTGACCGTGACTCTGTTTTCGTTCCTCTCAACCACAACAAAAATCAAAGAAGAACCAGAAGAAGCTCACCGTCGCTCTGTTTCGCAAAGGTAAGAGAAGAGGAGGTGACGTGGAGTTGTTAGGTTTAGAAATTTATTAATTAGTGGTTAGCAAAATTAATGTTAATATTAAATTAGGTTTGATTTATTTTTTTGTTTTTTAAATAAATAAGAAAATGGAGAGTAGAATTGAGAAAATTATGGGTGTTGAAAAAAAAAAAAAAGGATTGTTGGATTTAGATAGAGTTTGTTAGATTTGAAATAAAGAAAAAAGGTTTTATTAGCAATTGATTCCTATTTCAGTGAATAACTAAATGACCTAATAATTTCCAATTTCACCCTTCTTCATCTTTCATCTCAAATCTCGTTGCCATGTCGGAACCACGAAATTCCGATCGTAATCAACCACCGCAACGATTTCCGAAACCACAAACATCATGTCGGAGCCACGGCCAGGACCGCAATTTCCTCCTCCTCTGCCATAACCACGAACATGTCTCCTTCGTCCCACTGATTCCAATCACAATCACCACCACCACGATTTCGGAAACAACCATTGCCATGTAGAAGCTACGATCACCACCTTGATTTCCTCCTCTAACTGTGATTTTCTCCTCGCCGGTGTAACGACAACTTCCTCCGCCATAACCACGAAATCTGTAAAAAAAAATTAAAGATGATTCTAAGGGTATTTTTGTCTTTTTATATATTACACATGAAATATCATAACCAAACCTTTGTTATTATTCCTTGAATTATTAAATTATTTTGTGTTATTAGCCCTAATATCCCTCGATTCAAATATAATTTGTCTTTACCAGAGGTACTAGATTATTTTTATCATTATCAGAAGTTGCTTATATAAAATAGTGTAACTCGGCACATGGGTCTAATATTTTTATAATTTAATTTACTAAACTAGTGTATATATGTAATCGATTTTCTTCACTTATCTTTTTTGTTCAGATTTATATTTATTGTAACGCCAGTGAACCAAAAAGTGGAATTTTGGTGGTGTCGATCGACACAGGTGTGGTGTGTCGATCGACATGTGTGTTTTGGACTTAGGAGAAGTTGGGTTTGGGGCGTTATGTCGATCGACACGGTTGGTGTGTGTCGATCGACACGGGTTAAATCAGACCGGCAGGTCCGTTTTAATTGTCCGGTTTGGCGGGCCGGTTTAGAGAACCCTAGGGTTCGGGTATTTAAAGGATCAGACGGGTTTGTCTTCCTTTTTTTTTGCCGTTTTCAGAAGAAAACCTGAGAGAGAGAAGAGTGAATCAGAAATCTTAGGGCTGGAGTGATTGTTGGGAGATTCCTGGAAGAGTATTGATCGTGAGTGGTGATAGAACGAGAAAGGGGTTGTTGCTGTGCTGATTTCGGGTCTGTGTGGACGGAATCAGAGGCTGTCTTGGTGTTCTTCGCGTTCTTTATCCTTTTTCAATCCCAATCAAGGTGAGTGCGTGACCGTAGGCTCGTATAAGTATAGGGGGCCAATGGAATACGATTGCTTGGTGGTTTTTTGTGTTTTGTGTGTGGATTTGTGCAGGAGACTCGACAGATCGCATCAGATTCGAGTCGTGTGAGGATTGACTCGATTCTGGGTTCTGCGATGTCGTGTCGATCGACACCGAGGTGGTGTGTCGATCGACACGGAGGTGGTGTATCGATCGACACGGGACCTGTGTTCTTCGACACCTAGTGGTTGTGTCGATCGACACAGTGAGTCCTGTCGATCGACACGGGGCCTATGTTCTTCGACACCTAGTGGTTGTGTCGATCGACACAGTGAGTCCTGTCGATCGACACGGGGCCTGTGATCATCGACACCTGGTGGTTGTGTCGATCGACACAGTGAGTCATGTCGATCGACACGGTGTATTCTGGATTGGTTTTGTTTGCTTGGTTGTGTATGCTTGTTCTGTGATCATCCTGGTATTGTGTTGGTTGTTTATACTTGTATTTAAATAGCCTGTAGACGGGATGACCGCGTCGCTGAGTATTTGTGATAATACTCACGCAACTCTTTTTGCCATGTGTTGCAGGTAAAGAGAAATTATGATCGTGGAATCGTGGCGAGGAAGAAGAGATGATTTAGGGTCTCACTTGGATTGTATTTCTATGGAATCGTTAGGTTGTTAGTCAGTGGATATTGTTTATTCATATTGGTTGATTGGTTGAACGGGGTTGATATTTAATAAAGTATGGGATTTGTTAAATTGGAATACGTCGTTGATGTTTTATTGTTCCGCATTGCCTGGTTGTTGACCCATTGAGGATTATTATCTGTGATGATAATAATCTGGAGGGAAATTTTTTTGAAATTTTGGGTCGGGTCGTTTCATTTATTATATAAAAGAGAATTGCGCACGATGAGAATACGATATGTAAATAAAATTCTTATTCATGAGATTATACCATGTGTTTATTGTTGCTCAGATGATGATATTGTTTACTTAAGCTTGAAGAAAAAGGAGATAGACAAATTCTAAGGAGTTTAGAAAAAGTTATATTTAGGAGTTATCTAAATATATATATATATATATAATGTTCTAATTGAATTAGGATAAGTCAAGGTAATTTCTATATAAGAAGACGCAAGGGTGTTGCATAACTTATGAGATTTAGAGATTGAGAGTTTGAGAGATTAAGTTTTGAGTTATTTTTTTAAGGGAATTTAACTTAAACGGTACATAAATTAGGTAATATTACTAGAAGTATATAAATTTTTTTTTTATTACTGATTTATTTTAAATGCCCAACGTGCCCTTGTAATTACGTTTTGACAAAAAACCTAATTACAAGAATGCCATTACTTTTGAGTGCGACGTCAGATAAAATCCGGCGCCACATAGGAAATCGCTGATGTGTATTAATGAACTCAGCCGTAAAGCATTACGGCGGTATTGACGGCTGAGTTATATATACGATGTGGCTAACTTAAAAAAATTGGCTGATATACATATACAAATAAGCCAAACGATACGGCTGAGTTACAAAACGTGGCTGATTTAAGATCTTCTGGCTGACTTAAGATTTTTGTGACGGCTGAGTTTACAAAAATCTGCCTGATTTATGAGCTAATGGCTGACTTACGTACATATATGATGGCTGATTTGTACATCGGCTGGTTGAGTTATGTTTCTCACGATGATGGAATGATCATCGACTGGCTGTGTTACTAAACCGACGGCTTACCTATGAAAGGTAGTTATGGCTGATTTAAGTATAATTAGCGTAAATCAGCCGTGTTTAGCTTGATTAATAGTAAACTCGGCCTCATTACGTCTGATTTATTAGCGAAAGATCAATTACTATAATAGCATTCATTTGACGGCGGATTTATTTGACGATACAGCTGACATAATATTTTCCAGCTGATTTGCGCCCTTTTATGGCCTCTTTTCGAACCCGATTTTTGGTGTTTTTATTACTGAAATAGTATTCACGTTGCAACTGACTTACATATGCATTTGATGACTGATTTAGTTAGGCTGATTTACGTTTTCGTTTTGCGGCTCACTTGCCATATAAGCAAAAAATTAATGACATCAAATCCGATTTTCCATGTCATCAGCTCCTATTTTCCATGTCATTTCCTATGTCATTATTAGAGTTTGATGTTGTGACGCCGTGTCTTCTTCTTCTTCATCTATTTACCTTCTTTATCATTTGATACCCAGAAATTTAATCGTCACCCTCTGCATCTATTTTCCTTCCTCATTTTTTTTCATTGATCTTTGATCGAGATCTTATAGATCCGGTAATTATTGTTTCCAGAAATTGGGTCAAGAAAAACAGATACGTATTCAACGCAGATGGTAGAGGGTGTAGAGTTCTGTATTTAAATGATGAAACAACACACGACGAACTTGCGAAGTCGGTACTCGATGATTATGGATTGAACGAGTCGAGCCATCACATTCAGCTGAGCTACATCTTCTCCAATAAAACTTTGAAAACAATGGCGCACGATACTCCACCAGTTTACGTCTCCAATACTCGACAGTTGATAGGTTTTCTAAGCCTAAGAAAATTCGAACAGCTATGTCTCTGTGTAGAGATTACGGAGAAAAAGGAGAGCGAAATTAGTCGGAATGACGAAGTGAGAGAGAAGAAGAAAAGGTTATTCAGTTATGGCTCAAAAGTAGAATCTACATACGATGATTACGGTGGTTTCAGTAATGATAATTGTCCTGGTGTTGAAACAAAATACGAAGATAAACGCGACGATGAAGACATGGATTGCGCAAGTAAAATGGAAGGTGAAGAATACGAAGTAGACGGAGAAGACGAAGTAGGCGAACAAGACGAAGAAGATGATGAATTTGAAAGCCGATTTGATATGTTCGACGACTCGGATGGTGCTTCATCTGAAGATGATAACTTCAGTTCATACGGTGAGTCTCCAACACAAGACGAAGATTCACCGACGCTACCGCCTAAGAAGAGAGCTCAGAACATGTCAGTGAGCGGATCGGAAAGGAATCCAGAGGTTCTAAGGTTGGAGATGTCTTCGCTAAACCTCGCGGTAGGGCAACGATACGAGAGTAAAGCCGATTTGGAGAAACGACTGAAACTTCTTACGGTGAGAGATCAATTTGATTTTGATGTAGACGTATCCAATTCAGACACACTCATTGTCAAGTGTTGGGTTGATGGATGTCTCTGGAGAGTTCGTGCTTCTACACAAGAGGAATTACCGGCATTTTATGTTCGTATTTACGATTCGGAGCATACATGTTTTGTAACTGAGCGTTCTAATCGATATTGACAAGCAACACCAGATATTTTAGGCCAGTTGTACAGGGATTATCTCGGCAACATTTGTCCGTCAGTTAGACCTAAGTGTGTCGGAATAACTATCAATAAGCATTTTGGTGTAAAGGTAATTACTAGTACGTTTTGGCTGACTTATTTGTATAGTACAGCTGATTTTTTAGTACGTTTTTGGCTGACTTATTTGTATATCACAGCTGATTTATTAGTACGTTGTGACTGACTTCTATTTCAGCTAATTTATTAGTACGTTTCGGCTGACTTATTTGTTTATTACAGCTGATTTACTTGTACTTTACGTTTTTCGTGTGGACAGATGGATTATTGGAAATCACATAGGACGCTAAAATTTACAAGGGAAATCGATATGGGAACTCCTGAGAGTGGGTTTGAAGACTTGCCTCCTTACCTATATATGATAAGAAGGGCAAATCCGGGTACGGTTACGCGTCTTCAAATTGATGAGTTTGGAAGATTCATGTATGTGTTCCTTGCGTTTGGTGCGAGCATAAATGGGTTTCCTTTCATGCGCAAAGTTGTCATTGTCGACGGTATGTTTCTTAATGGTAAATACAAAGGGATATTTCTCACAGCACTAGCTCAGGATGGTAACTTTCAGATTTTCCCAATAGCCTTCGGTGTGGTTGACACTGAAAATGATGATTCATGGCACTGGTTTTTTACGCAACTAAAAATTTTGATTCCTGACGATGAGGGTCTTGCGATTATCTCGGACATGCATAATTCGATAGGAAAAGCAATTGGAAATGTGTTTCCGTTGGCTTCTCGTGGAATTTGCACTTACCATTTATATAAGAACATTTGCAACGGTACAAAGGAAAAGATGTATTTCGTTTGGTGAAGAAAGCGGCAAAATGTTTTAGGGTTTCTGACTTTACTACAATGTTCGAGGAGATTGAAGTGATTAATCGTGAACTTCATGACTACCTCCAAAGAGCTGATGTCCGACTGTGGGCGCGTGTTCATTTTCCGGGCCAAAGGTACAATATGATGACTACGAACATAGCGGAATCAATGAACAGATGACTGTCAAATGCTAGAAGTATTCACATTGTTCGACTATTAGAATCGATACGGGTTATGATGACCAGATGGTTTGAAGAACAGAGAGAGGAAGCGAAATCGCAGCTAACCACGCTTTCGCGTAGTGTCGAGAAACTACTACATGTAAGTCAGCCATTGCAGTTCATAAGTCAGTCGTTATTGTTCCATAACCCAGTCGTAATATTTTTAATTTTTTATGTATTATAAATAGGGTCATGTCATTGCCACCAGACTTATGACGGTACAAAGAATTGATCCTTATCACACGGAAGTTACATATGGATCGTCTTTGCATATTGTGAATTTGGAAACGAGAAATGCACATGTCGGCGTTTTGAACACGAGAAATTACCATGCGTGCATGCAATCGCAGCTGCCGAGGACAGGAAAATTTGTCGTATATCCTTGTGCAGTCCTTACTACAACAACAGTTATTTGGTAAACGCATACGCTGAGTCGATGATGCCGATAGATTCAGCGCTTGCGGTTCCAAATAACGTTGCTAACCAACCGTGCTTGCCCCCGCTTGTTCGTCAACAACCAGGAAGGCCTAAGAAAAGTAGGATGAAATTTGCTTTAGAAGTTGCCCTTGAGAACAAATGTCCTAGGAAACGACACACATGTTCTCGTTGTAAACAGTCTGGGCATAATGCAAAAACTTATCCGATTTAAAAGTGTTGTTTGGATATGTATGAATTTGTGTTTTTGTTAATGCGATAAATCAGCCGTAAAGATTGAATTATTGTCAATAAACGACTAACTTATGATTACAATACAGCTGATTGTCAATAAACGACTGAGTTATGATTACAATACGACTGAGACATTTTCTTTCGAAACTTTAGAAAAAGAAGATGGTAACTCCTCCAAACGCGTAATATTTTTTTAAAACAAATCATAATATTTTAAGGGATTAGAGTTCCCAAAAGATTAATCATTACTCCTAGTATAGGGAGCCATATAACTGTCAGTATAGCCTCTCGAGAGTACGAAACGTCGCGAGATAAAATTGAATACATAATGTTTTTTTTTCCCGCCCAAATACGAAACGTCGCGAGATAAATTACACGTTGCGGCTGACTTATATGCACTTAAGGTCGCGAGATAAAATTGAATAAATTATCATTTTTTTTTCGCCCAAATACGAAACATCGAGAGATAAATTACACGTTTCGGTTGACTTATATGCACCTAATGGCTGACTTATGGCATGGTTTGGGAATGTCATAAATTTGGGTATGTTTGAGGTTTGGCTGAGTTATACACGACAGGGCTGCGGTATGTCTTAGTTAGGGCTGATTTGTTTTTTTTTCTTACAGCGATAAATCAGCCGTAAAGTAAGATTGAATTATTATCAATAAACGACTTATCAGCCGTATAGTCATCGGATCCATACTACATAGATTATGAGTTCACTAAAACAAGCCATAGTTATTAAACAACTTGGGGGGAAACTAGAGGCATCACGCCTTGATCTTGGAGCAGAACTTGAGCATAGGAGGAGATGCTTTGTCTTCCCAAACCAACTCCAGCACAAAAGATTCGTACGCCTTAACGCCGATAGCCTTGACGAATTCTCTAACCCCTGAACCAAAGCGCAACCTCATATGTATGTCTGCCACGCATAGATACACTGGCCACTCTACTCCATGCTTGTCCAAAAGAGTAATCTCCTTTCCATCTGGTGAACCCTAGTGAAGCTCACTGGAATATGCTGCATAAGAAAGAGACAATAAGCTCTTGACAAAGCATCAATAACGAAAAAAATAAGGGAACAAAACTCTTTCAAGAGAGTTTACTTAAACTTACAAGTCTAGAATCTTTGAGATTAGCTGGTGTGACAGTTAGTGTCACAAATCGGTTTTCACTTAGTGTAGATGACACTCTACTTTGACTACTCTCACCAGTTTTTCTCTTCTTCTCTTTGCTGCTATGTTTTGTGGAGATGTTGTCCTCCTCCTCCTCCTCCTCCCCCTCCACATCATCACCATCATCGACGTTGTTGCTAGACTGTACATATTGAATCTCACAACAACTAGGTCCAAGACCAGTGACATTGAACAAAAAATCTCCTTCGTGTCTGAAAATGATGAAGTCTCCGACTCGGAAATCATGCGCAACTGCGAACTCTTTCCATCCAAAGGTGAGTCTCCGACCTTCCATCTTAACTTTCCATGTTTTCTCACACGCGTCCGACTTAAGCTCCATCATATTTCTTTCGTTTCTTCCTTCTATGTATTTCGAGAAGAACTTCACCGGAATGCTCTGCAACAAACACAAACCGTAAAGAAGAAGAAGGACATTGAGATATATATATATAGAGAGAGAGAGAGAGGGAGGGAAGAAGGGAGATTACATACGAGGTGGGAGTGGAAGCCGGGAAGAAAGAGGTTGAAAGAAATGTGGGTTTGTAGGAGATTTACATACTTGATCCGCCATTGTCGAAGTTGGAAAAGGAGCTTCGAAGATAAGAAAAACCCTAAGTTTATGAGTGCTGTGAAACAGTTCCTCCTCTTATTTATGGAGTATACTCTCTACATGGTTCATATAGAAATGGAAAGAGAAAATACGGTAAAAAATCTTGAACAGAGGAAGTCGAAGAGACTTACATGGATCTTCTTTCGTGAAGTCAGCAGAGGAAAAATCCGGTGAATGATTTGGGGATCGTGACGGAGAGGTCGTGATAGGTGATGGATGGATATCAGAAGTTTTGGATTGGAGATTAGAGTTCCCAAATGATTAGATTTCCCAAACGATTAGATTTCCCAAAAGATTAACCATTACTCCTAATATAGAAAAGTCTCGAGAGTACCAAACGATTAGATTTCCCAAAAGATTAGATTTCCCAAAAGATTAACCATTACTCCTAAACAATTAGATTTCCCAAAAGATTAACCATTAATCCTAATATAGAAACGTCTCGAGAGTACCAAACGCGTGCGTAATACGATTACGTACATACTACACGGCTGAGTTATTTTAAATATACGGCTAAACTTATAGAAACTACACGGCTGTGTTATATTTTAAACACGACTGACTTATCTCATGCGTGTCAAAAGTGAAGTCATAAACGAAGTGAAGTGAAGTCATAAACTTATAGAAACTACACGCTTGACTTATTTTTTAAACACGGCTGAGTTATGTTAAGGTTAGGCTGAGTTATAAACGAAGTTTAGACTGAGTTATGTTAAGGTTAGGCTGAGCTATAAACGAAGTTTAGGCTGAGTTATGTTAAAGGTTAGGCGAAGTCATAAACAAAGTTTAGGCTGAGTTATGTTAAAGGTTAGGCTGAGTTATAAACGAAGTTTAGGCTGAGTTATGTTAAAGGTTATGCTGAGTCATAAATGAAGTTTATGCTGAGTTATGATAAAAGAAACAAATTCTGCATTAGAGTACTAAATATACATAAACAGTAGAGTACTAAAACATAAGCATTACATAAACATAAGCATTAGATAAATATTTAGTCAGCCATATATTTTGCATCAACCTTCAGCCAATCAATTTCTGGAACTTCGACACTAGCCATCTTTTCTTCAGCTTCAACGAGTTCTGCTGCAAGTTTCTCCAACTCAGCAATAAAGTCAAAGTTTTCCTTCCCCATAATTTCTTCAAGCAAATCCATTTTCGCATTAATAGATTTCACTTCCTTCATAGCATCATGCAATTCAGCTTTAGCTTTCATCTGTTACTTCACCAAGAGGAGCAACGACTTGTAATGCTCCTCGGTTTCCCTTCTGGCCTTTTTAACATCATTTGGTCCATGGTCATCCTCCATTGGACGCTTCATCATCTTCTTCGATTCTGCCATTGATGCTGCATGTATATCGAAAATAGGATGTTATGTTAATATATAATGTAAACATATAAACAAATCAAGTTGCAAAAATGTGAATTACATATAATAGGAGAACAAGGAGAAACTAACTTGTATTTGAGATTGCAAAAGGATAAAACAAGTTCAAAAATAATAAAAACGAATGTTCGGTTACTGAGTTTTCACTTGGTATTTATAGAAAAAAAAACTAAAATATATATTAGAAACTGTTCGGTTACGGAGTAGTTACCAAAACTACAATTAAAAACTGTTCGGTTACTGAGTGTTTAGTTTAGGCTGAGTTATGACTGAGTTATAAGTGACATAAACGTGTTAAGGCTGACCAAAATATTATAGTTCCTAAAAGTTCAATCATAACTACTAGTTCCCAAAAGATTAATCATTACACCTAATATAGGAAGCCATATAACTCGTCAGTTTAGAGTCTCGAGGGTATTAATATTGAAATTAATACCCTCGAGACGCCATAATATTCAATATGATTACGTACATATATTCAGACGCCATAATAAATCATATATTCTCTATTATTTAAATTTAAAAATGTGTAATTTATAGGTGCTGCACGGCAGACTTATAATATATTTAATACAAGGCTGACTTATCTAATGCGTGTCAAAAGTGAAGTCATGAACGAAGTTTCGGCTAAGTTATATAAAATGTTAGGCTGACTTATTATGAAGAATTTATATTCAAACGAAGGTAGTTTTAATTGATAAGCATTAGAGTACTAAAAATACATAAACATAAGACTACTAAAACATAAGCATTACATAAACATAAGCATTAGGTAAACATTTAGTCAGCAGTATGTTTTGCAAGAAACTTCATCCAATCAAGTTCTTGAACGCTGGCGTTGTACATCTTTTCTTTGGCTTCAACGAGTTCTGCTGCAAGTTTGTCCAACTCAGCAAAGAAGTCAACATTTTCCTTCCCGATAAATTCTTCAAGCAAATCCATTTTCGCAGAAATATATTTCACTTCCACCAAAGCATCATGCAATTCAGCTTTTGATTTCATCTATTCTTCGAGCGAGAGGATCAACGTCTTGTAATGGTCTTCGGTTTCCCTTCTCGCCTTTTTAACAGCATTTGGTCCATGGTCATCCTCCATTGGACGCTTCATCATCTTCTTCGATTCTGCCATTGATGCTGCATGTATATCGAAAATAGGATGTTAATATATAATGTTAATATATAATGTAAATCAAGTTGCAAAAACGTGAATTACATATACTTGGAGAACAAGGAAAACTAACTTGTATTTGAGATTGCAAAAGGATAAAACAAGTTCAAACTTAATTAAAACGAATGATCGGTTTCTGAGTGTTCACTTGGTATTTATAGAAAAAAACGAAACTGTTCGGTTACTGAAACTATTCGGTTACTGAGTAGTTGCCAAAAATACTATAAAAAATACATATAACTCGTCAGTATAGCGTCTCTAGAGTACTAAACGCGTGCGTAATATGATTACTTACATATATTCACATGCCATATTTATTCAATTAAATTGTAAATTTAAAAAAGTGTAATTTGAGGTTAATATCATGGCTGACCTATGAGTACTACACGGCTGACATATAGTACACGGCTGAATTATATTTAACACGGCTGACTTATATTTAATACACGACTGACTTATATTTAACAGAAGGCTGACTTAGTACAGAGGGTTTTATGCTGAAGATCTGAGAAACTCTGAAATCTCTCCAAAAGCTCTCCTCTCTCAAGTCTCAATAAAATCCAAGATGTCCACATAAAAATCTAGGTAAAACTATATATATAGGTGTCAAAAACGGAATGGGCCTTCTGTATAAACTTCTGGGCTTTTTGGGCAAAAAAAGAAATTCTTCAAGATTGACATCTTCAAGCCAGACCGACATGTCTTCACTAAAACCTTCATAACTTTCGATCCAACCGTTGTAATTGCCTCAAATTTCTTTCAGATGAAATCTAACTCACTTCTCTAGCTTGTGTCAAAATTTCAGCTCGATCCGTCGGTGGGAAGGGCTTCAACGAGTGACAAACTTCTGACTGTTTGAAACTGTTCTTCTCGTCAAACTCGTGTCGATCGACAGAGGTTAGTCATGTCGATCGACATAGACCTCTCTGGAATTTCTTCTTGTGTTTGGAAGCCCCGTGTCGATCGACAGGGATAGGTAGTGTCGATCGACACAGACTCTTCTGTTCGACTCCGACTTGATCTCTTCAGCTCTTCTTTCCTTGATGCTCCAAAACGCTCCAAAAGCTTCCATTAAGCTCCAATCATCATTTAACCTACAAAGACTCAAAAAGACTCGAAAATACCAAAAAGACTCTGTAAAAAGTATTTATATCATGGTTGAAAATGGGTAAAAACCATGATATATCAGATCGCCTTCGAGAGCTCGTGTAAAAATTTGAACCACGTGATGGTTGTTTTATTAATAATACCAATACCAGAGTTTAGAACGGGGAGGTGATCCCGATCAGCAGAGTATAATATGGCATCGACACTGCTGATTAACTTGAAACTACAATGTGGGACAACCGACATGTCGAAAAGGAATATGAAACAGATAGATTACAGAGAAGGAAAAAAACAGTGTTGGATAGAATGTGATGGGAGAGACAAGGTTTACGAGAAGGTATATACAGATATATAGAAATACCAAACGTCACGAGATAAAATTGAATAAATAATGTTTTTTTTCCACCGAAATACGAAACGTAGTGAGATAAATTACACGTTTCGGCTAACTTATATGCACCTAATGGCTGAGTTATGACATGGTTTGGGAATGTCATAAATTTGGGTTTAGGGTTTATGTATCGAGTTCTTTGGAGTGACCACTCGCAAATTCAAAAAGAACATATATCTTAACAATTAGATACCATTCAGATAGTCTAGGTTTAGGTTATAAAAGCTTCAACGTAACTTTATAAAGTACTGAGTTATGTACACACGATATTAGGGTATGTTTAGGTAGTTGAAAGAGAACATATACCTCAACATATTTATCTCACCAATTAGATACCATTCATATTGTATAGGTTTAAAGTACTGAGTTATATACACACAATGTTTAGGGTTTAGGGGTTACGGTTTAGGGTTTAGGGTTTAGAATTTAGGGTTTAGGGTTTAGGGTTTAGGGTTTAGGGTTTTATGAGAACAATGTGTATGTTTAGGGTATGTTTATGGTATCTTTAGGTATGTTAGGATTTAGGGTTTAGGGTTTAGGGTTTAGGATTTAGGGTTTATGAATTAGGGTTTAGGGTTTAGATAGTTGTATCGGGTATGATTAGGGTATGTTTAGGGTATGTTAGGGTATGTTTAGGGTATGTTTAGATAGTCTTAATTGGGATTCTATTTAATTTACACTTTTAATTAAAGCTTATCATGCATAAGTCAAATACAATACAATAAACAGGTTCTCATACATCGAACTGCCCAAACATATTAGAAGTTCCTTCATGGAGGATCTCTGATACCATCTTTACCCGTATACCCTGAATATTCGCATCATTTATCCCATCGAAAGTTAGACCAAGCGCTAGACACTCGACAAACTTCAATGCATACACCCCACAGTCGCCAACTTGGTCGTTTTGTGGGATGTATTTGCCTCTCCTCCTTCGAAACGCAAACTGCTTGAATCTAGGTACTCGGAGATTGGTAGGAACTAAATCGTTCATCATTGCAGGGATCATTTGCGTAAACGTCCTAAATGCATCTAGGATTTTCTGTTCACTTTCGGGTGTTACCTGTCCAATGATGGGATCGTAAGCATCGATCTTCTCCTTAAGAAGGTCCACGTAAAATGCCACCCAATGATCTCCTCCAGTCTGTAGAACTCCGTACAAGTGATCGATCATACCCAACACCTTTGAACTTAAACATCTTTGGTTTGATCTTGAACTGTGGATAATCAATAACCAATCCTGAAGTAAACCAAGGGTCCAAAAATCCAATTCGCTTGGAGTAGAATGGGGAGGGATCTAGCTTAGATTTTTTTATGAGGAGTCTCATATACGCAGCAATATGCTGTACAAAGAGAATCAAGTCAGCCCAAAATTAAACTTAACTCAGCCACATATAATAAATATATAACTCAGACATAAAGCATACTTAAGTCTACATAACTCAGACATATAATAAATAACTCAGACATTAAGTATACATAACTCAGACATATAATAAATAACTCAGACATTAAGTATATTTAACTCAGCCCCAACAGTATACTTAAATTATCATACAGCCATCCATAACTTGGATTTGGCCAATACTTTCTCTCAGTTATGAGAATTTTGTAGAACTCGATATCCTCAGCAGCCTCTTTAAGTTGAACGTCCCTAAAACAATTAAACACAAGTTAGTTTAGGCAAATATTGCTAATAGCTGTATTAACACATGCTCTAAATGGTCATACTTGAAAGGCTTTAGGTGATCCAAAAGTTTATCCACTTTAACCGGATCAGCAGGTGAGAGAAGATCATAGATTGTCGGTGAAGGTTCATAGTTTTTCCTCATGCACGTCGTTCCATTGTCTCCAATATAAGGAAAAACTCGTGCTTGAGGATCATTTTGTAGCCTCGCTGAAAACCCATCAGGAGATAATTGAACACTTGACTCCCGATAAGCCTTAATTCTCTCAGACCTAATCTTTTCCTCTTCTTCCTCATCAGACTCTGGCAAAAGTTTGTTAGTTTGCGCGATAATTTTGTCGGTGACATCCTCAATTTCATTGTCGTTTCCAATTTGTTTATTCTTTGTCAAAGGTGTTCTTATGTTCGATTCTGGGATAGTCACTTATGTAGGTTTCGGATCGTCGTCGCCTTTACGACGCCTCGTTGTCCTTCTTAGAGGCTCCTGTTTTTTTAAAGCAGCGGCCTCTTTCTTCTTTAAAGCAGCGGCCTCCTTCTGCTTTTTAACCTCAGGCTCCTGCTTTTTTGCCTCAGCCAATTTATTTTTCTTAGCAGGAGAAATAGTAACGAAATCAACTGTTTCTTCGTCATTACCAAACTCCTCAGCCAATTTCGCAAATCAGTGGCCTTAGGATCTTTGATATTCAATTTCACTTTGATCTTATTAACTGGTTCAGGACTAGCCTCCTGTATTAACATATAAACATAATTCAGCCAGAATAATAAGAATAAATCTGTCGTTATGTAACTATAGCTCAGCCGTCAAAACTAACCATAACTCAACTGTAACGTACCTTTGAGTCTGTCAGGAGGCTTTTGTTGACTGGTTCAGGACTTTTAAACTCGTCCTTCTTCGGCTGTATTAACATATAAACACAACTCAGCTGAGACTAATAAGAATAAATCAGTCGTCATGTAACCATAACTCAGTCGTCAAAAATAAACATAACTCAGCTGTAACGTACCTTTGGACTATAACGGATTTCTGCGGGATGTTGATGACTTTTGAGACGTTATCATCCTTTTGGGAACTGTTCTGTGCCTCGAAAGCATTCAGACGCTCTCTCATTTGCATCCGATCATTCTCAATAGATGCAACTCTTTCTTCCACAGTAGCTCGGACTGTATCACCAATCATCTTCTTCAAATCTTACAACTCTCCAAATTTTGTGTTATAGGCGGTTAACTGCGACTCAAACTCTCTATTCTACTAGCAAAGTTGTCAAATCTTCTGACAAGATTTCCCAGGATATTCACTACAGTCGTCAAATCCGTTTCTTTCCCCATATCCTCCTCACTAACATGCTGCAACACAATCTCACTGTTGCTTACTTCCTGGTTTTTCTTAGCTTTCCTCTGCTTTTTTGCGGGGGGTTGCTCGGAATCTAACGAAACTGCAGCCTTTAGTTTTTTCTTGTTCTCATTGCTCTTCACATCCCAAAAACCTCTAACAAACCTATCCGCATGTATCTCTGTTATCAGATTTACAAGTTATGGGTCATTTTTTTCACTCGACCACTGCGGAAAAAGCTCTTCTACAGCCTCCTTCATAACCATTTTCTTCACACGCACCTGCATAGTAAATCAGCCATCAAGTAACTCATAAGTCAGACATCAAATGATTCATAACTCAGCCATCAAGTAACTCATAAGCCAGACATGAAATGATTCATAACTCAGCCATAAAGTAACTCATAAGTCAGAAATCATAACTCAGCCAAGTCAACCTTCTTACCTCACCATGATCTCTGATCTCCTCGGATATGGCTGTAGTAAGACTTTTACGTGTACGGGTTCCACCCCATCGCAAAAGAGGAATTTTGTTCTCATTGACTACTCTTCCAAAACGCTCTCCGAAGCAAGTCACAGCTTCGTACGCCCAAACCAGCAACACGTCCTTCATGCCGCTAATGGTGTACGACTTTCCTTGTGGATTCAATATCTTAATTGAACCAACCAGAACTTCGAATACAGTCTGACCCCACGGATAAGTCCTCAAGGCTTTATCGTCGAATACTCTTTTTGCACTTTCAAAGGGTATTATAGAATTATGATGCAAGCCATAAAGTCCCATGACTTGAAGAAGCAACAGCCCTAACCATTTCCGCTTTTCAAAACTCCAGCCTCGACAGACCTCTAATGCTGGCCTCAGTTCATCTAAATTGGGTCCTACCCCAAGCGGCTCATTCAACTCCTCCCAGAACGTTTTGTATTGCTCAGGTTCAAAACTTTCTGTTGGCAGTGGACCTGTGTTTAGACCCGTGAGCACACCAAATTCGATTAAGCTAAACCTGAGAGGGTGATCAACAATGAGAGACCAAATCTCCTTCTTATGGTCGCAGCTGTCTACATAGTAGATAGTATACAGTCTTCCCAGACTACACGAATTGGCTATTAGCTAGCTTAGCAACTACTCCAAGAGGAAACTGCTTCATTTGTTCCCACACATCTTGTCCTATTGCGTCTCTTACTTGAGGGAAGTCTCCCAAATGGACATTGTGATTAATTTTTTTATTTTCCAGATTAGAAGCCCCTTCAGTGTATAGTCTTGGAGGGTAATCCCTTGCTTGATCTTCAGAAATAGCCATCTGAACAAAAAAGACATAACATTTTAATGATAAATCAGCCGCAACAAAATTCAAAATCAGTCACAACAAACAAATAAACCAGCCGCAACCAAACACAAACTCAGCCACAACGGCACATTAATCAGCCGCAACATAACACAAACTCAGCCACAATAGCCACAATTGCAATTGCACATATAAATCAGCCATCATACAATAAATCAGCCGCAATAAATAACTTAAACAGCCACTAGCAACGATAAACAAGCCACCACAGAATAATAAATCAGCCACAATACCGTTAATAAGCGACAAACACCTTCGATTCCTCAGATTATACTCAAAAGAATCCCCACTCCTCTTTTTATACTCACCTTCGACTATGAAAATGCAGAGAAAACGTTTCGACGACAACGGCGGTGAATGTTTCTCAGAAATCGATTAGTGAGAAAACGCTGGAAGTTTCGACGACAACACACGAAGTTTTTATTTCTCCGTCTTTTGAGTTTCCTTCTCTGACTTGTTAACACGGTTAACCTTATTAGTGACGTGGAACAGTGATTAGTGATGTGGATTAGTTAATCATTTTTTAATTATAAATAACCTCAATTAAAAAAAATAACCAAGGGTGTTTATTGTAATTTACTAGGCTTTAAAAACTTTTGAGTAATTTCCAAAAGATGTATGTTATTCTAGTAATATAACAACTTTTCTATGCTATTTCAGTACTTTTCTCTTTTCTTAATCAATAAAGAGAGTTATTCTTTACATACTTGCTTTCTCTAAATACAAGAATTGGTATCAGAGCGAAGGTTACTAAATCATGGGTGACGCGATCATTCCTTCAACGGAGAGATCACGAGATGACGGAGGAGAATCTTCGAACATCCAATGCCCAATGCTGAACTCAACTAACTATACGGTATGGACTATGAAGATGAAAGCGTGTCTTAGGGTACCCAAAGCTTGGGAAGTCATAGAAGAAGAATCAACGAATAATAAGAAGAACAATATGGCGATAGCACTACTGTTTCAATCAATACCTGAGTCACTTGTCTTGCAAGTGGGAGAGCTACCTACGACAAAGAAAGTATGGGATGCAATCAAGGTAAGATACATGGGAGCATAACGAGGTAAAGAGGCGAGATTACAAACACTAATGTCTGAATTTGATCGCCTTAGGATGAAAGAAATAGATACTATCGATAGCTTTGTGGGAAAACTATCTGAAATCTCTTCAAAATCAGCCGCCTTAGGAGTAAATATTGAAGAGCCTAAACTGGTCAAGAAATTTCTTAAGAGTGTTCCTAGAAAAAAATATATACATATAGTAGCATCTCTTGAACAAGTCTTAGATATCAACAACATAAGTTTTGAAGACATCGTTGGACGTCTAAAGGCTTATGAAGAACGGATATTTGACGAAGAAGAAGAAACTCAAGATGATCAACAAAAACTAATGTATACAAACATGGAAGATCAAACACAGCAAGGAACATCAAGTCGAGACTTCAATAGTTACTTTAGAGGCAGAGGACGTGGAGGTCGAGGACGATTCAATGAGACTAGGGATTTTTCAAGAATCACGTGTTACAGATGCGACAAAACCGGTCACTTCGCCTCAAATTGTCCTGATCAATTGCTTAAACTACAAGAGGCTCAAGAAAACAACAATAATGACACAACAGATGCAGATGAACTCTTGATGCACGAAGTTGTCTTCTTGAACGAGTAGAAATGTATACCAAGCAATTACGAGATAAATTCAAAGGATGAAAACATATGGTATCTCGACAATGGAGCTAGCAATCATATGACGGGAGATAGGAGATACTTTACAAAGATTGATGATTCTGTTACCGGAAAAGTGCGTTTTGGTGATGACTCACGAATTAACATCAAAGGAAAAGGATCAATATCATTCATTGACATGAATGGTGACTCGAGAGTAATGACAAACGTTTACTTCATCTCGGATTTGAAGAGTAACATCATCAGTCTCGGGCAAGCCACTGAATCAGGATGCGACATAAGATTAAAGGGAGACTATCTAACAATGCATGATCAAGATGGTAAGCTACTTGTCAAAGCAAACAGGTCTAGAAATCGGCTGTACAAGGTGAGAATGGGAATAACAGATGCTGCATGTCTACATCTAACAAAGATAAGTAATTCGAGTAAATGGCATGCGAGGTTGGGACATGTAAACTTAGAGACGATAAGGAATTCCTCAAATCACATTGGAAAAGAAGTCTGTGGTTCGTGTCTACTAGGAAAATAAACAAGAAAAGTGTTTCCACAAGCTACTTCATATCGAGCAACAAAGATTCTTGAACTCATTCATGGTGATCTATGCGGACCTATAACTCCAAGTACGGCGGCTGGAAATAGGTACATATTCGTTTTAATTGATGATTATTCGAGATACATGTGGTCAATCCTTTTAAGGGAAAAAGGAGATGCGTTCAATAAATTCAAGAAATTCAAGAACTTGGTGGAGCAAGAGTCTGGAGCAAGCATACAAACGTTCAGAACTGATAGAGGAGGAGAGTTTGTGTCACAAGAGGTCAACTTGTTTTGCGATGACAGTGGTATTAAAAGGCACCTGACTGCTCCGTATAGTCCTCAACAAAACGGAGTTGTAGAAAGGCGAAATAGAACACTACTTGAGATGGCAAGAAGCATCATGAAACGCATGCATATGCCAAATTATTTATGGGGAGAAGCAGTTAGACACTCTACATATCTCCTAAACCGAGTCGCAACAAGAGCTATTAAAGATATAACTTCGTATGAAGCTTTCAGAAGAAAGAAACCAAACATCGATCATCTACGCGTGTTTGGATGTGTTGGCTATGCAAAGATACAGACGCCACTTCTAAAGAAACTTGATGATAAATCACGTCTACTTGTTCACCTAGGAACAGAACCAGGTTCTAAGGCTTATCGTTTGTTAGATCCTCAAAATAAGAAGATAGTGGTAAGTAGAGATGTTGTATTTGATGAAACAAAAGGATGGAATTAAAGTGTCAACAACTCGGAGCAAGGACATGACGGAAGATTTCATATTGCTTTTGGAGAATTTGGAAACCACGGTATTCAAGAAGAGATGGAGAATGCTGAAACAGAGCAAAACAGAGAAGAGATGGAGAATGCTGAAACAGAGTAAAACAGGGAGATAAAGCAAGAAACAGAGACATTAGATGTTCAAGATCAGTCTCCACCAGTCCTTAGAAGATAATAAAGAGAAACTAACAAGCCAAGGTATCTTAATGATTACATTTTGATTGCAGAAGAAGAAGTAGAACGTTTACTGCTCTGTTTGAATGAAGAACCGAAAGATTTCTATAAAGCTAAGGATTCACAAGAGTGGATACTCGCGTGTAAGGATGAGATTCATTCCATAGTAAAAAATCACACTTGGAATCTAGTGGATCTTCCAATTGGAGCAAAACCGATTGGCTTGAAGTGGGTTTTTAGACTTAAACGAAACGATGATGGAAGCATAAACAAATATAAAGCCAGACTCGTCGCCAAGGGATATGTACAACAACATAGGATAGATTTTGATGAAGTATTTGCACCAGTAGCTCGGCTAGAGACAATACGACTTCTTGTCAACATTGCAGCTTCAAACGGATGGCAAATACATCATCTTGATGTTAAAACAGTCTTTCTCCATGGGGAATTGAAAGAAACGGTTTATGTCACACAACCAGAAGATTTCGAAGAAAAGGGAAATGAAGATAAATTTTATAAACTTAACAAAGCCTTGTATGGTTTGAGACAAGCACCAAGAGCATGGAACACTAAGTTGAATCAAATTCTCAAGGAGCTCAAGTTTGAAAAATGTTCTAAAGAGCCATCGGTGTATCGAAAGGTAATAGGTGAAAACCTTCTTGTCATAGCAGTTTATGTGGATGACCTATTTGTCACAGGGACAAACATGAAGGTCATAGATATGTTTAAAGAGGAGATGTCGTCAAATTTTGAAATGAGTGCTCTCGGGAAATTAACTTACTGTCTCGGGATTGAGATGTATCAACATGAAGGTGGAATAACTCTAAATCAAAAATGATATGCTTTAAAAATCCTAGAAGAAGCCGGAATGCAAGACTGCAATGCTGTTCATACACCAATGGACTCTGGACTTAAGTTGTCAAAATCGGAAGATGATGAAGATATTGATGGTACAAGTTTTAGAAAGAACGTTGGTTGTCTTCGATATTTGCTACATACAAGACTTGATTTGTCCTACTGCGTCGGAGTGTTAAGTCGTTATATGCAGCAACCTAAAGAATCTCATGGAGTGGCGATGAAACAATGCTTGAGGTACTTAAAAGGCACTACGACTCTTGGCTAGTATTTGGAAGATGCAAAGTACCAAAGTTGATTGGCTACAGCGATAGTAGTCACAATGTTGATCCAGATGATGGAAAAACACAACAGGTCACATGTTTTATTTTGGAAAGAGTCCGATCTCTTGGTGTTCACAAAAACAAGAGATTTTGGCATTGTCATCATGTGAAGCAGAGTTTATGGCAGAAAATGAAGCAGCAAGACAAGCGATTTGGCTTCAAGATTTACTGAGTGAAATTACTGGTCTACCATGCGAGAAAGTCACCATTCAGATAGATAATAAGTCAGCCATTGCCTTGACTAAGAACCCGGTCTTTCATGGTAGAAGTAAGCATATTCACACGCGATTTCACTTTATAAGAGAATGCGTTGAAGATGGATTAATTGAGGTAGAACCTGTCCCTGGGAGTTTACAAAAGGCGGACATCTTGACAAAGGCACTTGGTAGGATCAAGTTTAAAGAGATGAGAGATCTCATTGGTGTTCAAGATTTGGAGAAAATGGACTTCAAGCTTAGGGGGGAGAATGTTGACTTAAGCTTGAAGAAACAAGCTTGAAGAAAAGGAGATAGACAAATCCTAAGGAGTTTAGGAAAAGTTATATTTAGGCGTTATCTAAATATATATATATATATATATATATAATGTTCTAATTGAATTAGGATAAGTCTAGGTAATCTCTATATAAGAGGATGCAAGGGTATTGCATAACTTATGGGATTTAGAGATTGAGAGTTTGAGAGATTAAGTTTTGAGTTATTTTCTTAATCAATAAAGAGAGTTATTCTTTACATACTTGCTTTCTCTAAATACAAGAGATATGTGTTAACATTTAAAATTAATTAAAAATATATAAAAACAAAAATAGAAAATGAATAAAATAATGGTCAAGTCTCTAACTAAATAGTAAAGTATAAATTTTTTTTATACTCCATGCTAGCTAGTAGGTGTGGGCAACAAACCCGGATCTGAAAACCCGATCCGATACCGACCCGAAAGCATGATTTCGGATCAGGTTTAAACCCGAGCATTTACCCGATCGGATCTCATATTAATTGCAGTTGGGTTTCGGGTCGAATTGGGTTTTACCCGGTAACCAAAACATATCTGACAAGCGATCCCTCAAAATATCATCACCCCTTTCTTCGCATAAGTCACTAACCCTTAAAATCGGATCCTTAAAATCGAGTCTTCAAAACCGCCGGCAAGCGTCTCTACCATCAGAGGCGTCGATTAATCAATCTAAGGTACAAGTTTCTCCTTCTTTTATGTTCTTAACTAATGTACAAAAGCTTGGTTGTGATTTGATAGTCCCGAAGCAAAATAAGTGATTTTCCAAGAAAAATTTGTTTTCCAAGAATAATCACTTAAACAATAAGTGATTCCGAACCTGTAACGAGCAATGAACCTTCGCTAAATCGATTATGTGAAATGAATCGTTCATGAGTTGTTTTCTTCAGTACCTAATTTGTGATTAGTAGAGAATTCGAAGCCAATTGAGAAACAATGGTGTTATTACAGGTTCACAAATTACAAGCCAATTTGTTCTAAAAGGAGGATAAAGAATTTTTGGTAGTTTATAATCGTTATGCTCTTAAACTGGGTTCTTAGCTTTTGCCTTGATTTGACATGGTGTAGAATATGTGCTTGCAAAACATCTTCTTCGAATTTATAAACACAAAGGTACACCATAGAAAGATCTTCAAAGCTCACTAAGTTTGTCGATCTTCAAAGAATGTAAACAAAAGAGTTTTCCAGTAGTAGTTACATTTGTGGTCTCGTGATGCTTCTAGTAAACATTGGTAGAAAACATTATATATATTGTGTGTATGTTTGGTTTGTCCTATGTTCCTTCCTCAAAAAAAAATCGTTATATATATTTTGTGTTTATGTTTGGTTTGTCCTCTGTTCCTTCTACCTCTTTCTTTCGAAAACATTACTTGTTCTATGTTTAGTGAAATCATCATTTCAAAACGTATTATACAATTTACAACAAATATAGAAATGTGTAGTGTACTTACAATCATCATTTCAAAACGTATTATACAGTTTACAACAATTGTATTCAAGTATTAATATTTGTTTGTTGTTCTATGTTTGTTACTAATTTTAACATTACTTGTTCTTTTATTATTTTCCTATGTATATATGGATGTGGATTCATCAGAGGACATTGATATAGAGCAAGAGACTCGTACTACAAAGTCACCTGAAATAACAGATCCGGTTAGTAGAGGGAAAAGGACAAAAGTTAGTGCTCGCTCTAAACCGTCTAAGGCAAAGAAGAAGACTCGTACTACAAGGTCACCTGTATGACAAGATTATACAAGATTTCCAGATGACTATGACCAATGCTCATGTAATCATTGTGGAACGATTTTTGGCTGTGCAACATCAAAAGGTACATCACATTTGGGCAAGCATTTGCTAATTTGTAAGGATTACCTAGCATGGAAGGACAGTCAAGCTCCAAATGCGAAAGTTATGTCTAAAGATGGAGGTCTGATGAATGCAAAGGTTTCTGAGGCTGTGTTCGAGAAGCTACTACTGAGTTAGTCGTGTTAGCCGAGTTGCCACTTTCCTTTACAGAAAGTTTGGGTTGGAGACACTTTTGCAGAAAAGTTAACCTATACAAGCCTCATTCTAGAAGAACTGCAACTAGGGACATCGTGATGATGTATGTGAAGAGGAAAGCATAAATGAAACTGTGGATTGCATCTACCAAGCAGAGAGTCTCACTTACAACTGACATATGGGTTTCTACGACTACAGGAGCTAGTTACATGGTTGTTACTGTGCATTTCATAGATGCAAATTGGCAAATGAGGAAACTTATAATCGGTTTTAAGTACGTCATGGATCATAAAGGTCAGACAATCTGCAATGTTCTCCTGGAGTGTCTAGCAAAATGGGGAATAGAGAAGGTATTCACAATCACTGTGGACAATGCAACTGCAAACACAAGTGCTTTGAAGAAGTTTCACACAGAGTTCAGTAGTAAGTTTGGCCCTGAGGCCTTCGTTTTAGGTGGAGATTATCTGCATATGAGGTGTGCTGCTCATATCATTAATTTGATTGTTAGAGAAGGTTTGCACGAGATAGGTAATAGTGTGGCAGCCATTAGGAATGGAGTGCAGTATGTGAGAGCTTCTACTAATAGGTTAAAGTCTTTTGAACAGAAGGTTGATGTTGGAAGGATCACTAGGGGAAGTTTGCCTTTGGATATCAAAACCAGATGGAATTCTACATATTTGATGTTGAAAAAAGCTGAAACAACCCGACCCGTTTTTTTTTTTTAATATACATTGGATCAGATTATCATCCCCATAAATGATAATCCTCAATATCCAATCATGCCACAATACACAACCAGCGGAAATCACACAAGAACTATTATCCAATCAATTCCATTAAACCAATATTCAAATTAACCAATAATGAATTCATCAACAATCAAAGTCTAACAAATTCCTATCCAGAATCACTAACACCCTAGCAATTCCAACCAATCAAGACCCTAGGATCATCCTCTCTTCCCGGCCTTGATTCCACGATCACATCTTTTCTTTACCTGCAACACATGGTTATAAGAGTTGCGTGAGTATTATCATAAATACCCAGTGAGACGGTCATCCCATCTACAGGCCAATTACTTAGATAAAGAAAGCATGAAATACCAGGGTTATCAAACAACGAGGCAAGAACAAGCAAACAACCAAAACTCAGAACAGCAGAGTCAGTGTCGATCGACACAACCTCTAGGTGTCGATCGACAGACTGTATGGAATCCCTCGACATGCCACCAGCAGAGCCCGTGTCGATCGACACAACCTCTAGGTGTCGATCGACAGACTGTATGTGTCGCTCGACACACCACCCTAGTGTCGTACGACACAGTGCAACCCGTGTCGATCGACAGCACCAATCCTGTCGATCGATAGAGCGCCTGCTGCTCGAAGGGTTCGAGCCATTCATGGCCAAAACTCCACATTCCAATTCAATCTCTGCACATTCAATCAACCAAACACACCAAAAACAACCAACAAACAACGCATCACATCCATTCCTCAACCTAAGGACCTATGGTCACGCACTCACCTTAGATTCGAAGGAAGAAGGAGAGAAATGACGAAGAACAAGGACGAACACGAAGAACAGCCCCCTGATCCGCCAACAACAGACCCACAACAGCCTCCTCTCCCACGATCTAAGCCTCTCCAACGAAATCACACAACTATGGATTGAGAAACAAGGAAAAAAAATCCACAAGAACTCCTTGAAAATTCCTCAAATCCTCTCAACTCTCTCTCAATCCCTTTTTCTTATGAAAAGTCGGCCAAAAAGCTGAGGAACTCGTCCCTCACGGTTTATATACGGAACCCTAGGTTCCCGTAAACCGGCCCACTCAAAACGAACCAGAAATCAAAACCCTAATTCTGATTTTTGACTCCTGTCGATCGACACACCCAAACCTGTCGATCGACATAGCCTCCACTGTTCATTTCCTCGAGGAGATAACAACCCGTGTCGATCGACACACACGCACCTGTCGATCGACAGCCACCCAAAACTCACATTTTTGGTTCACGGGCGTTACAATTCTCCCCCACTAACAGGGATTCGACCTCGAATCAAAAGTTAGCCCACACCTGATCCCTGCTAAGGCTACCACTTCCGCCCGGAACCCGACCAGATTTCCCCGAGCCACCCAACAATGTATCGTTTTAGAGTCCCAACCAGGCCTGTCCAATTGATCGCACAACAATCAAACAAGAACATGCCCGACCAACCGTAGACCCGGCAAAAGGACCAATTGATCGTGCAACAATCAAACAAGAACATGCACGACCAAGACGCTACATAACTACCCGGGTTGTCCAAACCGAGGTTCCGAACACAAGTAGCCACCCTAGACTAGACCCCAACACAACCAAACCCCTGGCCCTACCCGACCAGCACCACCTGAGATCCATACTGATCCCTGAAGCTCATCCAGTCTCATACATATAGCCACATCACAGAACGCACTGTCCCAATACTCAATATATATGCACACCCTGCACTCCCAGAGTCGTCACTCCAAGATCGGGGTGTACAACATCCAATCACCTTCCGGGCGGCCACCCGTCAGGCTGGTCTGCTCCTCGCTGACACGTCTTCGGGACACACAGTCCGTCCAACGCTCCACGAGCAGGTGACACCAATTGTCCCCTGGGGAGATCTCTGTCCCCCGAGATATATACAAGAGGCCCGTACTGGTCCCCCGGAGAGAATCTCTGTTCTCTCGAGTATGCTCGGACATCTTCTGTAACGTGACTACCAGTACCTATTGACTCGGATTCCTTCACGTGGCTCACATGACATTCCGTACTGGAATATCATCCATGACCTATTCGCGGTCATGTGGAACAACCCGTGTTCCTGGAACAACCCGTGTTCCTTGGGACAACCCGTGTCCCCTCAGAGCAACCCGTGCTCTCTGAGCAACCCGTGCTCACTGGAGTCCCTAGAACGGACAAGTCCCGCAGAACCTTCCTTCCAGACCCCCTAGGAAATAGACCGATCCTAATACCGCATAAGATCTCTATTCCCCAGCCAACTGGAGTCCCGGGACAGACAAGTCCTAATACCGCATAAGACCTTCTTCCCGACTCCCCTAGAAAATAGACAGATCCCAATACCGCATGAGACCTTCTATTCCCCAGCCAGCCCCCCTAGCAAACGGACGCAACCCGCTCACCCAAGGTTCGCCGCTCCTAGAGGTCCCAGCCACGGGCAAGCTCTAACTCCCATAGAACTCCCATGCTGCCATGCAACCTTACACACATGACCATACTGGCCATCCACCATAGGAACTCACATCCTATGACTCAACCCCATGACACTCCCGTCATGACATAGGAACTCCCATCCTATAACTCATCATAAGGAAACACATCTTATGAACACAAGAATAATAAGAATACCGCATCTTATTAACCATCAAAAATGTATAACGTTACAGCAAAACGAAATACAACACACGTAGCCACATGCTACAGCCAAACCAAAAGACAAAACCAAGGAAAAGAAAGACTCCTCAAGCCTCCGCTTGCTTCTCGAACCACTTCGAGAACTTGATCTTCATCTTTGCCTCCGGCTCCCAAGTCTCCTCCTCAATACCGTCACAGTCCCACACGACTCTCACCAACGGTATCCTCTTCCAGCGCAGCACCTTGACTCTCCTCTCGAGAATCCTCACAGGCCTCGCCGCCAACGTCATGTCGGGCTGAAGATCCTCCGGAATCCTAGCCAACACCTCCTCAGACTCATGCAGACACTTCCGCAGCATCGACACATGGAAGACTTTGTGAAAAGACTTCATACTCTGAGGTAACTCCAGCCTATAAGCCACTGGTCCGACCCGCTCCACAACTCTGAACGGTCCCATAAACCTCGGACTTAGCTTATTCTCCGAAATGGATCTGTTAGGACCCCTCAACATAGCTGCCTTGAGATACACCATATCTCCCAGCTCAAACTCCAACTCTTTCCTCCTCTTATCGGTATAACACTTCTGCCGATCCTGCGCCTCCTTCAGGTTCAACCTCAAGACACGGATCTTCTCCGTCGTCTCCTGAACAAAACTCGCACCAAACATGCTCCTCTCCCCCACTTGAGTCCAGCATAGAGGTGTCCTGCATGGCCTCCCATACAACGCCTCATAAGGAGCCACACCAATACTCGCCTGATAGCTGTTGTTATAAGCAAACTCTACCAGGTTCAGATGATCTGCCCAATGACCACCGTAGTCCAGCACACACATCCTCAGTAAATCCTCCAACGTCTGAATCGTCCTCTCCGACTGTCCATCTGTCTGAGGATGGTATGCTGTACTCATATGCACCTTCGTGCCTAACTCAGCCTGAAATGCTCCCCAGAACTCTGAAGCAAATCTCGGATCCCTGTCTGACACAATACTAGCTGGCACCCCATGCAGCCTCACAATCTCCCGCACATATTTCTTAGCCAACACCGCCGCTCCATCGGTTTTCTTGATGGCAAGAAAATGTGCTGACTTAGTCAGACGATCCACAATGACCCAAATCGCATCATACGTCCGCGAAACCGGTAATCCTATCACAAAATCCATGGTAATCATGTCCCACTTCCACTCCGGAATGGGTAAGCTCTGCAACAAACCGCTCGGAACCTGATGCTCAGCCTTCACCAGCTGACACATGTTGCACGTTGCAACCCAACTCGCTACATCCTTCTTCATCCCGACCCAGTGGTAGTATCTCTTCAGATCCCGGTACATCTTAGTCGCTCCCGGATGAATCGATAGTATGCTCGAATGAGCCTCCCTCAGAATCTCCTTCCTGAGACTCTCATCCTTGGGTACACATACCCGCCCGTTCACCAGTATCGTCCCATTCGCCGAGACCCGATACTCTGAACCTACAACCTGAGAAGCATCAATCAACCCCTGATCCTTCCCCTGAGCCTCACGAATCCTGCTCAACAAATCTGCCTGGTTAGCTGCCTCTAACCCCAATGGCTCCTGTGAGATAACACATAACCTCAACGTGCTCAACTCACTCACCAACTCCTCCATATCCCGCTCCTGGTCTGAAGCTACCCTCTTCCGACTCAACGCATCTGCAACCAGATTAGCCTTACCTGGATGGTACTCGATCTCCAGATCATAATCAGCTACCAACTCCATCCAGCGCCTCTGTCTCAAGTTCAGCTCTGGCTGAGCGAAGAAATACTTCAGACTCTTATGGTCTGTGAACACCTGGACCTTCCCGCCATAAAGATAAGAACGCCAAATCTTTAGGGCGAAGATCACTGCAGCTAACTCCAAGTCATGAGTAGGGTAATTGCACTCGTGCTTCCTCAACTGCCTCGAAGCATAAGCAATCACCTTCCCCTGCTACATCAGGACACAACCCAGACCGGTACCAGATGCATCCGTATACACCACATATGGCTCACCCGGATCAGGCAACACCAATACCGGTGTACTAGTCAGCATCTCTTTCAGCTTTCCAAAGCTCTCCTCACACTCCGCAGACCAAACAAACGGAACATCTTTCCCAGTCAACCTCGTCATCGCCTGCGCCATACACGCAAAACCCTTGACGAACCTCCGATAATACCCAGCTAACCCAAGGAAACTCCTGATCTCCGTCGCATTCCTCGGCCTCGGCCAATCTCTGATGGCCTCGATCTTAGCTGGGTCCACTGAAACTCCTTCAGCAGACACAACATGCCCCAGAAAACCCATCTCTCGCTGCCAGAAACTACACTTACTGAGCTTCGCATACAACTTCTGTTCTCACAGCTTCTCCAGAACCAATCTCAGGTGAACCTCATGTTCCTCAGGAGTCCTCGAATACACCAGAATGTCGTCAATGAAGATGATAACAAACTGATCCAAGTACTCCTGGAACACCCCGTTCATCAGCCTCATGAATGCCGCTGGCGCATTCGTCAACCCAAATGGCATCACCACGAACTCATAATGCCCATACCTCGTCCTGAAAGCCGTCTTCCGCACATCGGCCTCGTCAATCGGAATCTGATGGTATCCCGAAGCCAAATCGATCTTGGAGAACCAAGTAGCCCCTCGCAATTGATCCAACAGCTCATCAATCCGCGGCAGAGGATACCTGTTCTTCACAGTGACTCGGTTAAGTCCCCGGTAATCGATACACAACCGGAAACTCCCATCCTTCTTCTTCACGAACAATACCGGCGCTCCCCACGGTGAACTACTCGGCCGGATGAAACCCTTACCCAGCAAATCATCCAACTGCTTCTTCAGCTCTGCCATCTCTGCCGGAGCCATACGGTAAGGTGCCTTGGATATCGGCGTCGTCCCAGGCTCCAACTCAATCGTGAAGGGATCAGACCGTGACGGCGGTAACCCCTGCAATGACCGAAACACCACCTGGAAATCCCGAACAACCCGGATATCAGCCACTGCAACCTCTCCAACCGACTCTGGCATCACGATCGTCAACAAATACGCCTCGCAGCCCCTCTCAATCATCTGCTCGGCCTGAATCGCAGAAACCACCAAACTCCCAGAAGTCGGCCGTATCCCCTGATAAACCAACCTCCCAGCCTCACGCTCAAACACCACCCGTCCCCGATGACAATCCAGATGGACCCGGTACCGCTTCAGCCAGTCCATCCCCAGAATCACATCATACAGCTCCACTGGACTAATCACCAAATCGGCTGGCATCAATTCTCCTGCCACCCGAACCTCCACTCCCCGAGCCCGCCCGAAAGTAGCCAAAGTCCTCCCTCCAGCCACTCGCACTACTCCCGGCCGCTCCCCGGAATCACTCTCGATCCCACTGCTCTCCGTGCACTCCGGTGTAATGAAGCTATTCGAAACTCCCGAATCGAACAGGATATAGTCTCACACCCGCCTACTACTAAGGTCCCTACACAATCATGTGCCCAAGAACCCCCAAAGTATTATCACAGATACACAATTCCAAAATAACCGGCAACACCACACATCAGAATTCACAAAGTTATGGAATTAAGAGTACCTGTGATCGGCCTGGCGCTAGTGTCTCCTGTCTCCACTAGAGTGTAAGCCCGCGGAGCCGTCAACTGACGCAACGGCTGTACCTCTCTCGCCACCTCCTGCACTGGCTGCACCACCGCCACCGCCATCTGAAGCTTAGGGCACCTGGGCTTAATGTGCCCCGCCTCACCACAATGGTAGCACACCTTAGGTGCAATAGGTGCGCTGGGCGCGCTGACCGCCGCCTTCTTCGGACAGCTAGCCATACGATGATCCAAGCTCCCACACTCGAAGCATCCTGAACCACCACGGCTCCTCTGCCCTGCACCGGAAGTGCCCTCCCACTTCCTCTTCTGCCCCTGAGCCGGCCTGCCACCCCTGCTCGCACCGGACTGCTGAGGCTGCGACCTCCTCTGCTGCTGCTGCACCGATGGGCTCACCACCACCGCCTGCTCAGCTCTCAAATCCTCCTCGATCTGAGCCGCAGTCTCAACCAAATCCGCCCTCGAGGCGTACTTACACGGCCTGCACCGCGTCCTCAGCACTGGTCGAAGTCCATGCATGAACCTCCTGATCTGAGCCTCCTCGCTCCCAAACTCCCGACCAGCGTGAACCAACAGCCTACCGAAGACCTCATCATACTCCCGCACTGAACGCTCTCCCTGCGTCAGCTGAAAAAACTGAGTCTCCATCCTGTCCACCGCCTCCTGCGGGAAATACTTGGCATTAAACTCTACCAAGAAATCTGCCCAGCTCATACTAGCCTGAGCCCGCCTACTCGCCACCCCTCTCCACCAGAGGTGCGCGTCACCATCCAAAAAGTGAACCGCCAGGTCCACCCTGTATCCCTCTGGACACCTCAGCGACTGGAAGTTACGCTCCAGCCTACACCTCCACATATCCGCCTCCTCAGGCTTGGCACCACCCGAGAAGAACCCGGTGCCAATCCTCTGCATCTGCTCCAACATCCTCAAATAGAACGAGAGCTCCTCCGCAGCCGCCACACCTGGCTGCACACCAGCCCCTACCGGCTGAACCTGAACCGCTACCGGCTCAACACCAGCCACAACTGGCTGCACCACTGGAGCCTGACCCGGAGCCGGCGCCCCTACTGGCAACCTCTCCAAGATCATCCGCAGCAACCCCGCCAACTGATCCTCTCGGCCCTGAGCTCCACCACCTGCGTCAGCACCCCCTCCCGGAGCCTGCACGCCAATGGCCACACTGGCACTCGCGGTATCCACACCCACAGACCCCTGAGGCATCTGTGACGCTGCCGCCTGCTCCTGCGTGCCCTTGGCTGACACACTCACACCAGCAGACTCATCCACTGATCCCCGGCCAAGCCCACGGCCACGCCCTCTGTCACCACGGGCACCACGACCTCTGCCTCTAACACCTCTAGCCATCTCACGCTGTACTACCAACAGCAGACTACTATATTAGAAACAGAAAGTCACAAAGAGAAAACACACATACCGTGGAATCTCATTGAAGGCTCGGAGAAGATGATCCAGGACTCCAAACCCAAACAACAATCAATTGACTAACTCACTTAATCAATCAATCATATTCCACAATTACTTCACACGCAATTACTACGTTCTCCCGCCCTAGAACCGTAAGGGCTCTGATACCAAATTGAAACAACCCGACCCGTTTTTTTTTTTTTTTAATATACATTGGATCAGATTATCATCCCCATAAATGATAATCCTCAATATTCAATCATGCCACAATACACAACCAGCGGAAATCACACAAGAACTATTATCCAATCAATTCCATTAAACCAATATTCAAATTAACCAATAATGAATTCATCAACAATCAAAGTCTAACAAATTCCTATCCAGAATCACTAACACCCTAGCAATTCCAACCAATCGAGACCCTAGGATCATCCTCTCTTCCCGGCCTTGATTCCACGATCACATCTTTTCTTTACCTGCAACACATGGTTATAAGAGTTGCGTGAGTATTATCATAAATATCCAGTGAGACGGTCATCCCATCTACAGGCCAATTACTTAGATAAAGAAAGCATGAAATACCAGGGTTATCAAACAACGAGGCAAGAACAAGCAAACAACCAAAACTCAGAACAGCAGAGTCAGTGTCGATCGACACAACCTCTAGGTGTCGATCGACAGACTGTATGGAATCCCTCGACATGCCACCAGCAGAGCCCGTGTCGATCGACACAACCTCTAGGTGTCGATCGACAGACTGTATGTGTCGCTCGACACACCACCCTGGTGTCGTACGACACAGTGCAACCCGTGTCGATCGACAGCACCAATCCTGTCGATCGACAGAGCGCCTGCTGCTCGAAGGGTTCGAGCCATTCATGGCCAAAACTCCACATTCCAATTCAATCTCTGCACATTCAATCAACCAAACACACCAAAAACAACCAACAAACAACGCATCACATCCATTCCTCAACCTAAGGACCTATGGTCACGCACTCACCTTAGATTCGAAAGGAAGAAGGAGAGAAATAACGAAGAACAAGGACGAACACGAAGAACAGCCCCCTGATCCGCCAACAACAAACCCACAACAGCCTCCTCTCCCACGATCTAAGCCTCTCCAACGAAATCACACAACTATGGATTGAGAAACAAGGAAAAAAAATCCACAAGAACTCCTTGAAAATTCCTCAAATCCTCTCAACTCTCTCTCAATCCCTTTTTCTTATGAAAAGTCGGCCAAAAAGCTGAGGAACTCGTCCCTCACGGTTTATATACGGAACCCTAGGTTCCCGTAAACCGGCCCACTCAAAACGAACCAGAAATCAAAACCCTAATTCTGATTTTTGACTCCTGTCGATCGATACACCCAAACCTGTCGATCGACATAGCCTCCACTGTTCGTTTCCTCGAGGAGATAACAACCCGTGTCGATCGACACACACGCACCTGTCGATCGACAGCCACCCAAAACTCACATTTTTGGTTCACGGGCGTTACAAAAGCTATTAAGTTCAAGCTGGCGTTTGATAAGATGGAGGTAGAAGACAAGTTGTACAATGACTATTTCAATGAAGTAGACAATGGTTAAAAAAAGGATCGGACCTCCTACTAGTCAAGATTGGAATGCAGTGGAGAGACTAGTAAGATTTCTGATCATTTTTTACAATTCAACCTTGATAGTGTCAACTTCTACTTCTGTGAACTCTTCTAATTGTTATGGTGAGATAGTTACCATAGAGAAGTACCTGATTGACCTTAAGAACAATTTAGATAGAGAGTTAAGTGCAAACGCTGATGAAATGCTTGCTAAATTTGATAAGTATTGGGAAGGAATGAGATACATCAATAGGGTATTGATTATTGCTAGTGTGTTTGATCCGTGTCAGAAAATGCAGTTTGCTAAGATGTGTTTTGATAAACTTTATGGCGAAGAGAGTCAAGCATCTAAAGAGATGCTTCAATCAGTGACCGGTGTTTTGGTTGATATGTTTGAGGAGTACAATATTCGTTACAAGAAACAACCAACACTGCCATCATCTCAGACTTCTCAAACAAATCAGGCTTCATCTTCTAGTGGCCAAGATAATGGTGCATGGGATAGCAGTGAAAGAATGGAGTTAGTTGATGATGATTTTGGGTATGAAAGGATGAATTCTGTTTACAAGGAGTTAGTTGGGGAAATCGGAGTTGCAGATGCAAGAGATGAGCTCGACATTACTTGAAGGAAAAGATAGAGAATCCTAATCTGATTACCGGAGTAGAGTTTGATATCCTTTCTTGGTGGAAAGTGAATAGTGGGAAGTATCCTATTCTATCTGAAATAGCTAAAGATGTACTAGCTATGCAAGTATCTTCTGTTGCAACTGAAAGTTCTTTTAGCACAAGTGGTCGGATCTTAGATCTGTATAGGAGTTGCTTAACACATCATACACTTGAGGTATTGATGTGCACTAAGCAGTGGCTAAAGTGTGAGCTTAGCTTAAGTGACAAATCAGTCGTTACGATTACACAAATGCTAGCTGATATTGAGTTACAAGACGAGCTTCAAAAAGGTAATTTTTAATCCTTGAATTGAAGTTTTCTTTGTTGATATGTTTCTTATAATTATGAATCATAACTTATGATCACTTTTCAGAGTTTGAAACGCAAACCAACTTGAGGTAGAAGATTGGAAATTTGAGAGTAATGACTGCTTCTTCTAGTCATAAGGTAACACAAATCAACTTGATCACTCTTTCTTATATCTCTCAGTCTTTGGTTGTTACTTTATTTGTTTTCATTCGGATTTGTCTTTTGTATTACAAGGGATGAAGGATATGGAGAAGAGTCACAAGCTTTGGTCGTCTTTGAATGCATTTTGTTTCTTTGCTTTTGTGGTTTTCTATCTTCACGCTTACTTTGCTTATTTGGATATGTGAATTTAATCACATTCAAAACTCTTTTATATATTGTTTACTTGGTTTGACATTTTGGTTTGTTATGCATTCTTTGCAACATTTTGAAGTTTATTGAACAGGTAAAATTAATCAGATTGTGTACATATGTTTTGGGTTTGATTCGGATACTTCGGGTTTGATTCGGATATTTCGGGTTTCATCAATAATTCGGATACCCGATAACCGATCCGACCGGACGTAGTACTGATCCGTATCCGATCCGAATATTATAACTACCCGATCGGTACAAGAATATCCATACTTCGGATACCCGAAACCCAAATTACCCGATCCGGATCCGACCGAAAACCCGGATGCCCACCCCTACTAGCTAGATTTAAAAAAAACAAGTAAGAAAAATATTATCGATGAATTTGACACGTAAACAAAATTATAACTCACCATATCGTGCCATGTGCCCAATATTGATCAGATGATGATATGTGTTAAAACTTAAAATTAATTAAGAAAGAGTAAAATTAAAACGATGAATTAGCTTAATATTACTTTTGAGGGACATAATTAGGAGAGTAACGTAGGGTTATAAAAAATTAGGTGACTAGCAAAAATGTAAGATTTTTGGACGAAATTGCCCCTATTAAATTTGCTAAGGAATTTCAAAAAAAAATAAAATAAAAGAATAATCTGATAAGGAAAGTATTAGGAAAAAAAATCCCTAGTAGATTTCTTCCCTTTTAATACACTACATATCTTGTTCATCAATCATAGGTGTTTACTACCAGATGTTGTAACTACCGAACCAACAAATAGTTAACTATTTTATAATCATAGTGATGTCGCTTCATAATTCACTATTCTCGGACCATGGCCAGTAAATAGTTAACTATTTTCAAACCATAGGCAGCAAGTAATTAACTATTTTAGAACCATAGTGATGTCGCGCCATAGTTCATTATTTTCGAACCATGGCAGTAAATAGTTTAGTATTTTCGAACCATGACCAGTAAATAGTTAACTGTTAACTATTTTCGAACCATAGGCAGTAAATAGTTAACTATTTTGGAACAATAGTGATTATAGTGATGTTGCTTCATAGTTCGCTATTTTTGAACTATAGCGAGCAATTAAATAGTTAACTATTTTTGAACCATAGATAGCTAAATAGTTAACTATTTTCGAACTATAAATACCTATTATGATTTTCGATTATAGTCGACATAAGAAGAAAGTGGAGGATGATCATAACGTGAACGGCGGCAATAGATTTTAGAGAATAGATCAAGGTAAAGATTTTATTTTTATTTTGTTCTTGATAAATAGAAATGGATAAAATTGGAATTTTAATGGATTTGGTGGAGTTTCTAAAATCTCATGTTATTCAACTAATGATTTTAAAATCTTTCTTCAAACCATGTGTTATTAAACAGGAAATTTATGTAAAATATATATGAGAGTTTAATGGAATTTATTTGACCCAAAAAACAAAAGAAAAAGAAGAAGATCAATAAAGAAGAAGGAAAAAAAAATCAATTCACTGCGAATCCTTTTAGAATTAAAAGCAAATCACACTAAATCCATTAAAATTCCACATCAAATCACACAAACATGATTTTATATTTTTAGTTATTAAAAATTCAAAATCACCACAAATCCTCAAAATCTACCCAAATCCCATCAAATCAGAAATTATACCAATTCTATTAAAATTCCACATCCAATTCACCCCGTTAGTATGCAAAACGATGCCTTATGTCCCCATGAGACAGACTATTTCAAATATAATTTGTCTTTACCAGAGCTACTAGATAATTTTTTTTATTATTATAATTTGCTTAAATAAAATAGTGTAACGGGGCACATGGGTCTAATTTTTTTATAATTTAATTTACTAAACTAGTGTATATATGTGATCGATTTTTTCACTTATCTTCTTTGTTCTTGAGCGTAGACTTATATATATAATAGTGTGTTTTTTCTTTTATTCGGACACTCGTTATTCGGTAGTATGCAATACGATGCCATTGTCCGCATGAGACAAATTGTTTCAATATAATTTGTCTTTATCATAATTACTAGATTATTTTTATTATTATCATAATTTTCTTACATAAAATATTGTAACGTGGCACACGTGTCTAGCTTTTTTTAATAATTTAATTTACTAAACTAGTGTATATATGGAATCGTATTTCTGGTAACTTAATCTTTTAGGTTTGTGGAAACTCCTTCAGTGCAGTGGTTTTACAGAGGATTTATTAATGTTTCTACATCTACATGTATGGAGTTCGAGTTCCAGAGAATACAAATTATAATGAAAACAAAATTTACAGGAGATTTTTAGCATAACACAAAGAGAGTTGTTCGAAGTATTCCCGTATGTCAATGCTAAAATTGTACGTTGTATAATTGTCCGTGTAATTGTTCTCATAATTTGTAATAATTTATAAATCTAGACAATTAAAAAACAAATCTTTTAGGCTCTTGAGCGTAAATTTATATATATGTGACATTCAATAATCGAGGGAGAGAAACATAAAAAAAGATGTGGAGGTTGAAGTTGTCGCAAGGAGAAGAAGAGAGTGTCAATGAACATGTTGGAAGACAGTTTTGGGAGTATGATTACCATTTTGGCACCTCCCAAGACAGACTTCACATCTCCAATCTTCGAGCCAACTTTACTCTCAATCGCTTTTCTTCTAACCATAGTTCTGATCTTCTCTACCGTTTTCAGGTACTACTATTTCCTTTCAAATTATCTTCGTAAAATTGATGTTACTGATCTATCTTGTTGAAAAAGTATCAAGTGTTGGATTGACCTGAAAACATAAAGTTGAATTTAGTGTTTGAAAGAGAAAGGAGAAGGAAGGGAGAGGCTTTCACAAGTGAAAGTGAATGGTGAAGAAGGAAAGATAAATGTAGAAGTTGTGAATGTCACACTCAAAAGAAGTTTGAGATTCCACTCAACACTACAATCACAAGATGGCTTTTGGCCTGCTGACTGTGGTGGTCCTTTGTTTCTCGTGCCAGCTCTGGTAATTCTTTCTTTTTCCATCTAAATTTTATATTATTAGACCATCAAAAGTAGGGATAGACATTTTAACAGAACCAAACTGAATCGAACCGACCCAACCGAATCTAAAACGAACCCAAACTGACCCAAACCAAACATTGATTTAGTTTATGTATGATTTATATATAAACTATTAATTTGTTTGAGTGACATAAGAAATGATAAGGTGTTAAGTTGTTTTGATAAAAGTTGTTTTACTTTGTTTATTTTTTTCTTTTAATTAAATTTCGTCTTAATACGATTTTAGTTTGTTTTCATATTATTTTTTTGTTTTATGATGGTTAGTTTAAATAATTGCATATACCTATTTTTATTGCTTTTAGCCTTTTTTCTTATGAGTTTGGTTTCATGTTATGTGAATTGATTTATTTTGAACCGAACTAAAATTGAACCAAACCAAGCCAAACTCAAACCGAACCCTACTAATTTTGGTTGAGTATGGTTAGGAGTTTTTTAAAACTGAATAAACCAAACCGAACATGAACAGAAACTGAAATGCCACCCCTAATTAAAAGGATACAAGAGCCCGCGGCAGTTCGAACTAAACACCAGAAACTAAGCCGGCGGATAAAATAAAGTAGGTATGGGCAAACGGGTATTCGGATCGGATTCGGGTCGAATCCTATCGAGTACAGGTTCTGTCAGTCTAGAAATTTTAGACCCATATAGAAACCTACAAAGTTTTGGGTCGGATACATATTCGGGTGTTACGGGTACAGGTTCGGGTCGGGTCACAATTAACTGTACCTGTAAATATCCAAAAAAATTCGGGTACAAGTTCGGATTCAGGTTCTTTTACCCAAAGATAAAAAAACCTGTAAATACCCAAAAAAATTCGGGTACACGTTCAGGTTCTTTTTCCCAAAGCTACAAAAAAATAACCTGTAAAGACAACAAATATCCCAATCCATAACCATAACATGCATTTAAAACTCATAAGACCATAACATTAAGGGCCTTATCCTCTATATATTAATAGAGGAGACACTAAGTGAAAATCTTAGGCGTCATCCAAAGAGGGTTTTAAAGAAAGCTATTAAAATTTCTTAATAACATTATTGTGTAAATAATTAAACTAAATTTATATCACATATACAATATATAACTATTAAACAAATAAGAAAGCAAGTAATATGTGGTAATTAATATGGAATATTTTATTTAATAAATATAAAGTATATGTGAGAATATCTTTTTTTTTTCAATGACTATTAGATTTTTTTGACATGCATTAAATACGGGATTAGAATATTCAAAAAAAAAATTCATGATTTCTTATATACGAGAGAAATTAAAAATAACAATAATATATCTCTAGTATAGATAAATATATTGATAAATATATTTTATCTTACAAAATTTAATTTGCATGATACTTAGACTAAATGCAGATAATATTTTAGAAATATTAATTTTCAAAAATGTCATCATTTTGAAATTTTCTTTAAAATGCCATTAATCCTCTATATATTAATTGAATAGACATTTGGTGAAAAATCATATGTATTATTCAATGAGAGTTTTAAGGAATATGTCATTTAAATTAACTAATAAAAATATTTTAATTAAAACTATATGTTATGGTAAAAATCTCTATATGTTTTTATTAATTTTATAATATAAACCCATTAATATATATTTTATAGAGTTAAGTTTAACTAAATATAATATTTAAACTTACTATATCATCTATTTTTTTAAAATTGATATATTAAAAAGCTTTTTATTATTATATTTGTAACAATATTATTTATTTGTAGATGATAGCTACACTTACAAATATTTATTAAATTTTATTATTAGAAAACATATATTTTTTGTTTGTTACGTCCGACAAATTTATATAAATCTAAAATTTATTTGATTTATCTCATACTCTACTATTTACACAAATAATAAAACTCAATTTGACACTTCAAATAAACTGAAATAAATAACATTTGCATTAGTTTTAATATTTTATGTAAAATTGATCAAAACATATGACATTGAAATATGTTTCGTAAAAAATTAATTTCATTACATTTATGCACAATACATATTATTCTGTACATTCATAAATATTAGAATACACATCTAAATATTAAGATCGATTAGAAAATATATTTCAATATTTCTAGTAACTATAACTAAACAAAACATATATAATCTAAGTATTAAGTAACAAAATATTCGGGGTTTTTTCCAATCTCGGATAGGAACCTGTACCCACGTGTAGCACTCTAACATATCTAGCAGGGTAAAACACAAATACTAATACCCAGTCAGAACCTGTGTTTTCGGATCGGGTACAGATTCGAATATTCGGGTCCGATTATTATGCCCAGGCCTAACATAAAGTCCTCAGAACCTAAACCTGCAAAATAGAGCCAAACGATATTGCTGAAGAAATAAAACAAGATCTAATAAACTAGTGGAATTGAAACCCGAGAAACCACAAATATCTTGAATCCAGCCAACACGCTTTCCCAAACAAGCAACCTAAGTACTGAAATACCTAACGCGACTAACAAGCCAAAGCAGTTCCTCTTATAGCGAATAAGACTACCTCACAACTAAAGAGTTCTTAGGATAATGAACCGATAAGATATGATCTAGATAGACCTGATCTTCACACATCTCCGAAAAATGGTGACACATAAGTAAAAACCTTTGAACAACCTAAATCTCGAACAGATCTATACGTAGAGACAAAATGCATAAAAGAATTTTTAAAGTGGTAACTAATTTGTATTAGTACAAAGGTTTCAAAAAGCTTATAAAATAAAGCTCTCGCACATGACTCATTTTGGCCGCAGGTTATCGGCTTATATGCGACGGAAGCTTTGGACGCAACTTTAACTACTCAACATCAAATCGAGATTCGTCGTTATCTCTATAACCATCAGGTAATTTCACACACAAAAAAAAAATATATTGAATCTAGTTTTAGAGAAATCCTTGTTTGTTAGGAAATCTTCAGACAAAAGCCCTAACTTGCTCAAGAAGTACCGTGCAGAATAAGGATGGAGGATGGGGACTAGACATAGAAGGGAGCAGCACAATGTTTTGTACGGCTCTCTCATATGTAGCACTGAGATTGATGGGTGAAGAAATGGACGGTGGAGATGGAGCCATGGAAACCGCTAGACGTTGGATTCACCACCGCGGTGGCGCCACTTTTGTTTCTTCTTTGGGCAAGCTCTGGCTCTCAGTAGGTTTAACAACAAACACTATCTTGTTTTGTCACGAAACAATCGTTTGATGAAATTTGTGAGGTCATGACTGAAACAGGTTCTTGGTGTTTATGAATGGAGTGGGAACAATCCTTTACCTCCAGAGCTATGGCTTCTTCCTTATTCTCTTCCCTTTCATCCAGGCCGAATGTGGTGCCATTGCAGGATGATTATTCTTCCAATGTCATATCTATACGGGAAAAGGTTTGTTTGTCGCATCAATGAAACTATCGTGTCCCTTCGACGAGAGCTCTACACTGTTCCTTATCACCATATCGATTGGGACACCGCTCGTAATCAATGCGCCAAGGTACAAGTAGAACCAATATGTTTTTTTTTAACTGTTTGTTATTAGATTTTGGTACATTAATTTATACATAAATGCAGGAGGACTTGTACTATCCACATCCAAAGATTCTAAAATTTCTGTGGAGTTGTTTGAAGAAATTGGAAGAGACTCTTATTGGGAGATGGCAATTTTCTAAGTTGAGGGACAGGGCTCTTCAGACAGTGATGCAGCACATTCACTATGAAGACCAAAGCAGCCATTATATTTGTGTCGGTCCTGTCAACAAGGTAGGTTTTGTAGATATAGCTTTGTCTCAATGATCTAAAGCTATTGCCTTGATTACTTACTATATTTGCTGAGAGACAATGCTGTGTTGTTATTGGATTTAAGGTCTTGAATATGGTTTGCTGCTGGGTCGATTCTCCGGATTCAGAAGCATTTAAATGCCATCTCTCGCGGATCAAAGATTATTTGTGGGTGGCTGAAGATGGAATGAAAATGCAGGTAAGATCCCAATCTTGTTTTTCTCTCTTCTTTTCTTTTCATCAAACATTTCAGATATGTATAATGTTCATTTAGGGATACAATGGATCTCAGCTATGGGATGTGGCCTTAGCGGTCCAAGCAATCTTGGCGACGAATTTGGTTGATGAATATGGCTTGATGCTTAAGAGAGCCCATAACTTCATCAAGAACACTCAAGTAGTTTTCTTCACTTAAAAACCTATTGGTAATTGATCTGTGATCTGAATATTTCACTCATCTATTGATTCCTGACCTAAAACAGATAAGGTGCGAACATCTGGGGTTGTGTTACCGACACCAGTCCAAGGGAGGATGGGGTTTCTCCACTGCAGACAATTCATGGCCTGTCTCTGACTGTACTGCTGAAGCCTTGAAGGTTACTGACCTAACTCTGACTAGATTAGATTTTTGCTCATTTGCTCATGTTTTTTTGTTTGTTTTCCTTGTTGTAGGCGGCATTGTTACTTTCGCAGCTTCCCGTTAATCTGGTTGGAGAAGCCATGCCTGATGAGCATTTATTTGATGCTGTTAACTTTATCTTATCATTACAGGTATATATATTTTTCTCTCTATTTTCAGAGATATTTTGCTATTATAACTTTACTTCTTCCAGAACAAGAATGGCGGATTTGCGACGTACGAGCTTACTAGATCATATCACTGGCTAGAGGTTTAACCATATCTTCCTTATTATTAATGTTGTGATTCCATGCACAATAAGAGTGGACTTTGATTCTCTTTATTTGGTGTCTGCATATATGCATTAATAATTCATATCAGGTGATCAATCCATCGGAGACTTTTGGAGATATCATCATAGACTATCAGTAAGATGAGAACTAGTAGTACTATGGCCTGAATAATCCTATTTCCTAAAACAACAACATTTTTTGTCGATAATTCGTAGATACGTAGAATGCACATCGGCTGCAATCCAAGGCCTCGTTCTATTCACAAGGATCAATCTGATCTATAAGAGGAAAGAGATACTGAGATGCATCAAGAAAGCAGTTGAGTTTATTGAGCAAACACAGCTTCCTGATGGTTCCTGGTCAGTATATTCAGTCTTTTGTCTTTAATAACATGTTGTGATTTCCCCAAAAGGTAATAAGCTGGTAAAATTTGCAGGTACGGCTCGTGGGGAGTGTGTTTCACCTACGCGACATGGTTTGGGATCAAAGGCTTGTTGGCTGGTGGTAAAACATATGAGACTAGTGTTTGTAGCAGAAAGGCTTGTGATTTCTTACTCTCCAAGCAACTTCCTTGTGGTGGTTGGGGAGAGAGTTACCTCTCATGCCAAAACAAAGTATACACAAATCTTCCAGGGAACAGATCGCATATCGTCAACACATCATGGGCGGTTCTGGCTCTAATTGAAGCAGGACAGGTGAGATATTCAGCTCTTTTTGGCTTAGCAATTGAGATGCAAGTGGGTTTACTTATGAACTTAACCCATGATTTGGTTTGATAAGGCTAGTAGAGACCCAATGCCATTGCACCGCGGGGCAAAATCACTGATTAATTCACAGATGGAAGATGGAGACTACCCACAACAGGTGAGTTAAAATGGTTTATATTCATCCATAGGCAGTGTTTTGTCTTCACCAACTTGATTAGTAATATTTGCTTCTTTCCTTTTTTTGACAGGAGATAATTGGAGTTCTCAATCGAAATTGTATGCTCAGTTTCTCGGCTTATAGAAACGTATTCCCCATTTGGGCTCTCGGAGAATACCGCAATCTCTTACTGTCTTCGTCTCTATGATCTATCATTGTTTCTTTCTCTGTTTAACTCCTTTCTTAATAATATGTTCATGATTACATTGTGAAGTAAAATTGTATTTCCTCCTCTTAAAACAGATTCAAAAATATAAATTATGCATATAACGAAAGATGGAGAGAAAAGATGAATGGCATATTTCTGAGTAGAAGCAACAGACTTTGAATAACAGTTTTGTAGTTTTTCAAAATACCCTATTTCTTGCCACACAAGGCAAGATCCTTCTTGAACGGTCTGAAATTCAAAGCATTGAATCCATACACACAGATATTAGACCGTTTAGACTTAAACACGACTTGATCAGTCGTTGTTCGATAACCAGGAACATTGCAAGAAGAATCAGAGGAGGAGCTTCTTCTTCTTCCGACCAAACTCGCTTGACAAGAAGTCGCAAGATTGTCCACTTCAGCACAATCTAGAGAAGTTATGGTTACCTTGTAGAGTCCAAACTCGTTAGTAGTTCTGTTTGCAGAGACTGTGATCGTCCCTCTTGTCCTTGACGAAGCTGCTTTGAATCTGCAGATTATTCTCACTTCCACTCCTGTATCAAAAAAATGTTAGAAACAGAGTTTTTTGACAGAGATAGTCTTTTGTGAGCTAATGTTTTGTGAATTACCGGACATGAAGTAACTGTGTTTGGAGAAAGTGTTGTTGGAACAGACATCACAGTAAACAAAACCCATTACAGTGATTTCTCCATCTGGTTTTGGTGATGATTGTTTTGGAGAAAAAGAGTTTACTAACAGAAGTTGCAGAAGAAGAAACAAAAACATTATTATCAGTGTCTTCTTCATCTTCTCCACAACAAGTTTCAGGTTTGTTGTTTATGTAAGAGACACCTTTTTTATAGAGAGAGATTTATGCAGAGGAGTCGCATAGCATTGAAGTTGAGGACAATGGAGAGAAAGTGATGGGGAGGGGGGGGACAAAGAGAGGCGAATTTGGAGTGAAGATTATAAATGAGAGGAGAGGAATATAGAATTAAAGGCGAAAGCTGAGAAGATAGTGGAGAGACACTGAGTGAGAGTGAAGACTATAAATGAGAGAATTAATAAGTGGAAGATAGTGAAGAGACAGTGAGAGGTTAGGTAAGAGGACATTTATTGAGATCTCATGCTCTTTGTATCTAAATCCCCCAAAAATGGCTATTTGGTAACTGGCAAGTGAAGAGAAAGAAAGGTAATGCCACTTGTGTCTTGTGTTTGGGACCATATGGCTAAAGTGTTTGTAACACATGAACCAAAAATGTGATTTTAAAACCGGTTTATTTGCGGTTAGTGATGGACCGGTCAGAGGTCTTAAGGTGTACTAAAGATGAACAGAATCATACAAAGATGTGTTACAAAGATACTACAATTCTTGGAGTCAAAACTCTTTATCTCTATAAAGGATGCTCCAAAACATGAGTTTTTTTTCATCACAATGCAAGAGAAATAACTTCACTAGACTAGCTTTATAACGCCATCGACGAAGCTTTCTTTGAACTACTGATTAATATGAATATGAAGCACGGAAATAGTAATTTATGTTTTCTTTAGGGTCTTTTGGCAAAAACCACAGAGAAACAAACCTTCAAAAGAAGCTTTGAAAGTCTTGTTTTGGGACTTGTTGATCTCACATTATGGTACACGAGCAAAAGCTTCTTTGTGAGGCTTCTTCCTCTTCGATTTTTTTCTCTGCAATAGAAGAGAAGAACAAAACAATGAGATTAAGAGTTTTGTTTATCTTTCAAGAACAAGAATTTACAGAGATAAAAAGCAGTGTAAAGAACAAGACCTGGTCTTGCTTTTGTTGGAGACGGTTGCACGACAACATGCATTGTAATGACGGATTTAGGGAGATCATCAAATGGAGCTTTACATTGAGCAACAGTTTTACCATTCTCCAAAATCTTACCAGCATTTATCAACTTGATGTCACTCGCAGACTTTGGAACTAGCTTCTTGTCTAAACAACAAACACATTCAAAACCCCAAATTCAATACACTAGAAAAGAAAGTACAACAAATGAAAGATTTTGTTGAATGCACCAAGAGTAAGAATATGAAATTTTGTTAACAGAATTAGAACCAGAACCATGATTTCTTAGTCTATCGAAGTCACAAGTGAATAAACAATGATCACAAGCTCGAGAAAACCGTTTAGGAAACTGAAAAGACGAAGCAAACATAGACTAAACACAAAATCTAAAGCAATCAAGAAGAGTAGTTTGTATGGCACATTTACTAAAGACTCTGCCCTTTACCTTTAGGCCATTCGGAAACGATTCGCTCCTTGAGCATTGCGACTGTGGCGGTTGGAGAGTACTGAAACGGACCAACATCTGAACCGTCATATAACCGGAATTTAAGTTCTACCAAATCTTCCTCCGGCATTTGATTTCTCTTTCTCCCAAAAAAAAACAAAACTCTCACAAGATTTCAGCTTACCCAAATGAGACCTGAAAATAAAGGATTCATCATTGAAATCGCAATTATTGTCAAATCAAGAACTTGGACCAAAGAACAAAACCCAAAACCCAAAATCCAAAATCAAGACTTGGAACTCAATAACTCATATCGGTCCTAAAACCGTCAAAGAGAAAATTAATACACAAACACAACAATCAAAATCTATAAGTTTGTTGAATTTCTTAATCAGGCAAGATCAGCAGAAACTGAGAGAATTCAATTACGAAAGATTTAAAAAGGAGAGAAAGAGCTATTAAACCTTAGAGAGAGAGAGAGAGACAATGAGCAGCCAGCAAAATCTTCTGGTATTTTGTTGTCTTGAGACGAACAAATCTCGAAGTGAGGAGAACAATCCTTAAAAGGGTTATGACCTAATCTCGAAGCTTTGGTCGTATTGCTCTAAAAAAAATTTCTGATATTTTTCTTCGTAAGGATTGCCGCGTTACAGGGAATCTCTGACGAGTAGAGAAAATAGAGAAAAAAAGACAAAGAAAAATGTGGAAAAAATATGATTTTTTATTAATCAAAAGGAAAACCTTGTCGGCGTTTTGACCAGACTTGGTCCAATCTGGCTAGTTGACCTTCATTGGAATCTTCAAATTCCAGAAGAAGAAGAAAATTTAAAATCTAAATCTCCTTTTAACAGGTAAAAGACTCAGAGAATGCTAAAAATGGTTTTTTTAAAAAGTTTACAGACATGTAACGACGATATGTGCACAATTAGAAAGCATACAAAGCACATTTTAAAGAACATAAATCCTATAATCAACCCCAAAAAAAACAAGTTTTTTTGCTATATAAACCCTATAAATAGACTCCTCTCTACTACTGCCGAGTAACAGGGGTCATTGAGACCGATGAGTTAATGCCATAGAAACCATCTTGTCCCTGAAAATTTTGGTATGAAGTATCGGATGGTGCAGAGGTTGTTGGAAGTGGACTCAGCCCAGGAACCCAAGGACCTTGTTGTTGTTGTTGTTGTTGTTGTTGAGTGGTTGCAGAAGTGGTTGCTATGGTGTAGTTGAATGGTGTGTGGTTTACACGACCAGGAGGCTGTAACGGCTGCAAGAACTGAGGTTGTTGAAGCTGGAACGGTGGTGGTGGTGGAAGCGGTAATGGAGTGGTGGTGGCTGTGGATGTTGTTGCAGCGTTCTGTTGGAGATAGGACTGGTCATGATGGTTTTCAAGCTTGGGTCTCTTTTCTGGCGGGTAATCGCTGGATGATGAAGTTTCTGTTAGAGCGGGTTGGTTGTTTCCAATGATGCCTTCAGAGGCTAAAGAGGAGAGAACGTAGGAGAGCATCTCGGCTGACGAACTTGATGCAGTTAGCTTAGCTACCACTGCAGCGGCTGCGGTTTTTCTTGGGTCTACCACCACTGATTGAGTTGATGTGTTTGAAGCAAACATAACAGGTGCAGATTGTTCCACTTCACTCTGCGTGTAGCTTTGCGGTGCTGGTGCAGCGGATGGTACTTTGGTGGCTTCTTTTGACTCTTCTTCTGCAGCAGGAGGCTGTGAACTACCACCATGGTCTAGAAGCTGTCTGCAGAGATCACCGGTTCGGTCTGATTGAAACCGGGCAACCTATAGCATGATGGTAATCCGAGATGAATACAGAGAACCTCATCTAGACTGGAAATCACATTTGTTAGTACGGATTCAAACCTGAAGGTGGGTACGGAGTTGCTCAAGCTTAAGCTCCTGGACAAAAACAAAAGAAAAGCAAGGTGATGTTTTTGGTAGGAGCAATCAAAGATGATACTTTTTGTAAGCAGTGGTATAAAAGGGGAACCTGCTCTTGTAAAGCCTCTCTCAAATGAGAGACAAGACTTGTTCTCGATGTCTCCATGGCCCCTAGCTGTTCGATGCAGTCTCTCAGTATAGCATGTTGTCCCTGCACCTCCTTTACTACCGCAGGTCCAGGGGTTTGTCCTGTTTTAAGCAACACTCAAGAGGTAAGATAGTGAAAAGAACTTCATATCATCAATGGATGCTTGAACAAAAACTGGATTTTCTCTATCCTAAAAGTAAAGAAGTGTGATATATCCACAAGCAGTTAATATAGAGACAAGTCCCAGCAATCACTGTAGCAAACAATTAAAATACAAAATGAACCAAACTGTGTGGGACTGGTTATTCTGGATGGGGATTGAGGGCTTATAAATTTGTGGATTCTCTTCCCAATGGTGGGAGTAAGTTCTCTGACCATTAAACGATCTGGGGCAAAGACATATTCATATCATATGGTATGAGCCCTATGTGAATAGAATGATTGCGGAAAATCTATTTGGACACACAAGAGAGGAGCATCATGAAAGTCAGAATCGAAAGTGTGGTGGTGTATTAAGATCACACAATAGACCAAATACTAGATTGCTAATTTTAAGATTCCAGTTCTCATACAAACTGTGGTAAAAGATAGACCAAATGAATTGAGTTCTTAAAACAAATGAATGTAGAAATCTGCAGCTATGTAGCTTGTCACTTGATAAAAATAAAAGCATATCAACACATCTGCAGCAATGTAGCAGCCAATGAGCGGTGATACCTGAACTAAGATCTCTCTCAACCTCCTGCGTTGATTTCTCAAGGTAACCGGCAGCAGTAGTACATTTTCCAACAAAAACATCCTCATTAATCTGAACGCCATGAAAAGCTTCCACAGCAGACACTACTCTCTCTAGTGTAGTTCCATTTGCCTGTCCCTGTTGAACAGACTGCAAAAATAATAGAGTTGATCATGTTGCTAGCTAGGGAGAACTCCAAAACGCAGAAATGATCACATGAGGGTGGACCTTATTAAACATATGCTTGCAATGAAAGTTCTGAACTTACAAGCTTAAGTGGCACGAGGGTTCCGTTTCTTGTTCCATTTTCAGGCTGCCTTCCCAGTAGTTCTTCTTTGAGAATTTGTCCACGGGATCCAAAAACCTTCCTCTCTTCCCATATATTAACCTTGAAGAGAAAATTACAATAATTAGCAGTCTTGGTTTTAAAAAGCGCACAAGGCGAGCTTATGAAATAGGAATAGCGCCTCTAGGGTTGAGGCAAGCGCCTATTAGAAACATAATTTTTTAATGTGATTTGAAACCCAAAACACAGTTTTTAAAAAACCCTAAACTATAAAACCCTTTCACGTTCCTTTCTCCCCTTAAGGCTTGATCTAATTTGGAAACACTTTCACATTCCCTTCGTCTCTTATATCTCACATTCCCCTTAGTATTGATTTGGATTTTTGTGTTTTGCTATTTTTTTATTTGGATTTGATCAGTTTTTTTCTTCTAAGGTTTGTGTTTGTGCTGGTTAACAAGAGTTTTAGAGTAATTAAGCACTTGTAAGTGCTTTGTACATATATAGAGGGCATTAGGAGACGGTTGCGCCTTGGATCCAAAAAGCCCTCGCCTCGGTGCGCCTAGGCTCAATGCTCTATTAAGAGACAGTTGCACCTAGGTGCGCCTTTTAAAACCAAGTTAGCAGTGCAATTCTCATGTCAAATTCCCGAAATCATTTCAATAGTTGGCATTTTCATGTTCATCAAAATGCAAAACAAGAAGAAATTTCAGAGAAAGCGGTAGATAAAGAGATCTTCACGTACCAATCGCCGTGCAGATTTTCTTCCAAAGTCATCACCATTTTCAATCATATCACGAAGAGCCTCAGGGAGTACTTTCCAAAACTCACCTACAAACTCTGAACCCTTTCGCCTACTATTCTGCAAGATATCATTCGCGAGGTACAAGTATGCCAATCGTTGCTCGCGCGGAGCACAGTGAAACTGCATGCCCCATGTTTCCACAACATGTTTCGCCTTGTTCATGTGAAAGATACACCAATGTGATAAAGCTAGATATTGTCAAGGCTAATATACAATGCAAAGGAGGAAAAAAACACAACATGTGCCAGCTAGCAAGTTGGAAGAGTTGAGAAAATAATCTATGGTCCACAACATCAAAATGATAGAAACCCAAAATGGTATTATAACCAATATAACCAATAGATACTAGTTCTGTCTAGTTTTATCTTTTCCAAACGCCCATTTAACAACAGAAAGCCAATGAAAGAAAGTACAGAGCTTTATCACAACCAAGATTAGACAAGAGAAAAACCGGAATCAGTACACGATAAAAAAGGATACTCTCTATGCTTGCTTGAGAATTGTTGAGCTTGGCAAGCTTCTCAACTAAAATCTGAGCATTAAATGAACTACCCATTGTTTAAACCGGAACTTCACCAACCTTCACAAGTCTGGAAAGAAACAAAGAAGAAACAAGTAAAAAACCCTAGAGTCATTTACTAATCGAAGCAATGGAAAAGAAAACAAAAGGTTGTGAAAGTTCTGAATATTAATAGAAACAAAGAACATGTTTAAACAACAGAGAATCACAAGGGGAAACGAAGATTCTTCGATTAATAGATTATGGAATAAGCTCATGAATTTCAAGAGCACATACAGTAGCACCACAAGTAATTCACGAAAACTCATAAAGACTATGCGAGAACTAGACAGTAAGACAAAGGGCTTGCAGAATCAGAACTAGAAATTGGATTTAGACCTCAAAACTTTTGAACAAAACAAAGAACATGCTTAAAGAATTGAGAATCACAAAGGGAAAACGCTCATAAAGTTCCAGTACATATACACTAGCAGCACAAGTGATTCACGAACATTGATAAAGAGAGTAAGCGAGCCGAGAACTACACAATAGGACAAGGACGTGCATAATCAGAACTAGAAAAGTGGTTTCAGACAAAACTGGACTAAACCCTAATGTACGAGAGATAATCAGAGACCAATTTGAGCAGAAAGCAAATACGAAACAAGCGCGAGGTTGAAGGAAGGAGAGATTTTACAGAGAGAAAATCAATCAGAAGAAGAGACTGATGCGATGAGGCTCAAGCTAGGTTAACATAGCAGTAGAGGCCAATGATTGGAAAGGTTTCTCCGATAACGCCGGAGAAGTTGAGCAGTTGGGGAAATTTGGAAACAATCTTCGTCGTGGTCGATGTGAATGACCAGCTTGTGATTTCTTATTCCGTTATGGGCTTAGGTCTCATTACTGGGCTTTAAGCCCAAATCTTTCACAACCGTGTAAGTTAGATGGGCCATTTTATTTTAGTGGACCGTCTCAAACTATCGATAGATAAAATAATATTTGAAATAAAATAGAGGTTCCAACTTATGACAACCTTGAAACTTAACCGTTAAATTAGTACCAGGTGATTGCACAGGTTCTTTTTTCATACTTGATTTCTTTTGTATGTGTATCACAAAATTGATTATATTTTTTTTTATATGTAATCCGAGTGGTTCTATCACAATAATAATGTTGTTATGATAAATCCGTGGGATATAAAAATAATATCTTGAGTTTGCTTTTGCAGAATACGATATTATGTATGGCTTGAGATTTGTTCATAGAAAATCCACATTACCCCATAGATTACATCTGGAGCATTAGAGATATGTGACAAAGCCCAGCTTTAACGTCCAGGAAGCATGTAAAAAATACATGGTTAATAGTTTCCTCCTTGTAGCCACATCTAGGACACTTCCGCTCCTGTGTCATACAATTGGAAAAATGAGTTAGCAGATGTATTATTGATTCAAGACCTTTTTCTCTATGCCATGGATGCTGGAAGGCAATCCCATATATTGGTCATATATGGCGATAGTGATTTTAGTAAGCCAGTTCTCAATCTTAGATTCAGGGGCTTCAATATCATAGTTTGCCATCGTAGGAGGAGAAAAGGGCTTCACAAAAGATGTGGAGGTTGGAATTGGGAATGACTTGAAATGCTGCAATATCGTGGTTTGTCACCCTAGGAGGTCAAAAGGGCTACACAAAAGATGTGGACAAAAGATGTGGGGAACTGAGAATGATTTGAATATTGGGATTGATTTATATTTTATGTTGTGTTTACCTTTTATGTTATGTACTATGAAAAGGGGGATTTCAGTACTTAAATGCCATTTATGACTAATTATAGACCGCTAGTTTTGGTTGGGTTTTGTAAGTTAATGTTTTGTTTCCATTTATGAACCTTTACGTATCTTAATGACATATCACACAAAAAAATGCTTCAAAAAAATTTATCTAGTGATAGATTTTTATAATATTAATCACATTAACTTGTGTAGTTTTTTTAATTATTGTCCAATTTTAAAGTTTTGGTTAATACTGATTTAATTTTTAAAAATTTAATATGGACAAAAATGCCGTATTAAAAGATTTAATTTTTCAAAAATAAAGAAAGTAGTTTATTTTACAAACTTATAAACTTAAAAATTGTATTTTTCACCAAAGAAAAAAAATTGAGGAGAAATGAGGAGTATTAGTTAGTATGGGCATGTGCCACATCACCCAGAACATGGATCCGTCTCTACACTTACATATTTTATCTGCGTATAAATTTCCCCCTCTTACTCTCTTTTTTATACAAAAAATAGAAGAAAAAAAAATTCTCTCTCTTCAATGTCAATTTGAGAAGCATTGAACTCTTCATTTTGAGAGGTTATAACATAAAACCTTTTCATTTTATGAATTGTTCTTTTATGGGTTTTCAATGGTGCTACATGTTCTTTTATAAAAAACTACAAATGTAAAGCTTTAGTCTACTGGTCTATCAAGGATTCATTAATACTTCTACACTATGAGGGTCGAATCCTAGAAATTGCGATTTATTATTATATATGCAGATTAATGGAAACAAACTTGCAAGAGATCTTCAGCGTGGGGCAGTGTAGAATCGTTTGGCATGAATCAAGACGGTAGATTTGTCCGTTGAAGAATCGTCGATGTAATAAATCTCATAATTTGTAATAGAATAATAATAAAAATTCAGTGTTAAAAAAAAACTTCGGAACCGAACTGAAACTGTTTCATTTCCTGTATGAGTCCTAAACCCTTCTATTCCAAAGACTTGAAACTGATCGGTGATTATTTAGAACCGAACCAAATATCCGAAAGGCGAGGCCTAGATGAAGTTGCGGTCTCAGTACAGAGCCCAAGCCTATATATGATGGCCCATCACCGATCATTGATGGGCTATTTATGTAATGTCGCCGTTGAAGTAAAACTAACGGCCACCGACACGAACTAGCTAAAACGACGCCGTTCCCATTCGCGTCCAAAAACTTCTTTCTGACATAAGAAAGTGAACACTGCTTCCTTCGAGTTTCCCGATGGAGAAACGATGAGGAAGAGATGAAGCGCGGTGGAATCAGACGGAAGCGATTGTTCGGGAGGTCGATTCTCTTCACCTCTGCGATCTTCTTAATCGGTTTCGGTTTGTTGCTTCTCACGCTTCGCTCCGTCGATCCTAATTCTTCTATCATCGATGATGACGACGACGATGCTGTTTCGGAATCCATTTCCGACGAAGACGCTGCTAGATTGAGCAACTCGTCCTCCGTCGTAGACCCTAAGGTCGACGGAGGTAGAGTCTGCGCGACGGTTGAGGAAATGGGAAGCGAGTTCGATGGTGGTTTCGTAGATCAAAGCCTTAGAGTTCGTGATGTTATCAAACGCCATTTTCAAATCAATGGTGAGAAAATTATTCAAATGTTTCGATTCTCTTTGATACTTAACTTATTATGTGTACATAATGATGATTTGGGGTTTTTTTTTCAGGCGCTTCAGCGATTCGTGAGCTAGCACCGGAGGAATTTTGTAGACATGGTTATGTTCTTGGGAAAACAGCAGAAGCTGGTTTTGGAAATGAAATGTATAAGATCTTAACCTCAGGAGCATTGAGCATAATGTTGAACAGATCTTTGATCATTGGCCAAACCAGGCATATATTGGTTCTTTCTCAAATCCTTTTTCTTCTGTTTTTGTTTGGGGAAATATATAAACTTTAGCAGTAGTAGCTTTTTGCTTGTTTTAGTTTGTTTGTTTATATCTTTCTCTGTGCATTCGTTTTTGTTTTTTCTCAGGGGGAAATATCCTTTTGGTGATTACATTGCTTATTCGAATGCTACGTTTACGATGAATGAAGTGAAGCATCTTTGGAGACAAAAAGGCTGTGTGAAGAAGTACAGAAAGCGGCTTGTAATGAGATTGGATGATTTTGAGAAGCCAGCCAAGAGTAATGTCTTATGCAGCAATTGGAAGAAATGGGAAGAGCCTATTATATGGTCAGTGAGAAAACCCAAAAACAAAAAGAAAGGATTCAATATTGGGCGGTGGCATCGTCAACATAGGGCTTGATAGAATGAACTCAAAGCAGCATTAGTGTCATGGTTTTAGACTTGTGCATGACACTAATGCTGTTTTGAGTTCTTTCTATCAAGCTATGAATGTTGGTTCGAACAGTACCCACCTATGTTGATGATTTTCCCATGTCTTTGGCTATTCCTAATGAAGCGCTTGGTTTTTTTTCACAAATGTTTTCAGGTTTCAAGGCACTACAGACGCTGTGGCATCTCAGTTTTTCCTCAAGAATGTGCATCCGGAGATGAGAGCTGCTGCATCTGAGTTATTTGGAGAGCAAGGAAACTCGGCACCCCGAGCAAATGTATTTGGAGAGTTGATGATGAGTCTCATATCTCCCACTAAAGATGTGAAAGATGCAGTAGACTGGGTTCTACGAGAGACTGGAGATCCTGATATTTCATTACACATGCGAATGTTGATGAGCAAGTATGTTAAAAATGTGCATCTATGTCCTCTTTTTTTTCCGAGTTGGCTGACTAAATCTACCTTCTCATGATTATTTCCAGATCTGTTAGACCTCTCCGAGCGGTGATAAACTGCCTAGGGAAAGCAATTAACAGACTAGGCATATCGAAACCGAGAGTGGTTATAGTGTCTGACACACCATCTGTAGTGAAAGCTATCAAACCAAATATCAGCGCAATTGCTGAGGTATGAACGATCTATAAAACTCGCATTTGCTCTTATCTTCCCTACAAGTTCTACAATAGCATTGATGGGAAATTAAATAAGTTGCAATGGTTTGCAGGTTCTGCATTTTGACTATAAGCTTTTCCGAGGGGATATCGCTCAACGTGGCCGCGGATTACCAATCTTAGATTTCAGAATAAAGGATTGGGGTCCCGCACCAAGATGGGTTGCATTTGTAGATTTCTTCCTTGCCTGCCGTGCGAAACATGCTGTGATCTCGGGTGCTCACAGACGAGTCGGGACTACTTATGCTCAGTTGGTTGCTGCATTAGCCGCTGCAAACAGTCTCAGTTAAGACCTTATCGTAGTTTACTTTCACTTTTTTATATTTCTTTTCATCTCTCAGTTTGTCATTTACAATACTCCTGACTGGTTTGATTCACAGCTGGTTCAAACAACTCGACCTTTGCGTTCCTGAGTAGTTTTCAGAGCAATTTGTTAGCAGACGGTCTGAAGAACCAGGTTGGTTGGGGACATGTCTGGAACCGATACGCTGGGCCTTTGAGCTGTCCTAAACAGCCAAACCAATGTGCCTTCACACCGCTTGCACCTCCCGGGTGGTGGGACGGTTTATGGCAATCGCCAATCCCACGGGACACTCGTAGACTTGCGGCTTTCGGCTTTGATCTTTCCGGGTTTGGTACGGTTAATGAAGATCGGTTCCATGCCTTTTGTAGCGCCAAAAAAGAGTACTTAAGCACTGTAACAATCATATAGCTGCTTCTTCAAATGCTTTTGGTCTCGTTGTTCTAATGTAGTCACTGTTTATTCCTCAAACCCTTCTTGAATTGAACCGGCCTTTTTATAGTAAAACCGGACCCAAAGCGAACTAAGCGAACTAAGCAAACCGAAAACTAGTTAAACCCAAATCGGCCTCTCCGCTGAATCTATTGAAGCTATAAGTTTGAGGTCGTGTAGCATGTTATGTAAGTATTTACAATTGAGTTAATTTTGTTTTTATTGTTAACAAAAAATTTTCCATATAAAAGTTGAATGTAACCATTAAATGTTTTAAATCCTACGTCAATATTCCACTATATTTCACTTTATTTTTAATTAAAAAATGCTTATAACAAAAATTTGGTAATTTATCAATTATATAATCTTACTATAGTATGTTATTTTCTAATCTTCAAACATTCATTCTAAAAAATGTTAAATCCAACTCTTTTTACATATTAAATAAACCCAATAAAATCACATTTTTATCAATTATTGATGGGCTAAGTTGCAGTAAACAATTTAACAATGAGCCTACTAACATTATTTGACATATTAACAAATCATTGTCTTCTTCTATATTCCTCAAAATCATCGACAACTATGGCGGCGAAAACGATTATTTCCAGTTTCCCAGAAAATTTTAGGAAAATTTCTTCACCCTGAAACCCCTCCAACATCAAGGTGATCTTCTATATTGGATTATTTTCTAATCTGCTACTTTATTAATTACTACAAAAAGAAAAATAATCACAATAAAATAGGATATTATTTTCATTCTCAATTAACTATAAAAAGAAAAATTTCCTAACGACCCACAAAAAGAAAAATAATTAGAATAGATCAATCATCTAATCTACAAATAACAGATGAAATGATCAAATTTTTTAACAGATCAATCATTCTCTTCATTGAAAGAAACCTTCACCTCTTTTAGAAAGTTTACTGAGTTACTATGTCTCCTGCAGCTCTTTCTTCCTCCGTCCAGCCACCTTCTCGCTTGGTTCTGGTCAAACTTCAGACAAGTTTCAGTAACAAAGAAGTCATTGCTAGGGTCCTCCACTTCTATTGTAGAAGACGAACTACAGGTATCTTCTCACAAGTTCATACTCAAGTTCACCCAACAAACAAGGTTGGATAAGGTTACTGTAGCTGATCACTCGATTACAAGGCAAAAATTTAGAATTCGTTCTTTTAACGAGTTCGAAAAATTAACCAACCTAAACCAAAATCTATATGGTAAATATTTGTCTACTCCATGTTTATATTTTAATTATAACACCATCATGTTATAACTCCACATATGTTTCATCTAGATGTCATTGGAAAACTACTCCTCATCAACTATGAGAATTTCATTGATCCAGTTCCAACCGGTGGAACTCTTGATGCATCAAAACGTGAGGGTAAAAGCAAAATAGTGATACACCTCCAACTGAAAGAGTAAGCACGCTTTTCCTTTATTCTCTCACATTGCATACAAATTTCGTTAACTTACTAACCGATATGTATTCCCAGGGGGACCGTAGTTCGTCTATTTCTTTGGGAAAATATTGCTGCCAATTTCCAGAAAAAGCTGACTACAAGTGCAGTCAAACCTGTTGTACTCTTTACCACTACTGTGAACCCAAAAACATTTAAAGATGGTATGTGCTCTCAAACATATAATTACCACTAATAATATAAACTTTCTATCCTTACAACCATATTTTGTTTGTCTAATGTAGGTATGTTAAGTCTTTCCTCCATGTCTTCCACTCGGGTTTTCTTCGACAACGATGTTGAACCAACGACTGAATTCTTGACATGGTATGTAAACCTGTTTACATACTAATCTACACTCATGTTATATTAGTAACAACTATTCCTTTTCTCAGGTTGGATAAAGTGTCAATAACTCTGTTATGGTGAAGAATTCGCCTCTGAGGTTACAAAGTCAGAAACTCTAACTATTACTGAACTATATCAATTTCTAGAGAACGACAACCCACAGGTATTTGTTCTAAGATCAATTTATAGTAAATAGTAAATCCGTTTTTAAACCAATTTATAAACAATGGAGTTTAGCTATTCAATTACCATTATACTATTTGACGATTATGTTTATTTGTTGCATAAAGCCACTTTTTGTTGCATTGCCACCATCACAGACATACTTCCACACTATGGTTGGCACTATATTGCATGCACTAAATGCGCATGTAAACTAGGACGAACAGACTCAACTTTAGTTTGCAACTCGTGCAATAACAACAATGCTGTTGGTATAGTCAGGTTTGACATTCCTTCACTTCTATCATATTTTCTGATCCAGTTAAAATTCGAGTATTAAACAATAAGACAATTTGACTACACAACTAACATCTACGCTTTTTAAACGTTCAATAAATAGGTATGAGTTGAGATATCTGTTTGTGACAAAGACAACGTCGCAACTTTCGTACTCTTTGATTGTGATGCAACAAAACTAACTTATATGAGGGCTGTAGATGTATTGGATGCACACTTGCAAGTTACCTCTTATGCTAAAAAAGCTTCTTACATACACTATTTTCTAGTATTATTAATCATCGTTTCTTTTGCAGGGTGATGATGGTGGAGCCATTGAAAATCAAAGTTTAATATCGCAATGTTTGTTAGACATTGTAGGTCGCACTTATAAATTTCAGGTAACACTTACGCCCTATAAATTCAGTGCTGTCCGTCAAACTATAACAGTTTTACGCATCCAAGAAGAAATCAATGGTGCTAACGAAGCTCTCGAAGAAGAAGTCAATGGTGGTGGCGAATCTCAAGAAGAAGTCAATGGTGGTGATGAAGCTATCCAAGAAGAAATCAATGGTGGAGACCGTGATAATGATAAAAAAACCATAGCCGAAACATCTGGATCAACTGAAGGTGATGCAGTGTATAAAGACCGCGACGACAATGTCAAAGAAGATGGTGAAGACGGTGACAATGACAAGGGAGCCCGTGAAGACATTGACATGGTTGACTTGTGTACAACGTCAAACGCTTTTATATTCTCCTCGCTTTGAAATTTGGATTTATGACAACTTTAATACTAGAACATTAACATATGTTAATCTTTATTTAACACTTTAATAATCTATATTTGTAATCTATATTTTAATGATTCCAACTCTAGCAGTTTGTGATATTTGATCTTCTTTTTGTTTAAATGCAAAGTTCATTATCAACAAACAAGAAGATTACAAAATATATATATTTGTACTCTTTTAATTAAAATGGGATCGAAGATTTGTGGTCTTAAATACATAAAAAAACATAGTATTGATAGTGAACAAAAACAGAACATAAAATCACCTCCAAGCCAGACGCTGAAGTTTTAGTCGAACTATTGTGAAGAGGAGCGTCTTCCTATGTTGGGAATCTGAAGATCTCAATCCAGCACTTTTGTTCGTCGTTAGTTATAAATGAGTCAATAGTTATTGATATTTAAATAAATCATCTATTTAATTAAAATTCATTGGAAAAAAAATAACTTAAGTATATATTTCGCAAATTAAGTTGTTTCGATTATAGAATAATTGTTATATATCGTTGTTGATAAATAAATAAAAATTATTGAGTTAAAAACAAAACACTTTGAAAACGTATTCACTTAAAAAAGGAAAACTTTCAAGATATATATAAAAAAAATACGCTCATATTTACTAATGGAAAATTTTCCAGTTAAGAAAGGAAATTTTCATAAATTAAATGGAAAACATAGAAACAAACCACATCTATGTCTCTATATATTCATTCGAACAACCATCTCTATTCAATTATCAACGTTTGTCTACACTTTTTTTTAAACACTTTATTTGTGAAGACCCATCAAACACAAACAACCTAGCTATTGTCATGGTTTCTCAAAAACGTGGGAGGCCGAGAAAAACAAATGATGTTTCTGCTAGGGTCAAAATTGTACACTATAACTATGACTTTTCAATTCATATGTTTGACTTCAGAAAATTTATAATCCAATATATGAAAATTAAAAAAAAACTAACAATATCTAACATCTACTGTGGCGTAGATGGATGTGCTATTTGCTTAAAGTTCGGTAAGTAAAAACTCCGAAAAATTAACAGATTGTTTAAACAAAAAATAATACATGTTTAACCTATTCTAATATGTTTTTTCACACACAGTTGGCAAAAAAAAACTCACGAGCAATGCGAAGAGCCATCCAACTATCCAAACGAGCATCTAGGAAAATCATTGGTACATTTTCATTACTCATGTTCAATTACTACTATCTCAAATATAAAACTATATATACAAGAAACTCAAATACAAAATTATGTCAAACATGGATTCAACAATCAACAGCGTCAACGTCTCATCCATCCATAATCATGACACAAATAAGTAAGTAAATGCATAAATTTTTATTTCTATGATGACTAACTTACTACAATGCTTTAGTATGGCATTATGTATGGCATTACTGCGATGCTTTAGTATGGAATTATGAAAACATAGGGAGAGATCCAGATACTAGGAATCAGTTGTACACAATTTGTTGTCAACAAGGCCGTGTAAAACTGCCACCAGTAAGACACCCACCATCTGTGCTTCAAGAGCTTCTAGAAGATAGCACGACTTTCCGCAATAACATACGAGTATACAATGCTCTCTTGGCATTCACATCAATGGGAGCAAAAATAGATCGCACTGTCTCATCTAGACCTGGCCCCCCTACTTTTAGAATATAAGGGCAAAATTACCACCGTATTGGTTCTCACTTCCTATGACAGGTGATCCACCAAGATTTCTCCAGTTGTACATTGTCGACACAGAAAATGAATTTTCCAACCGCATAAAGACTTTAACGGAATCTTCCTCATCTGTACAAGAAAAAGTTATAAAACAACTGATCGAAATGTTAGATTCAACTTACCATCTTTGCCAATTTTTTCTTAAAACTCGAAACCGATACGAGTCAAACGAGACCGAAGAGTTTACTATAAGACTGATAGCACAACAATGGAAATGGAAATAGTATGATTTGCCAGATACTAGTGAAGTTGTTGTTTTAATAGTTGGTGATTTGTCGAGCACCACCGGTCACAGGGATGTTATCTTACAATATGAGTATAAACATAGGCAGGAAATACGGGACGATCATCCTTTGTTCATGTCATTGCAACATCCATTGCTTTTCCCTTATGGCGAGTATGGTTTCCACCCTGAGATACCTTATTCTGCACCTGAATCTAGACAACAAAAAAGTCTTTTATTAGCATAAGAGAGTTTTACGCTTATCATATCCAAACCCGTCTAAGAGAAGGGAAGACGATTATCAAAGCGGGGCGTCTATTACATCAATATGTCGTCGATGCATCCATAGCTATTGAGGGAGAGAGGCTGCGATGGAACAAAAACAACCAAGAACAACTAAGAGCAGATTTATACAGTAATGTATGTGATGCATTTGGTAAAGGTGATACTGATGCAAAACTGCATGGAAAAAATATTATCCTTCCTTCAAGTATATGATAGAAATATATCATGACGCAATAGCAATATGCCAAACATACGGAAATCCAGATTTGTTCATAACTATGACAGCCAATCAAAATTGGAAAGAGATAAAAGACTATTTGGAAGCATGTGGAGGAGGTTCGGAAAATGATAGACCAGCTATTGAGTGCCGAGTTTTCAAAATGAAATTAGAGCAACTCTTTGAAGATTTGAAAAAAGGAACATTCTTCAAACCATACATCACAGATATATATGTACTCTTACTTATATATAAAAAATAGTTCCATGTTTAATCTATAATACCGCTCCTATGTCGAAAACTAACCTGTTTTTTCACAACAGCGCTCCACACCATTTAATTCCAAAAGCGTGGTTTACCGCATGCACACATACTACTTTGGCTGGATGGTGCATCAAGAATCCGAACACCCGATGAAGTTGAGAAAATAATCTCCGCAGAATTACCAGACAAAGAGAATGATCCAGAAGAGTTTGAGCTTGTGGAGAGACATATAATGCACGGTCCATGTGGATTGGATAGACCACAATCACCTTGCATGAAAAATAAAGAATGCTCAAAGAAATATCCAAGATAATATACTTAGCAAACATCGATCGACAGATCTGGTTATATAATATATCGTCGGCGTCGAAATGAAAACAACTTTGTTATGAAGGGAAAAACAAGGTTATATAACTGCTCTGTTGTCTCACACAACTTGGATATTCTTAAAAAATATCAGACACACATAAATGTGGAGTGGTGCAACAGAACCAACATTGTCAAGTATCTTTTCAAATACATAACAAAGGGAGTTAATAAAGGAACGATTGTGATTGAAAAAGGTCCCAATGCTTCAGACAATACTCAACATAGTTGGCAAACACAGAGACCAAGAAATGAGATACAAGAGTATGTTGACTACCGATACTTATCTGCTTGTGAAGCCATGTGGCAGACGTTTGGATTCCACATACACCAAAAGAAACATGCTGTCCAAAAACTTATTATTCATCTGCCTGGACAGCAAAACATAACATATAAAGCTACATATGATCTCGGTCGAGTTCTGTCTAGGGAAAATATTGAGAGGACAATGTTCACAACTTGGATGAAAAAAAACCAGAGAATCTGAAGAGGTCCGCCAACTAACTTATTTGGAATTTCCTACAAGATTTACTTGAAACAATGACAACAAAGTGTGGAGTGAACGAAAGAAGGGGAAAATGATAGGAAGAATAGTTAATATCCATCCTCAGCAGGAGAGTTATACTATTTACGAAAACTCATCAACAAACTAAAAGAACCAAGAAGTTTTGATGAAATCCTAACAGTTGGAGGTAAAATATATCCATATTTCAAATCGGCATGTTATGCTAGAGGTATACTAGATTCTGACAAGGAATGGCATGATGCAATGAAGAAAGCTATTCGATGGGGTACACCTTATCAGCTACGACAACTATTTGTCTTATTGCTGATATACTGTGAAGTGGGGAGTCCTCTTAAATTATGGCAGAGCTGCTGGAAATCACTCGGTGAAGACATGCTTAAGAAAAAATGCAAGACTTTCGACTTTCAAAACCTAGATCTAAAAGCAAATGACATCCAACAGTACACTTTGATTGAGATAGAGAAGGTAATGCAACAACATGAACGTTCACTATCTGAGTTCAAAGATATGCCACAACCAGATCTACACTTTTTAAAAGAACTAGGTAACACACTGTTAACCGAGGAGTTATAGTACAATGTACAAAAGGAAAGAGAAGACCACCATGAACGTCTCATGAGTCTGAATGTACAACAAAAGCAGGTTTATAATGCAGTTATGGAGTCAGTTGAAAATGGTTTGGGAAGAACAGGGAAAACATACATTTATAAGACCATCATTTCTAAGTTGCGATTAGAGAAGAAAATTGTACTCCCAGTTGCTTCATCAGGCATCGCAGCATTGCTTCTACCTGCAGGAAGGACAACACATTCACGTTTTAAGATACCTCTGAATGTCAATGAAGATTCATTATGTCATATAATGCCAGGAACTATGCTTGTAGAATTAATTGACAAAATTGATCTAATCATATGGGATGAGGTGCCCATGACACATCGGTACGCATTTGAAGCGCTTGACATAACATTACGAGATTTGATGTCGATGAAAAAAACAGAAGCTAAAGACCAACCTTTTGGAGGTAAAACTGTGATACTAGATGGTGACTTCAGATAAACACTACCAGTTATTCCACAAGGTTCTCGAGCTGATTCAGTCTTAGCATCAATTAGACAATCATACTTGTGGGACTCTTGCAAAGTCTTCGCTCTCAAACAGAACATGAGACTTGAAGAATCGCAAGGAAGTTTTGTTGAATGGCTACTAAGTGTCGGAGATGGAAAAGCACTCACAAGTGACTCAAAAGCTGTCCATGAAGATGATGGTCAAATGGTGGAAGTCGATCACAGATTCTTAATGCAATCAAGTGGAAATCATTTGGAGGATATATTTCAAGCCATAAATAGAGATAAAGGTCTATAAAAAAGTACTCATGCAAGCAGTACAGAAAGAGCGATCTTAACTCCACGAAATGATACAATTGATGAGATTAATGCATACATGTTAGCGCAGCTGCCAGGGACGTCAAAAGAATATCTAAGCTCGGGTAGCATAGGCAAGGCTGACACAATATCTACAGACTACGAGACGCTATATACGATTGAGTACTTAAACTCTCTAGAGTTTTCTGGACTACCAAAGCATAAGTTGTCTAAAAGTATGGCTAATTTATATTCTGTTATCCAAAATTTTCATACAATTAAAAAAAAATTAAAAATTGATAGGTTTACGAAAGTTCATATGTATTTTATTTTTTTGCTAAAGGGTTCATATAGTTTAGGAAGAAATACTAAATGATTTAGAAATCTTTTCTCAAGTTTAATAATAGGCGTTTGGCCGGACTTTCTGTTTGTTTTTATAATCCAATATCATTATGTTGTATTCTGACTAGATTTAATTTAGATTTGGATTAAATTGCAAAAACAAATCGCTCGGAGTTATTAGTTTTGATTTGTACGAGTTTGTTTTCCACTTCAAACTTTTTTGTACAGAAATTAAAAACCACATGAAAACTAGTGTTGTTATCATTCAAATATTTTTTTGAAAAAGGTTATCATTCAAATATTCTAGATACCAATATTTCATTACATTATTTCATCGTAGACGCATGCTTATTTAGGGTAACTAAATAAGACAACAACATATGTTTTCAGAATTACATTGGCCTTTGGCTGTTTTTGAACGCATCATTCTCTTACAAAAATCAGTGCAACCTTTTAGCCCTCCGCTTATACACGGAGATTGTGTATAGCAGTTATAGTCTTCCTTTATTCCAAAACCTATTAAATAATAATCATTAGACCAATCTATATATGCATAATAACAATAAAATTAGGTCTACAATGTAGAAAAAAAGAGAGAGTAGGGAATATAACAAGCCAGTACCAGAAGTGCTATCATATGTTGTTTGACAATGGATAAAAGATATGACAAAGAGGATGGTGAGAACAAATGCAAATTTCTTGGTAATAGCCATTTTATGAGATTCTCTTTCTTTTTTGCTTATGGTTTTCTCTTTGCTTAGGCTGATCAAATATTATATATATATATATATACAACACAAACATACATCGAATGATATATTATGTGGTCAAAGATTACATCGAATGATAATCTTCCAATTATTTCTTTCGACTTTTAGTCAAACGAAAATGGAAAGAAAATATTTTCTTGCATAGATACTGTTAAGAACCGGAATCAATTTCTTATAAATATAAAGGGATTACACGGACTCTAGTCAAGTTTCTCCCTAAAACCTTGACTAGCCAAATCACAATGAACCTGGACAATTCCACTAATTCAGAGTTATCTTTCCCTATGAGCTATAGGGTCTATTTATACTATCATAAACCCTAATTACAACCGCCAATACTCTCGTAAGACCTAAAGATGCCAGTTCATCACTATTTCCTTTTTTCTTCAATTCTTTCCAAATTCTATTCTTTCTTCTTCTTAATGCAAAAGGCTCTCCACGGATTGACCCTACCAATACCCCCTTCAATAAGCACCAGATTGTCCTCAAGTGGAAACAAGGGAAACTGCTTTTTAATGTCAAGAACACGTACCCAAGAAGCTTCATGGCGAGGTAATGCCTTCCAAATGACCAAAGCTTCCAAAAAACCCTCCTTATCATAACATGACTCCAATATAGTTTCTGGTTCCACCACTTGTTCATCATCCACCAACACAGACTCTGGTAAAGGCAAAACAGTTTCCCCTGGACCAAAGGCATGTTTAAGTTGAGAAACATAAAACACTGGATGTATACGACATTGACATTATGAGACATAGGCAGCCCCCTCAACTTGTATGCCACCTGACCAATGCATTCCAAAACCTCAAATGGGCCGTACCACCCGGCAGCTAACTTCTGACAGACTCTCTTTTGTACTGATTGATGTCTATGCGGTCGCAACTTCAGAAAGACCTTATCTCCAACCGCAAAGGATACTTCTCTGCGGTGTTTATAAGCTTGCTGCTTCATATTAGACTGAGCTTTCAACAAATGACCCTTAACATCAGCAAGGAAAGCATCTCTCTCCCGTAACATCTGTTCTAACTCAAAGTTATGAGTAGAGCCTACTTCATAGTGCAATAGTGTTGGAGAGTCTCTTCCATAAACCATCTTGAAAGGAGTGCACTGCAATGCGGTATGGAAAGAAGTATTATACCACAGCTCAGCCCATAGTAGAAATTTGGCCCAAGTCTTAGGATGAGTGGAAGCAAAGCACCGTAAATAAGTCTCCAAACATCGATTCAGAACCTCCGTTTGTCCATCAGTTGGTGGATGATAAGCTGTGGAGAAACGCAACTTAGTAGCTGATGTCTTGAAACTCTCTGTCCAAAAGTCACTGATGAATGTTCTATCACGATCCGAAATGATGGATTTAGGAAACCCATGAAGTCTCACAACCTCTTGAATGAATTTGTTATCCACTACTGTATAAGGATGTTTCAACCCAATAAAATGAGCATACTTCCTCAATCTGTCCACCACCACTAAAATGACATTGACATTATGAGACATAGGCAACCCCCTCAATGAAATCCATTGATATATCTTCCCAAATTTGATTTGGAATTGAAATTGGTTGAAGCAATCCGGCTGGTGATAAGGTAGAGTATTTATGAGTCTAACAGATTTGACACTCATACACATGTTTCTGCACTGTTGCTTTCATTCCCTTCCAATAGAACATAACCTGAATACGTTTCAATGTCTTGAAAACTCCCGAATGACCACCCAAAATCATGTCATGACATTCCTGTAATATCAACCTAATATGGCTAGACTGAGCATGAATCACCAATCTCTTCTTATAAAATAAACGACCATCCACCACAGAATATCCAGGCTTACTCGACGCATTAGCTGTAACTTGATGCAACAGTTGTTGGATAGTAGCATCTTGGTCAATCTCCTGAAAAAAATCCTGAAGTTGTAGAGTGGAGGGAACTGTGAGAGCGAAAAGAGAATGAGAGTTCAAAATTTCTGGAGTCTGAACAATGCGTGACAACCCATCTGCAACCTTGTTTTCTGAACCGAGCTTGTACTCTATTTCAAACTCATAGCCCAAAATCCTTGTTAACTAGCGTTGATAATCTAGAGTGATCTCTCTCTGCTCCAACAGATGCTTCAAACTCTTATGATCAGTCCGTACTACAAACCTTCTCCCCAACAAGTAATGGCGCAATTTCTGAATAGCCATAACAATGGCCATTAACTCCCTTTCATACACAGGTTTCAACTGTTCTCTAGGTTTTAAGCCATAGCTAAAATAGGGTGCTTTTCCTGCATTAACACAGCCCCTAAGCCAAACCCTGAGGCATCGGATTCCACAATAAAGACTTTCATGAAGTCTAGAAGAGCTAATACTGGAGTAGAAATCATCTCCCCATTCAATCTGTTAAAAGCCAACTGCGTTTGCCCTGTCCATTCAAATTGTTCCTTCTTCAAAATTTCAGTCAAGGGACGAGCCATCAAGCCATAGCTCTGGACAAACCATCTATAGTAACCCGTAAGTCCTAAAAATCCTCTTAAGTCTTTCACATTCCTAGGAACTGGCCACTCCTTCACAACCAAAATCTTTGACGGATCAGTAGAGACCCCTTGAGTAGAAATGATGTGTCCCAAATACTCCACTTGCTTCTGTCCAAACATACATTTCTTCCTATTAGCACACAACTGAAGTTGTGCAAACACCTCCAAAACTAGCTTTAAATGGTAAACATGCTCTTGTAAAGATGAGCTATACACCAATATGTCATCAAAAAAGACCAACACAAACTTTCGCAGAAAATGCCTAAAAATCTCATTCATCAAGGCCTGAAAGGTTGTTGGGGCATTTGTGAATCCAAAAGGCATCACCAAGAATTCAAAATGCGCATCATGAGTAAGCTGTTTTCTCAATGTCTTCTTCTTTCATGCGAATTTGATGATAAACCGACCGCGGGTCAAGCTTTGAGAACAGTTGTGCACCACACAATTCATCTAACAACTGATCAATCATTGAAATTGGGTATTTATCTGCAACGGTAGCTCTATTCAAGGCCCTATAATCCACACAAAATCTCTAAGACTTGTCTTTCTTCTTCACCAACAGAACAGGATTTGAAAAGGGATTGTGGCTAGGACGGATAGTTTGTGCTACCAACATCTCTTGTACTAATTTGTCGATCACCTCTTTGTGTGCATGAGGATATCTATAGGGTCTCACACTAATAGGACCCAGACCAGGCTGTAAATTAATGATATGCTCTCTGCCTCGGATTGGAGGAAGGCCTTTAGGTTCCTGAAAAATATACATAAACTGCTGTAAAACAGCCTCCACGTCTGCCGATATACACTCATCTTCGTTACTCTCCATGCTACATGAGTAAATTCTAAGCCAACGCCTTTGTTTGAGTCAGGTTCTAATAATTTGAGAGAAACCTTAGACTAATGCAGAGAAGGATCACCCTTTAGTAACACTTTGTGACCCTGATGCATAAAACACAGTTCATGACTCTGCCAATCTACTTGACACCTCCCTAGTGTCTGTAACCATTGGATTCCCAAAATTACTTCTGCACTACCCAATTCCAAGGCAATGAAGTCGGTCGTGAATGTGACCCCTTGCAACTCAAAGTGCATTGTTTTACACACTCCCAACCCTTTCACTTGCATTCCCAACAATATCTCCAAATTATCTCTTTCCAAAGTCTTTAACCGTAACTTCTTGACCAAGGATGTAGCAATGAAATTATGTGTTGCTCCACTATCGAGCATGACTATCACTTGTTATCTTTTTATGACTCCCACCAATTTGGTAGTTGTTGGAGAAGATAATCCCAAAAAAGAATTTATAGACAGCTCCATTACTCTTTTTCATAATCCACCTCTTCCCCATTCCACTCCTCACGAGACTCATCCAACACTTCCATACCAAACCCATTTCTCACTGTAACACTTGTAAGCTCTGTTTGGGCATTGACCATTTACTAAATGGGATTTTGACCATTTGGCATCACACTTATAGGATAAGCCAAGTCTACGTTTCTCAACTAATTCCTCCTTAGAAAGCATATGTTGTTGCCGTATAGATGGTGAAGACACTGGTTTAGACACATATTGAGATAATCCTAGAGGAACAATTTTCATCTTCCACCCCACTTGAGAAGTAGGTGTAGACACTCCTTTGGAATTAGACTAATATGCACCAGACGACTTCGTATTTTGCATGTCAATGCACACCATTTTGTACAATGAACTTCCCTCCATGTGTAAAGCCCAAGATATCATATCGGGCAAGTCCACTGGTTTACACATTGTCACTACTTCCTGCATCTCCGACTTAAGACCATTCATGAAGATACCTTCCAACTGTCTCAGGAAACCCCGTCATTTGAGAATATAATTCTTCAAACAACTGTACATATGCTTCAATAGTTCCCGTTTGTTTGATTGCATATAATGGCTGTCTCACATCCCGAATCTTCTCCTTGCTATAATGAGCTATTAGTCTCTGTCTAAACTCGATCCAACTCTTAAAAGGTTTCTTCACCAATTCTCCATTAAACAAGCTCAACGGGGCTTCATCCAAACTGACCGAAACCAATCCCAGTTTTGCATCTTCATCATACCCCCCCCCCCCAATAGGAAATAACGTTATACTTTGGAGATCCATCCATAAGTATTTTTACCTTGAAAGAGGCATCTCAACTCGCTTAACCAAGCTTTGATGATTCTCAACCAGACCATTACCCACTCCCACATCATCAGCCCTAAGACTACAACATGATTCCAATTCAGGAAGACATACCTGGTGTGAACGGCGAGGGTTAGTCGCTGCCACAGGTGACGGATTTAGGTCACCGGAACCCAGAATTCCGCCGTTCTTCAATTGATCCACCAAAGTTGTAAAACGTTGATCAATTTTGTCTTCCAAGGATTGGAATCGATGTTGCATCTCCTAATCGAGAAGTCGGAATAGCTCATTCGTTTCTTGCTCAAACTGGATCTGAGCCGTCATGGATTTCATTAGATGCTTCGATAATGACTCCAAAGTTACCGGCGGCGAGACATCCTCTTGTTTCGATGACAGAAACACTAAACCTTGCTCCGGCATCTTCGCGATCTAGCGTTCCAATATTGCTCACGACGAACAATTTTGTTAAGAACCGGAATCAATTTCTTATAAATGTAAAGGGATTACACGGACTCTAGTCAAGTTTCTCCCTAAAACCTTGACTAGCCAAATCACAATGAACCTGGACAATTCCACTAATTCAGAGTTTTCTTTCCCTATGAGCTATAGGGTCTATTTATACTATCATAAACCCTAATTACAACCTCCAATACTTTCGTAAGTCCTAAAGATGCCAGCTCAGCACTGTTTCTTTTTTTCTTCAATTCCTTCCAAATTATGTTCTTTCTTCTTCTTAATGCGAAAGGCTCTCCACGGCTTGGCTCTACCAGATACATACTAAGACAGTGTTTAGTCTTTTGCACGAACTAGTTAGGAGAAATTGCCAAAAAGAAAAAAAAAAGTACTGTTCAGTTTTACTTCAAAAAACCTAATAAAGTTCATAGGCATTTAAAACATAATCTATGCAAACGCTGTAAATAAATCCTTAAAATTAACTATACTATGAAGTTCATTGCCATGTCCTGTCCAAATTTATTTTCTCACAAACAAAAGTTGCTTCCTTTCATATAAAACATTTAATCAAAACTTCTTGTTATCAAGAACGGAGGATAGATCAGATTGTTCTTAATCATTCATATTGATTTGAGTATGTTCTAGATTTTTTCATTAGTATGTCACTCTTTTGTAAATGAGACGATCACGACTTTCCTAAATTTTCAGATTTCTTTTGCATATTTGAAAATTGGGTTCAGTGGATTTCTTTTCTCAACAACGAAAATAAAGAAGAATGTGAATGTGAAGGAACCTTAACTTGTATTTTTTGAACCTCCAATTGTAATCGTTTTTTTTGTTTTTTGTAGTAATTTGTAATCGTATACATCGTTTCATTAATTCACAGACTCGTTTGTGTGCCCGTTGGATACTTAAAAAAAACAAGTGAGGTTAACAAGAAATAAAGAAATGAACACAACTGAAATATCTCATTTTGCATATCCTAAGACATGAACATACATAATATATATAGCCTTAGGATTACTAAAATAACATAACAAAAACAACAAAAGGTTTATTTATAATGAGCAATGGTGAAATGATGATGCCTCATTAGTAACCATCAGTATAGACAACAATGGGACTTCTGACGTTATGTGTCCCATCAGACCAGATTAGGTATGCAGAACAAGGCAGTTCTGAGTTTAGATTGCTGCATGTAACAGTAACCCTAAAAGATTGCTTCTCGTTCACATCCTTAAACGATAGAACACTAGGCGTGACCTTGACGTTAAGCTTAGATCCGTGATCCGTGATCCGTGATCCGCGACTACCTTTGATTTGTAGGTAGAGTTTGGTGGGCCAACGTTAGTCAAGGTTCTGTTGAAAGCCACAGTGAAGTTGCTATCAGATACCGACAATTGAGCCGTCATTGAAGGATAGTTGAGGTTTCTTGGTGAGATTTCTTTGTCTTCCGAGCAAGTAACGTTTTCACCGGAGATGATTCTGAGGATATTTGAAGTGTAGTTCATGCCGCAGAGAAAGGCAATGTGGTCTGCTTTGTCCAATCCATAGACAAGTCCGGGATTTAAAGCGGCTATTGGGTCGACATGTCCAGCTCCATATGCAAACTCGGTCGACGCGAGCCCGGTTCCAGTAGCATTAACCGGCCAAGCTGCAAACATTAGTAAAAAAACCAAATAAGAACAGAGTGTCAACATAGGTTACTTGTGGAACAAGAAATTAATAATTAGTATATCGTTTTCGCTTACCGGTTGTCATGATGGCAGATTGAATCATGGGAGGAGACCATTTAGGGTAAAACGTCTGGTGTCCTTGGCATACGCAGCCACGCCTGCAACGTGCGGACAAGACATGGAAGTTCCTGAGAGAACAGAGTACTTCACATGGCTGGTGTCCTTTTCAGACGGTTCACCATCAGGTGAAAATGCCGCGAGAATCTCCACTCCTGGTGCTGTTACATCCGGCTGCAATTCATTGACCAATCGACTCTCAGACCGGAGAAAGAAACAGAACCGAAGTTCATAAATGTTTTTGTACAAATTTACCTTGAGAATATCAGCAGCGATGGTGTTTGGACCGCGAGAAGAGAAGGAACTAACAGGAGGAGATGTCCGATTGAAGATTGCTTAAGTTTTTAGAAAAGTCGCTTGTGGAGATCTGAGAAAACAAAATCAGAGATTTCAAGATAAAAATGGAGAATCAGGAGCATATATTTAAAGCATATAGAGAAGATGATTGTTTACTCTGTGGAATTTATGTAAGAGACGAGAGAATCAAAGTCTTTTTCTGCTAAACGAGAAGCAGGTAAAGGGTGAATGAAGGCGACGTCTGGTTTAGGGGATTTAAAGATTAGTGCAATAGCTCCAACTGATTCAACTACTTTCAAACCTTTCGGACTACCACACACTAAGATCTTTCCCTTTACAAGGGATGCTTTTAGACACTCTGGCTCACAAAGCCTGAAAAAGAATTGATCTTATCAGTCATCATCACATTAGAAATATGAAAAGAAAACAAAATCTAGGTCAACATCATAATTAAGCGTTTCTTGGGAGGGAAGTTACCCTGCGCTTTCAGGGTCGCAAACAGAGGAAGCAGCGGATTTTCCGTACACTAGAGGGTACTTCTTTCCTTTCGTATCGAAAGCGTATTTTCATACTTTAAACAGAATTTATATATTCTGTTAATTAACAGAATATAAATTAACAAAAGCCTTGAAATCAGTGCTTCTCTATCTGTCTCAACCAGTTTTCAGCCATGAACAACTCTACGTGACGCTTTCACGCTTAACTTCTCCTAAAGATCTAACTATTTTAAAACCCGATAATGATGCAGAGAGGACAGTCAAAAATATCGTCTACAAAGAAATATACAATGGGCTACAAACATAGTAAGATCAATATATATATATATATATATATATATATATATATATATATATATATAAATCTTCTTTATCGAAAAACATCCATCCATTAAATTTAATATGCATTACCTTCCAGGGAATTAGAAGATACATAAGCAACTTCAGATTTCGAAGCAAACTCACCAGGCGGCTACAAATCCCCATGTAAGGCTACAAAAAAAAAACATAGTTTTAAGTTTTTTACATATTTGCAAATTATGATTCAATGCATTTTCTTTGCTGGCAGCAAAAGTCTTACCTAGTACAATGCATAATCAAGTCATACCGGCTTCAAATAGAATCAAATCAAGTATAAGAATCTTTCTACTCTTATCTCAATAAACAAGTTTTATTGAAGTTTAGTTAAAAAAATTTAAATTATTTATTAAAAACGGCCAAATTAAAAGCTCGGCTATTATGCTATCTGGTATACATTTCAAAAGATAAAAGAAACACTTTTTCAGGATCTCTTGATTCAATGACTCGGATATCATGCCTACTACAGGGATAAAGAAAATTGATCTTTGGTTTCTTTAGAGAAAAATTTAGTTTCTCCCTGACCAGCAAACTTTCATCAATAACATAAATAAAATATCTCTAACATTTAGCAAAACATTAAATCATCTTTATAGATCTTTCTCATATTGGGGATTCATATGAGCATCTGAAATCACAGAGAAATCAAACGAGAAGACCATAAATGTCCCAAAACCTAGATGCAAATACACTAACAACGCAACTAAGAGTCAATGCATTTACTCCATTACGAAATTAAAGCAAATGCTCAAACGTACCTAGCCATGAAGGAAATGAGAGAGAAAGCGGAAGCGGTAGAGAGCAATAACAGGATAAAAGAACGGATTTCCATGGACGGAGGCTATTAGCGGTGGAAGCGACGGCGAGAGCTGAAGAAATTGTATGGCTCCGGAGAAGGGTACGAACCCAGAAATTGTATGACGGTGATCTTCCTCCTCGCATCAAAGTGAATATCAAATAGACGTGTTTACGACTTCCCTTCGCTGCTCATCTGACTTCATCGTTTCTTCATAGACATTCTTCTCCATCATACACTTTGGACCTAGATTCTTATTTGGGCTTTCATAAATAGAATGACATATATATGCCATCTAATAATTTTTTTACTATTTTTAGTTTTAATAATGCATAGAAATTTCAATTACAAAAAAAAATTGCCTAAACAGATTAATATTTATGGTATATTATTAATTTCTCTACTATTGCTAGCTTAACTTGAAATAGCAAAATATAAGGAAATGATACATATTTAAATTACAAGCTCACAAAATTATATCTTTAAAAACTCTCTTTTGATTATGATATTAATAAATACATAAAACATTGTATAACTGTCTTAACAATATATTTCAATATTTAGCTAAAACAAATACATAAAACAAACCCGCGCGTAGCGTGGATAAATATCTAGTCTTATTATATAAAAGAGGATGCGCACGATGAAGACGCAACACGTAAGCAAAATTCTTATTCACGAGATCATGACATGAGTAACTGTTGATTTAGATTTTGCCATTTGTCAATATTAACACAAAAATTAAAAATTAAGTAAAGAATATATTCTAAACAATGATTATGGATTAATTAAGAAAACAAAAATCGTTCTATTAAAATATGAAATATTTCCAATATTAAAAAAAAATTAAAAAGAAAATAAAGAATATATTCTAAACAAAGATTATGGGCTAATTAAGAAAAAGGAAAAATAATCGTTATACTAAAATATGTAATATTTCTAAATTTTATTACAAAATACATTATTTCTATTATAAATTATCTAAATAGTTAAAGAAAAAAAAATGTCATATTAATAAATGTCATTTTTCTAATATAATAACGTGTATGAGATAATTTTAGAATGAGATAAATATAATAAATTGACTATTTAATAAAATAAAATAATAAAATAAATATTAAATATTTTTGAGTCGTAATTTAGAATCTAATTATATTTGTCAAATTATAGGCATTTTAATTTTAAAATAAAAAATATTTACCGCAATGCTTTTTTATATCAGCATTACACGTAAGTAAAATTATAACTCACGAGATTGTGACATGTATCTAATATTGATCAGATGAAGAATCTGTTAAAACTTAAAATTAACTAAGAGAAATAAAATAAAAAGTAATTTTCAAGTTACTAATCAAATAATAAAAAATAAAGTTTCTAATATTTTTAATAATAATTAAGAAACAAATTTTAAGATAAAATATAGACATGACATAAGCCATAAAATAAACAAATAATACATATAGAATAAAAATTTCTATTAAAATAAATAAAAAGACGAACGATAAAAAAATATATAAATTGGAAAAAAATATTAGAAAGGTTATGGAAACCTCAATGTATAAGTTTTAAAATATACACAACCACGCAAAAATAAAATAAAAATAAAATCTATAAGAATACTTATTTTATCAATATAGAGTTACATAATATCACAAATAAAATGAAATTTTTGACCTATGACGTCATTGACACTCTTCAAGTGTATATATTGAAAATTATATAAGTTAAAAAATAATAATATTATATTTATTATTAACTTAATACTGTATAAAATTTGGCGAGTATAAATCTCTCTGAGAAATAAAAAGATAATATTAATAAAATATAATTATCAATCATGTACTAATGTGATGGTTCACAATATTATTTATAGTTTTTATGAGGTCACTAACATAAAATTTAATCTTTTCTGATTTAACTATATAGTATTTTAGTTGTTTTTATTTTCTATCACATAATCATAGATATTTATAATAGATTAAAATATATATATATATATATATATATATATTCTGTTATTAATAATACAATTTAATTCCGATAATATATATAGTTTTGGATTTGCAAGATATGTATTAGAACATGAGAATTATGATATAAATTATTTCTACTGGTTTTAGGATCAACGTTAAATAATATTTTAAAATTTAACGGGTTACTAATTAAAATTTAAATATTTATTTTATTATTTTTTATAGTATTTACCCGCGTATTAACGCAAGTTGTATTCTAATATTATATAACCATTGAATTTCCTCGATTGATTTCCGTTCTTGAATTGAACTACGTTTTTACTTTGAAATTTTTTTTAAAATGCCACAATCCATATGCCACTTTACAAAAATGTCATAATTTTAAATTGTTTACAAATATGCCACTTTTATTATATCATATTCCCAAAAGACCCTTAAATTAAATCTACCCCCAGATCTCCTTTGTCGTAGTCGAGTCATTCTCGCCACCATCGACGTCGATCTCGTTATCGTCAATTTCGCCACCATCGACGTCGATCTCGCCATCGTCAATCTCGCCACCGTCGACGTTGATCTTGCCGTCGGCGATCTCGCCGTCGTCAATCTCGCCACCCATTATCCCAATGACATTGTCTCTTACCTTTATATAGCTTTGGCGGCTTCGGAGGAATACCATAACCGTATGCGAAACGAGATCCGGCAACTCCGGTTTGCTTTATAAGTAATGGCTTTGGCCTTTGGGCTAAGAACATGATCCGATTTGTTGAAGATTTTGTATTGCGTCAAAAAAATTTTGGAATGAATCGATTTGTTCTCTTTACTCATGCGAAAACTGGAATGGTTTTTGGAATTTTGATGAGATTAGAAAAGATTTCTTTTGCTTTATGCATACGGGAGGAGAAAAATCGATTTGTTTCTGGAATCGTGTTTGTTGTTTCCCTTTGATTGGTAGAAATCTGTGTTTTGTTTTTTTTTTTGGTTTTGGTCTCCAACTATAAGCTCTGTTTCTTCTCTTGTGCTCTTGTGTTTACCTTCTGAGCTTTGTGATTCTTCTCTTTAAGATTTCCTATCAATGAATTTTGAAGGACCATTCTTTGTTTCTCTTGCTAAAGGAAAATCAAGTGATGGCACTGAAATAAAAAGGTATTGATGATGAGTATCTCTCATCCACACAAGCTACACATGTTAGGAACATGGTGTGTTTCTATGTATGTATGTATGTATAAACCTGTATATGCAACCTGATTCTAAGCTTTATCTATTATCAGACCTCTTTCACCAAAATGAATACCCTTTGTTAGGATTCCTTTACCTTTATTGATTATGTTGATGAGAAGGCATACACATTTAAGACTACTTCTTGTTGAAACATATTCCTTTACCTCCGTTCATTGATGTGAAATATAACAGAGCATCACTTGGATCTTTGTTGATCCTATGAAACTTTGTTGTAAAAAAATTAACCCATTCTTTTAGTTGCCTTTATTCAAAATTTCATCTTGCCAGGTTATACAATATTGGGTTTGTTATTGTTTATGGTACAGCTCGTAAATCTTTGTATTTATTATGTATGTCTTTCTTTATCTCAAGCATTACTAATCAGAAAGTCTCATTGACTAGTTTTGTTAGGGTCTGCAAATGTAAGATTAGGATTGGCTAAACAAAAAACACCTTTCAATGATCAAGTTTCTTAATTTTTCAAGGATCGGCATAAGAAGCGTGAGTTTCGTGTTCTTCAAATTGATCTTCAACTTCCATATTCTCTACGGGATCAGTTAGGGTCTTGTCCTCCGTAGCCTACACGATTTGTAAAAGGTTAGAAAATTATAAAGGTAAACATCTTAATAAAACTTGTAAAAAAAGTTATAAAATCTTTATAAAATCCTTTAAAAAGCTTTATAAAAGTTGTAAAAAAACTGTTAAAAATCTTTATAAAACAGTGTACAAAAAACTCTGATCGAGCTCTTCAACAGTTTTTATAAAGTTTTTTAGAGAATGTAATTCTTATATATTTACATCAGCTGATTCATACCGGATCGGCATAAGAAGCGTGAGTTTCGTCTTCTTCAAATTGATCTTCAACTCCCACATTCTCCACGAGATCAGTTGAAGTCTTGTCCTCCGCAACCTACACGTTTTGTAAAGGGTTAGAAAATTATAAAAGTAAACATCTTTATAAAACTTGTAAAAAACGTTATAAAATGTTTAAAAAAAGTGTTAAAAATCTTTATAAAATCTTTTAAAAATCCTTAAAAATCTTTATAAAATCCTTAAAAACGTACAGAAGATTTGTTGAAATAATGTTGAAAAGCTTTATAAAACTTGTAAAAAAACTGTTAAAAATCTTTATAAAACAGTGTACAAAAAGCTCTGATCGAGCTGTTCAACAGTTTTTATAAAGTTTTTTAGAGAATGTAATTCTTATATATTTACATCAGGCGATTCATACCGGATCGGTATAAGAAGTGTGAGTTTCGTCTTCTTCAAAGTGATCTTCAACTCCCACATTCTCCACGGGATCAGTTGAAGTCTTTTCTTCCGCAGCCTACACGTTTTGTAAAAGGTTAGAAAATTATAAAATAAACATCTTTATAAAACTTGTAAAAAACGTTATAAAATATTTTTAAAAAGTGTTAAAAATCTTTATAAAATCTTTAAAAATCTTTATAAAATCTTTAAAAAATCTTTATAAAATCCTTAAAAACGTATAGAAGATTTGTTGAAATAATGTTGAAAAGCTTTATAAAACTTGTAAAAAAAACTGTTAAATGTGTACAAAAATCTTTATGAAATTTTTAGATTGAAATGGTTTCAAAGTTTCTTAAATTAAAGACCATTTGCAAAATATGATATTGGTGGTATTTTGTATCCTTTGTGTTTTCATTATATCTTTGATAGTGTTTTCTTATTGTAACCTCGTAAACGATTTCTTTCATTTGTAAGTACAAGCAATCAGTTATAATAATCTACTTTACTCTCTTTTGATTTGTTGATTACTCTTCAACCCCTAGCTAATCAGAAGCATATGTACCTTAGGCAACATGAGACGAGATCCGAGAAAGCAAACCCGATTCTTTTATTTTTGGTAAAAGAATAAAAAGGATATTAAGTAGTATACCGCATATATATAACTGTAAGTGGGCTTTTTTCTTTTTTTAAGGTACTGAGTTTTTTTGTATGGGTCTTTTTCACAACAGCTTAATATATAAATGTAACTGGACCTTTTTTCTGGGCTTATTTTATTTTTATCTTTTTTATTTGTTTTGTTATCCGCGTTAAAAATACTTTATAAAAGTGTTAAAAAATATTATAAAAATGTTAAAAAATTTTATAAAATCCAAGAAGTGATTGGTCCGATTTTTTTTGCCCTGTTAAACAACTATTCAGAAACTAACACAAAATCTTCATTAAAAATTGTTAAAAATTTTCATAAACTTGTAAAAAAACGTTATAAAATCCTTTAAAAATCTTTATAAAATCATTTAAAAATCTTTATAAAATCATTTAAAAATCTTTATAAAATCTTTAAAAATCCTTATAAAATCCTTAAAAAATCTTTATAAAATCCTTAAAAATGTATAGAAGATTTTGTTGAAATAATGTTGAAAAGCTTTATAGAACTTGTAAAAAAACTGTTAAAACTCTTTATAAAACAGTGTACAAAAAAATATGCTAGTCAAAAAATATGCACTTTGGACTTCTCTGCGATTATTTCGATTATTTCTATTTCCTTTTATGTCGGTGTTTTGGTTTCTCTCCACTGCATTCAAATGTGACATTATTGAAATTCTCCCAAAACTTAAAAGACAAAACTTTTATGAATTGATCATATGTAGCATTAACGTTGTAGATAGCTTAAGAGTTTTATCACTTGTTTCAAACAAATCCACACTTTCTTTGTAAGCAAAACACACAATCATAGAGGAAAGCAAATCATAATCAAGGTTGAGTTTTGTAATAAGTTTATGCTCGAAAACTAAATTCTTCGCTAATTCATTAATTACCACCGCCAAAACTAAAAGCACAAACAGGTGAGAATGTCACAAACTGTTGATTTCACATTGTTGAGGATCCATTCAACAAGTAGTAGGAATATTTATCGTTCTCCACGTTCACCATATGCTCATCGAACTCCTTAGCCCTCATCTTGCAAATCCATGAATCACTCTCCTCCAAATCAAAACCTCCAACAAAAAAGGCTTAAGCTTTGTGATTTCCAGTTTCTTATGCCGTTTTGATGGAGAATATTCTTGGTCGGAATCACCACTTTCTACTGCACATTTGCGACCATCATGAAATTGAAGCAAATACATCCACCACCGTCAAGCTCGTCTCATCCATTGCCGCAAATCCTCTGGGCAAACTCTTGTCATCTTTCACCTTCACCCACAACGAATCTCCCACTACCTCCTCCGAAATGATCAATCCCGTCATCGACTGCAGCGCACGCGCCAGATTCACTAGATCCTCTCTCCAGCTCCTCCAACGATGTTTTTTGCAGTGTCTCCGATGATAACCAGGCGATGAAATCCTCTGTGTCAAACTATGTCACCGTTAGGCAAGTTTCGTTAATGCTCATTCTAAGGTCGAATCCGATTGGGTCAACCATTTCAAGACAATTAACTTCACCGATTTCTTTGATGATTCCGGTGAACACGGATCGGATTGGATCTTCCACATGTCAGCTTCGATGAGGAATCAGATCTGAGATTTATTCTGAATGAATTGAAGATTCAGAATTGTGGAGGACATGCTTTAGGAAGCAGATTGAGAGAGTGAGTGGCCATCATCATCAGCATCGTTGGCCGGAGGAATTTGTCAACGGAAACCACGATGGCGTTAGAGCAAGATCAACGAGAGAGATGCAAAAGTTTTAGGGTTCTTAATTTTGTCTCATTCAACATAAGGGTAGCTTTGTCATTTTATCAATAAAAAGTGGCATAATTGCAAAAACACATCCTTAGATGGTACGCTTGCAAACATGCACTTGAAATGTAGTATTATTGAAATTGTCCCTTTTACTTTTTACCATAACAAAATAACTTGACCCAAACCATCTATTCTTGTGAGACTATGTATTCTATCAATAAATCAGATATTCAAAAAGAAAAAGAAAAAGAATATTTTGCTTAATGTAAATGTATATGGTACATTCAAAAAGAAAAAAAGAAATTTTTGCTTAATGTAAAGATATATGGTACTTTTGAAGGGATTTTCAGACACTTATGAACCTAACTAATATATGGTAGAAGAAAGGACATAGCTATGGCCAATTCAAACAATGATAACAATCATTAAATAAATCGGTTTGTAGGTGTTTAAGTAGTTCAAATCATACGAAAACAACGTTATATTGCTCATTTGTGACGGTCTCAATTTGAATCATGTTGGATTTATAATTATCCTCCATCTTGTGTATAAAATTTATTGTTGAGACTATGAATTGACATTCTATCAATAAATCAAATGTTCAAAATGAAAGAAAAAATTATTGTCTTTAATGAAAGATATATAGAACATTTTTACTCTTTCCCGCGTATCTTTTATTTCCACTTTTATCATATAACGACTTTTTAAACTTATTATCTTCGCTCAAAACACTAACTAACTTCTGTAACTAATCCGATTGATTTCACAATGAATAATTTTGGGCATATGTTGGATAAATTTTCTTTAAAGACTAATATTGTAGGACTTACTTAAAACAATATTTAATTTAATTTATTTCATCGAAAGAAAAAATACTTCAAAAAAAAAAAACTTACCAATGGGAACATTCTTTCATTTTTACGAGTTTGCGCTTTGTAATGTTTTCGATGGCAGCATAAAAAAATTCGCCTTTCGTTTAGACATATTTTAAGTGTTTTTGCTTCTTCTCGCGTTTTCTCGACCTTCAAATTTGATTATGTAACGAGCTTTTTATTGTTCAAGATAAACCCTTCACATTTTCGAATCCCATTTCTCGAAATGTTCTGTCTTTCTTATCCTAAACAAAGTGATGTGCGTAAGATATGGCAAAGCTTTTAGGATTAGGATGAAGGACAAATATAATAACCGAAACAACAAAGTTATTTATTTAAAAAAAAAGAAAAAGAAACAACAACGTTATATTGCTCATAAATTTGCTCACTTGGGCAATCTCAATTTGAATCATGTTGTATTTATAATTATCCCTCATCTGGAATACAACATATATTGTTGTCAGACTATGTAACTGATATTCTATCAATAATCAGATATTCAAAAAGAAAGAAAAGATTTGTCTTTAACGTAAAGATAGATGGAACGTTTTTACTCTTTCCCGCGTATTTTTTATTTTCACTTTTATCATATAACGAATTTTTAAATTTATTATCTTCGTGCAAAACACTAAATTTTATGTCTAATTCGATTAATTCCTAGAAAGACTAATATTGTAAGACATACCTAAAACAATATTTAATTTCATTTATTTCATCGAAAAAATAAATACTTCAACCAAAAAATAACTTGCCAATGGGAATATCCTTTCATTTTCACGAGTTTGCGTTTTGTAATGTATTTGTTGGTGGCAAAAAAAAAATCACCCCTAGTTTAGAGATATTCAAAAAGAAAAAAAAATTATTTTGCTTAATGTAATGAAATATGGTACGTTTGAAGGGATTTTCAGACACTTATGAACCTAATACATGGTAGAAGAAAGGACATAGCTATGACCAATTCAATCAATGATAACAATCATTAAATAAATCGGTTTGTAGGTGTTTAAGTAGTTCAAATCGTACGAAAAAACGTTTTATTGCTCATTTGGGACAGTCTCAATTTGAATCATGTTGGATTTATAATTATCCCCCATCTTGTGTATAAAATTTATTGTTGAGACTATGAATTGACATTCTATCAATAAATCAAATGTTCAAAATGAAAGAAAAAATTATTGTCTTTAATGTAAAGATATATGAACCGTTTTATTCTTTCCCGCGTATATTTTATTTCCACTTTTATCATATAACGACTTTTTAAACTTATTATCTTCGCGCAAAACACTAACTAACTTCTATAAATAATCTGATTGATTTCACAATGAATAATTTTGGGCATATGAAGGATAAATTTTCTTTAAAGAATAATATTGTAGGACTTACCTAAAACAATATTTAATTTAATTTATTTCATCGAAAAAAAAATAATTCAAACAAAAAAATAACTTACCAATGGGAACATTCTTTCATTTTTACGAGTTTTTGCTTTGTAATGTTTTCGATGGCAGCAAAAAAAAATTGCCTTTCGTTTAGACATAGTTTGAGTGTTTTTGCTTCTTCTCGCGTTTTCTCGACCTTCAAATTTGATTATGTAACGACCTTTTTATTGTTCAAGATAAACCCTTCACATTTTCGAATCCCATTTCTCGAAATGTTCTGTCTTTCTTATCCTAAACAAAGTTATGTGCGTAAGATATGGCAAAGCTTTTAGGATTAGGATGAAGGACAAATATAATAACCGAAACAACAAAGTTATTTATTTTAAAAAAAAAAAAAAACAACAACGTTATATTGCTCATAAATTTGCTCACTTGGGCAATCTCAATTTGAATCATGTTGTATTTATAACTATCCTTCATCTTGAATACAACATCTATTGTTGTGAGACTATGTAATTGATATTCTATCAATAATCAGATGTTCAAAAAGAAAGAAAAGATTTGTCTTTAACGTAAAGATAGATGGAACGTTTTTACTCTTTCCCGCGTATTTTTTATTTTTACTTTTATCATATAACGACTTTTTAAATTTATTATCTTTGCGCAAAACACTAATTTCTATGACTAATTCGATTGATTCCTAGAAAGATTAATATTATAGGACATACCTAAAACAATATTTAATTTCATTTATTTCATCAAAAAAATAAATACTTCAACCAAAAAATAACTTGCCAATGGGAATATCCTTTCATTTTCACGAGTTTGCGTTTTGTAATGTATTTGTTGGCGGCAAAAAAAAATCGCCTTTAGTTTAGAGATATTTGGAGTGTTTGTTCTTCTTCCCGTGTTTTCTCGACTTTCAAATTTGATTATGTAACGATTTTTCAAGTTTATTAATTTTACATATAACGGGTTGGACAATAATTTCACAATGATTATGTAAAAGTAGTTATGAAAGCTAAACTACCTTAAAAATCTAATATCGTAGAATTTAGCCTAAAGAGTAACTAGTTTAATTTTTTGTCAACTAATTAATTTGATTTTTTTGTTAACTAATTAATTTAATTTAATTTAATTTATCTTAGGAACTTAGGAAAGAAGCTATCTATTGGTGCACCCATGCACTCTCTTTCTTTCTGGATTACGTGTCTTTTCATTGTTCACCATAAGCCCTTCACATTTTTCGAATCTCATCTTCGTAATCTCTCTTATCTTAATCCCTCAAATTATAAGCACTCGTTTCAATCGAAAATCTTCTTCCTTTCGACGTTTATCATCATTCATCTCAAAACCAATTTCTCTTGATGAGTTTTCGTTACACCACATAAATTTCTCTTCTTCCTCGTAATTCTGACCTCTCTTTGATCGAGAATGAATCCCAAATTTCCAATCTGTTAATCGTGTTTTCTCTCGTGTTATTGGGGTTCCTCTGTTTCATCAATCGATTGACACTTGGAAATTTCAATCTTTTTGGACACTTTTGGGGTCAATTCTCTGGTTTTTTTGGGTCTCCGATCCCAATGTTGTTCGTTAGCTCTGTCTGTGTGTGATTCTGTATTGTCGTTTTCTCAGTGTAAACATCCAAAAAGATTGCATTTTTAACTTTTACTTGGAACTGATTCAAAGCAAATATGTTATGGTGTTTGTGTTTTGGGTCGAAGCCGACCAAAGTAAACATGAAGCAGAAGGGAAACATGAAGCTGAAGCAGAAGCAGGAGCAGAAGCAGAAGCAGGAACAGAACCTCAATGACAATTCACCGTCGTCTTCTGGTTCCTCTCTCTTCCTCTGATACTTTTACATCATTGTTCTTCACATATCTAGAGATTAGTCCATCGATTTCACAAACAGTTTTGAGCTTAAAAGTCTTCACTTTTTCTTCTAAATAGCTTTGTTAAGTAATGATAACAGAGTAGTGGTCTTGTTATTAGTCTATGTCATTGTATGGATAAGTCTCTCATTGTTTTGTTTTGTTTTGTTCCTAATCCTCTGTGTAGCCGAACCAGCAAGAGCTTTATCGGAATCACAAACAGTGCAAGATTCTGAGGACGAAACTCAGATTTTCACATACCGAGAACTCGCTACTGCAACAAACAACTTCAGGGTGGAATCTATTATCGGACGAGGTGGATTTGGATGTGTTTACAGAGGAACTTTAGAAAGTACTGGACAGGTAATAAAAACAAAATCTGATGTTTGGAATTGCTCTTCTTCTTGTTGTTTTTGTTGTTGTTGTAAAAGTGTGAAATGTTTGCTTTTGTTTGGTATATAAACTCAAAGGAAGTGGCTGTTAAGATGCTTGATCATTCTGGTGTTCAAGGAGAAAGAGAGTTTGTTGTGGAAGTCCTAATGCTCTCGCTCCTGCGCCACGAAAACCTCATGAGGTTGATTGGTTATTGCGCTGAAGGCGATCAAAGACTCCTCGTCTATGAATATATGCCTCTTGGATCAGTAGAAGATCAAATGCACAGTAAGAAAACTAAACTTTATCCTCAAGAGGAAAATTCTTTAAAGTTGAAATCTTGAAATGTGTTTTTCTTTTTGTTGGTCAGATAAAAAATGTAGTGGTCAAAAGGCTTTAGATTGGAGCACAAGGATGCAAATAGCTGCAGGAGCAGCAAAAGGGTTAAATCATCTTCACAATGTAGCAGACCGTCCTGTGATATACAGGGATTTGAAGACAGCTAACATATTGTTAGATCATGGATTTAAACCAAAACTCTCGGATTTTGGACTGGCTAAGTTTGGTCCGACTGGTGATGTTACTCATGTCACTACTAAAGTTATGGGAACTCTCGGGTACTGCGCGCCAGAGTATGCAAAAAGTGGGAAACTGACGATAAAATCCGATATCTATAGCTTTGGAGTTGTCATGTTGGAGCTTATCACTGGACGCAAAGCGCTATTGGACCCATCCATGGGTCCAAATTGCTTTCTTGGGGATTGGGTAAGCTCTAAATCTCTCATTTTGCTTATTAAGACCATTTTTTCCGGTTTGTTTTCTGATGATCCTTTATCCTTTACTTCTTAACAGGCACTAGCATTGTTCAAGAAAGACAAGATAAAGGAAATTGTTGATCCAATGTTAACAATAAAAGGTCGTTACATGGAATCAACACTGAGAAAAGCTCTTGAAGTGGCGTTTATGTGTCTAAGAGAAGAAGCAAACGCTAGGCCAACTATCAGCGAAGTAGTGATCGCTCTAAATTACATAGTTCAGTTCACAACAACAAGCAAGAAGAAGAAAGCGCGCGTTGGAAGTGGACGAGGAGGAGGAGATTCAGAGAAGAAAGGAGGGACCAGCTCGAGCTCGCCCGAGACGCCGAGGATTTTGAGTGGTAAGAACGAAGAAGAAAGAAATGTAGATTTAGATAGACAGAGAGCTGTTGCTGAGGCTAAGAATTGGGCTGAGTCTTTGAGGAGGAAGAGCACTGAGGCATCATCGCCTGACTCCTGAGAAGTCTTGTAATTGAAGTAATGTTTTAATTGCTTCTTTTTTTTTTGTGTGTGTGTGTTTGTTTTATGATTTGATTGTAGAAAACTTGGCAAGTTTCTTAAAGTTAGACATTTTTCTTACTCTTGTTTTTAGATTGTGCCAAATCTTGAGTTCCTGTTTATGGTAGGCATTGATTGGGTCATAGTGTTTTACTTCGGATTGAGATATGCAGAGTGGTTTTCGAAAATTAAATTTGCAGGATAATGATTATGAACTTGTGATTAAGAGTTTCATGCCTAAAAAAAACTCACTTTTGCATTGGTTGAATGTAAATGTAAGGTACTAATTAGGAACACAATAATCCTTTTATGAATTCACCTAGGAGACAGGAGAAAACACATGAATTGTTTTTTAAAAGTTTATTGATTTTTATAATAGACTTAACTTAGATAATCAAAAGATTTCAAGGCTTAAAAAAGAATTGTAATGTGAAGGTGAGTCCATCATAACCCATCACCATTATCATATGTTGGATGTCATCATTTTTACTTTCCACCTTTTTCTCTCGAGATTTTAAACATATAGCATTTTTATTTCACTTTCATAATCACTATTGCAATTCATTCTATTTTATTATCAAATCCAACAAAATGATTCAATTTCATAGCAAAACTTCCAACTTTTTTGTTATAAGTTTTAAAAAGTTACTCTTTTCTCCTTTTATAAAATTGACGAGGCGGCGAGTTGCACACAGCATTGGGGTCCCACAAATGCATGTGACTGCATTTTACTAAAATAACAAACCAATGACGTAACGCCACATCAGCTATATTACCTTTTCCCATTCGGCTGTCATATTAGACTAAAACGACGGTCACAGTAGCTAACAGTCACAGTTTCTTTCCTTTTCAGTTTTTTCTTTTCTTTTTTTATAAAACAAAAAAAAAAAAAAAAAAAAGAGAGAAGAAGAAAAAAAAAGTGGGGGAGGGAACCCACCATTGAAATTGGGAGAGAAAGGGCCAAAAAAAAAAAAAAACCCTTCTTTTTCGCTGGCTTACTCGTGACCTTGTCGGCTTACTTCGCCGGAATCTGAGCAATCCCTTCGCCGGCGACTACCATTTCTTCTTCTTCTTCCCTCATCTTCTTCTTCTTCTTCTCCTTTGCGTTCGTTGTTTCCCTTTTGAGGAAAACGGATTTTGGTTTGCTCAGCTCTTGGTGACGCCGTCGAGAGATAGAGAGAAATTGAGGTTGAGATATGTATGTAGTGCCTCCGCCTCAGCGATCCGATTCGGGATCCAACGGTGATTTAAGGGTTTACCAAACTTGGAAAGGCAGCAATGTGAGTTAACTTTTCAATTGGGTTTTTGGTTTTCGTTTTCGCATCTTATGGGTTTCTCTTGTTCTTGAGCTACTACTCGCCTTCATCACCAGGCTCTTCCTGTTTTCTAGTATTGATTAGTCAAGTTTCGACTCAGATTAGCTATGTCCCAATTTCAACCTAGCTCTAATTGGAACTTGACTAGGAGAATCATAGATTTTGATGTCGTTTCCAAAGGTTTCCCTTGGTGGCATAAGCTTTAGATGTGATTGCCCTTTGAATGGGCTTTAAGCTAAACAAAGCGTTTTAACTTTATCTAATTATGATTACCACTGTCTAGTTTTAGCTCAATCATGGGATTGAGTTACTTTGGATTAACAAATTTGAAATTTGAGGTTATATAGCTGATGCCTATTTATAGGCATCTTCTTGAATAGCATTCTCTTTTGTTTCATTGCATTAGATAATGACTCTAAATACTTCTTGATTTGTAGACTTCTATCAGTTTTCGATATCGGGATGAAATCAAAAACGTGTTATCCTTGGCGTTCTCTGTTAAATATAGTGTATAAATGTTAAACACTAGTGGTTAAGACATGAGTTCTGTGATATATTGAATTCATCAGTCGCTGGTGAAATGCTTTTTAAGATGATTCTCGGGGACATGCGCTTTGTTCCTGAAAATTTCTTAACTGGAGTGTTTATTCTTTTTCCTGTTCTTGCAGATATTCTTTCTTCAGGGAAGGTTTGTATTCGGGCCAGATGTAAGATCACTGGCGCTAACCATTTGTCTCATTGCTGTCCCTGTTACAATCTTCTGTATCTTTGTTGCGAGGAAGCTAATGGATGACTTCTCCGATAGCTGGGGAGTATCAATAGTAGTTGTCGCCGTCGTGTTCACCATTTATGTAAGTATAGTCATATATATAGTTTTTCGCTTTGCATTGCAGATGTTCTAATGACTGGCATGCCCATAGTGTCCTTTCCTTTTGTATCCACAACTTTTTGATTCCCGTAATTTCCTTCCTCAGGATTTAATTCTTCTGCTGCTTACATCCGGAAGAGATCCAGGTATTATCCCGAGAAATGCTCATCCTCCAGAGCCTGAAGGTCTTGATGGCAACATGGACGCAGGGGCTGGCCAGACTCCGCAGCTGCGACTGCCTCGCATTAAGGAAGTAGAGCTTAATGGAATCACATTTAAGGTCAAGTACTGTGACACTTGCATGCTCTATAGGCCACCTCGCTGTTCGCATTGCTCAATTTGCAACAACTGTGTAGAAAGGTTTGACCATCACTGCCCTTGGGTTGGCCAATGTATTGGGCTGGTAAGTCACAATCCAACCGAAACTGTCTTGAAACTATCCACATAAACCATACTTCCCTAAAAATCATCTCATATTCTGATGGTTATTGCAGAGGAACTACCGATTCTTCTTCATGTTTGTCTTCTCCACGACCCTTCTCTGTATATTTGTTTTTGCCTTCTGCTGGGTCTATATAAGGAAGATCATGGAATCAGAGCATACAACCATTTGGAAGGCAATGCTCAAAACTCCTGCCTCTATTGTTCTGATAATCTACACATTCATATCAATGTGGTTTGTTGGTGGCTTAACTGCTTTCCATCTATATCTCATCAGCACAAACCAGGTATGCTTCTTACCGATCCAATCCTCATCCTCTTTTTTGAAATCACGAATCACTGTAACCGTTGATTTTTCTTTGTCCCTACAGACTACATATGAGAATTTCCGATACAGATATGATCGGCGAAGCAACCCACATAACAAGGGAGTGATTAATAACTTCAAAGAAACATTTTGTTCCACAATCCCTGCTTCAAAGAACGACTTTAGAGCTATGATCCAGCGTGAACCTCCGTTGCCACCTAGATCCGTAGCTGGCGGTTTTATGAGTCCAAACATGGGTAAAGCCAATGATGACATTGAAATGGGAAGGAAGGCTGTTTGGGCAGACATGGGTCCGGCAATGTCAGAACATGGTGACAGTAAAAATGGTAACAATGAGCGATTACATGTCAAGGACGGTGAATTAGGCGAGCTATCTCCAGACATTAGGACAACAGTTGATGAACAAAGCGATAGGCCAGGTATGCACCCGAGGCGCTCAAGCTGGGGAAGGAAAAGCGGAAGCTGGGACATGTCACCAGAAGTTATGGCCTTAGCAGCCAGAGTAGGAGAACAAAACCAGAACGGTGGGGGAAGCAGCAGCGGAAGCGGTTTAGTGACCGAGAACAGGCCTACATAGTCGGATACACGGTTTAGCACGGAATGAAGAAAGAACAGTCCGGTATGGTGAATACATATTAAGAGAAAATCTGTGGGGTGTCTCACTTTCTTCAAATGTTTTTTTTTTTGTTTGGATTATTCAGCTTAAAATCAGTGATGTTATGCAAGCTTGTGGTGGAAAAGAACTTACTAATGTTCTTAATGTGGAAAGTGTTTGTGTTGGCTTTGTTGTGGTAAGCAAATAGGTTGAATTGGTGTGTTGTTTGTATGAGTGAGCTTCTTCTGGATTTTTCAGACAGTTTTTTTTTTTCCAATTGTGTTCATACATTTAATTTGACCAGAGATCTATGTTGTTTTACAGTAAAAGAATCAAAAATAAAATAATACAAGAAAAGTTTCTCTGTTATCATCAAGAAACTGAATCTGAATTATCAAAGACATGTGGACCAGAAGACAGACCATTTTTATAGGTTTTCCATTGAACCATGGCTCTGCAATAAATGCATAAGAACCCTAATGCTCCTTCTCCTCTTCTTCTATATTTAATTTAATATGTTTGATAAGACAAGGTTACAGAAGAAGAGTGTGTTAAGGTCTCTGATGAGTCAAAGATAGTCAAAAGAAAATGTCCAAATCAATAATTAAAGCCTTGAATTATTGAGGTTTAAATTATAATTTCATGAAAATCTAATTTTTCACACTAACATCATCAGTTCTTAAAGACAGGATCTAAAAGAGAGTCAATATGATTCTCATCATTGTTATATACACAGACATTTATAAATATGTATATAACATGGACCATAGTTCAATTGAAATGTCACTATTATCATTTAGTAGCCTCTGGCTCCTCTTTATTAGGAACCATACTTGTGATAAAACCACCATGTGAAGAGAGCTCTAAAAACCTCTGAAACTATTCTTTTCATCTTTATCTCTCTGTCCTCTAAATTCACTTTCAACATCAGAACCTTAAGCTTTTTACATTCATACACTCATTACACCAAAAAAACCTTCCAATGGCAATTTAACAAGTGTGTTTCTTGCATTTTTGCTACCTCTCTCTCTCTCTTCTCTTCAACACTGTAGCGCCTTAAGTCCATCACATGATAGAGACAAGCTCTTCTGTATAAATATAAAGAGACACCAAATCTTAAATACCAATTTAAATAAGTGGGTTTCCTTTGTCTTCTCTTTAAACACTTCATAGATTTTCAGTTTTAGGGATAAAGTTTTACTCTTCTTCTCAATATCTCTGCTTTTGTCACAACAGAGAAGAACAATGTATAAGAATCAGTTGCAAGAGCTAGCACAGAGAAGCTGTTTCAATCTCCCATCATATACTTGCACAAGAGAAGGACCAGATCATGCTCCAAGATTCAAAACTTGTGTAAACTTCAATGGTGAGATATTTGAAAGTCCCACTTATTGTTCTACTCTCAGACAAGCTGAGCATTCAGCTGCTGAAGTTGCCCTTATTGCTCTATCTTCAAAGGGACCTTCAAAGTCTTTAACTGCTAGGGTTCTTGTAAGTCTTTTTCCTTCAAAACATGCAAAGTTCTTCGTCTTCTCAACCTTTAACCATGTTTTCAAAAGTCTAATGGTGTTTTTGTTACCCATTTTGGTTTGTTATTCTAAAGGATGAGACTGGGATCTACAAGAATCTGCTTCAAGAGACAGCACATAGAGCTGGTCTTGATCTACCGGTTTACACAAGTGTGAGATCAGGACCTGGTCACATCCCAACATTCTCTTGCACTGTGGAGCTTGCTGGTATGAGTTTCAATGGAGAATCAGCAAAGACTAAGAAACAAGCTGAGAAGAATGCAGCCATTGCAGCTTGGTTCTCCTTGAGACAAAGTACCCAAATTTGTTTACTCCATTTGAAACTTGATAAACCCCTATGGTCCGTATCTTATATATCTCTCTATTAATTTCACAGTGCCAAGCTTGGATTCTCATGGAGAGAAAAGAGGTGAAGAGAAAGAACAAGAGGTAGTTGCAAGAGTCCTCTCAAGATTTAGACCCAAAGAAGTCAGAAGAAGAGAACCAAACCAATCAAGAAGAAGAACATTCATCAGAACAATACATCAAAACACAACAACCACAAGAGACTTGTTGTGTGAGAAACTCAGATTGATTAACCTGCATCCCAGTGAAGCTTCATCATCATCACAGAAACATCACCAAACACCACCACAGAGATTCTGGCCTTCAAGAACAACAAATCTCCACCAACAACAATCATTGCTAGAGAAGTCTCAAGAATATGCAGAGAGGAAACAGAGCAATGATGATGCTAAGCAAGAGATCACAATAAAGCCGTTTCCTTTCCCTACTTCTTCAATGGAGAGGAACTGCTACAGTAAGCTTCTTCCAATTTCGGAAATGTTTGCAGGAGGTTTTGGGTTAATCCATCAGAAACTGGCTCCAGCTGTTCATATCAGATCAGTGATTCCAGTTTGTTCAGCTCCTCCACAAAAACCTAACCCTAACCCTAAAAACCCATCAGCAACAACATCCTTTAATCCTTGTTCTGATCCAAGGTCGGTGGGAATTGAAGGGCAAGAGAAGTCTCGGAAGATCGAATTGGGATTAGAATCAAAATCTCGATTAGGAGGAGAAATCAGACCAAACCCATGATTAAAGGGAGTGACTTTAGATTAACCCATGTTAATGATTTGAAAATAGATTAGAGAAATGGGTAAATCGGAAATGGGTTTCTGTAAGTTCGTCGTGTTCCTTGACTTTTTTTGAGTTTTTGAAAATTTACGGCCTGACATGAAATCAATGCTCTGAATTGCACGTAGAACAAAAAAGAAAGAAAGAGAGAAGAGTCAGAGAGAGTGAATGGAGAAGAGAGAGAGGGAAAGAAGAAGGTGGAAGAAAAAGAATTAATGGCATTTGTTTTCGCCATTAATGCGCCGATTGCTCTGCATCTCCTTCCTCTCATTCATTAATGGCTCTGTTTTCCTACATAATTGGTTTTTGTCGTTTTTAAAAATTTGTTTATGTGAGGGTTTTTTTTTTTTTTTAATTTTTTTGTTGTCAACAGATTATATGAGATTAAAAATTAAAATCCGCAAAAATTTAGCAATTAAAATCCATACAGAATTAAATCGAAAAAACCATTAGCCGACTCTCAAAATGTAAGACAACTTTACAAGTTTTTTTTTTTTTTGTATGAATATTTAGCTTAAACATTTTAAACAAAATATATCCCAAAGAAAGAAAATCTAATTAAATCCCGTATAATGTCGAACTAGGTTGAACCATGAACCATATACACATTCGGGTTGGGATAACATTAAAATCCAAACAGAATAAGATCGGTTATAAAACCGGGTCGATTACACTAATAGGCTATTTCCTCTCTTGCAAGAGATCAGAACAATACACTTATTTTGTAAAATACTTATTTTTACAAACAGAATAAGTATACTTTGGACTTGTATATTGTCCTTCCTATACCTAAATAACTCATTTAATTACTAACAAATGTTCACGACTCCGACCCCAACATCTCCGATTCGATCCACGATCCCAATCCGTTTCCCGTTCCTAGGTTTCCTATTGGAAACTCCGGGATCGAGCTTTGGAAATCCGAGCCTAAATCTGTGTCGGAGAGACAAATCAGGCTTTTGCGTGGATTGGGTTTCAGTAACGAGCCGGATCTACCTCCGGCGAGCCAGTTTCGTTCTGGAACCTGTAGAAAAGGAGTTTGCAGCTCTCATTTCTCCAAATCGGTTTCGTCTGATGTACTGTCTTGCTCAGCAATGGATCGGTAGTTGTTTCTAAAGAAGTCGTTTACTTGAGCCAATCTGAGAAAATATTTGCCTGTTTGGGAAATAAAGGTAAAGGAACTCCATTTATATCGACTTTAGTGAAGTATTAAGTGGTGTTGGTTTAGTTATAGCTTATTGGTTTAGGTTAGCAGTAGAAAGAGTCTTTCTTATTTGTAGGAGTCGTGAGTTGTGGTTGAGTCTTCTATGGTCAAGTAGAGCAAATTTAGGATCGTGGGTTTGTATCTTTGTAAATTTTATTTAAAGTTTGTATTGAGTCGTCTGGTTTTTAATGCAAGTCCAAAAGCTTTTCCAGGCAATTTCTTGTGTTCCTTATTACTCTGTTTTCGGTTTATCACTTCAATTGAGAACAAGTGGTATCAGAGCAAAAGTCTGGTACAAGAGAGAAAAATGAGTGAGAAGGATACATTGATGAGCATACCGAAATTTGATGGAGACTATGAGTACTGGGCGTTGCTTATGGAGAATCTTCTTCGGTCAAAGGAGTGGTGGGAGCTGGTCGAAACCGGCATCGTACGACCGGAAGGAAACGTTATTCTCAATGGTGCACAAAGAACGGAGCTAGCCGAGAAGAAGCTTAAGGATCTCAAGGTGAAGAACTACCTCTTCGCCTCTATTGACAAAAACATTCTCAAGACCATTCTCAAGAAGGATACGGCCAAGGATCTATGGGATTCAATGAAGATGAAGTATCAGGGAAACAAAAGGGTCCAAAGTGCTCAACTGCAGAGAATGAGGAGAAACTTTGAAGTGTTGGAAATGAGGGATGGAGAGGCAGTTGCAGAGTACTTCTCACGAGTGATGGTGGTGGTCAATGACATGAGAAATCTCGGAGAAGACATGCCAGACTCGAAAGTGGTAGAGAAGATTCTGAGAACACTGGTGGAGAAGTTTACTTATGTGGTGTGTGCCATAGAAGAATCAAATGACGTCAAGGACTTGACTGTAGATGAACTCCAGAGTTCTCTCATGGTGCATGAACAGAAGCTGAGCAGGCATGTCAGAGAAGAACATGCCTTAAAGGTGGAAGGTTCATGGAGAAATGAAGAAGGAAGAGACCGTGGAAGGTATCCAACTCGTGGGAGAGGACGAGGAGGCTACCAGGGTCGTGGTAGAAGAGGTATGAGCTACAATAAAGAACTGGTGGAATGCTTCAAATGCCACAAGAAGGGACATTACAAGGCCGAGTGTCCAGAATGGGAGAAAGAAGCTAATTATGTTGAGCTAGAGGAGGAAATGTTATTGATGGCACATGTCAACATGATCAAAGGAGAAGAGGAACACGTCTGGTTCCTAGATTCAGACTGCAGTAACCACATGTGTGGAAACAAGGAGTGGTTCGTTGATCTCGACACAAACTTTCATCAAAACGTGAAGCTTGGTGATGATAGGAAGATGCAAGTAGAAGGACGAGGAAATCTGCGACTCGAGATCAATGGAACCGTCATGGTGATTACTTCAGTCTACTTTGTTCCTGGATTAAGAAACAATCTACTCAGTGTTGGCCAACTACAACAGAAAGGTTTGAAAATTGTGATTGAAGATGATGCTTGCGAGGTCTGGAACAAAAAACTGAAGAAGATGATAATGCGTTCTGCTATGTCAAAGAATCGCATGTTTGTTGTTCTGGCAAATGTGAGGAAGGCTGGGGAGTCACCAGAAACAAAGTGCCTGCAAATAACAGAGGCGACGGGTCAGTTATGGCATAAGAGGTTTGGCCATCTTAGCAACGGAGGACTAAAGGCACTAGCAGAGAAGAAGATGGTGAGTGGGATGTCAAATTTCAATGGTGATGAAGCAGATAAGGCTATATGCGAGATATGCATAAAGGGTAAACAGAACCGCGAAAGCATTCCAAAAAGGAGTGATTGAAAATCAACTCGAGGACTGCAGTTGGTTCATAGTGATATATGCGGACCAATCACACCAACTTCTGAAGGAGGAAAGAGGTACATCATCAATTTTATTGATGATTACAGTAGAAAGTGTTGGACGTTCTTCCTTGTAGAAAAGTCGGATGCATTCAGTGTTTTCAAGGAATTTCTTGTAGCTGCAGAGAAAGAGTTGGGGCAAAGCTTGGTGTGTCTTTGAACGGATCGCGGAGGAGAGTATAATTCAAAAAACCTTTGAAGAGTACTGCAAAAAACATGGTATAAGGAGACAGCTTACTGCAGCTTACACGCCACAACAAAATGGCATTGCAGAGAGAAAGAATCGCAGCATTATGAATATGACGAGATGCATGCTTCTTGAGATGTCTGTACCACGGAGGTTCTGGCCAGAAGCAGCACAGTACGCAGTACACATTCTGAATCGCAGTCCGGCGGCTGCATTGGGAGATGTCACACCACAAGAGAAATGGAGCAATCTCAAACCAACGGTGGAACATCTTCGGGTGTTTGGGTGTGTTGTCTATGCTTTGGTGCCCTACGAGAAGAGGATCAAACTAGATGAGAAGAGTATCAAATGCGTTATGTTTGGTCTAAGCAAGGAATCAAAGGCATATCGCCTCTACAACCCGGAAACAAAGAAGATAGTGATAAGCCGAGACGTTCAGTTTGATGAAAGCAAAGGATGGAACTGGAGTGAGAATGAGGAGGTGAGAGAGCTGGTCTGGGACGAATCAGTAGTAGAAACTAAGGAAGGACCTAATACACCAGAAGAAAATAATGATGTAGAAGAAGAAGAAATTGCAGAAGCAGAGACGCAACAACAAATAGTTCCAGAACCAGTCAACATGAGAGGAGGATCAGGGAGACAAAGGCAAGCTCCAGTTTGGATGAGAGACTATGTTGCAGGAAACTCTGGTTTTGTTGTCTCAGTAGATGAAGAAGACATGTACGCCATGTTCATTGATAATGATCCTGAAAACTTTGAGGAAGCCGTGTTGGAGGAAGTGTGGAGAAAGGCCATGGAAGCAGAGATAGCTTCTATAGTGGAAAATAACACGTGGGAACTAATGGAATTTCCAGAGGGAGCCAAAGTGATTGGAGTAAAATGGGTTTACAAAACCAAACTCAATGAAAAGGGTGAAGTAGACAAATTCAAGGCGAGATTGGTTGCAAAGGGATATCACCAGAAGGAGGGAGTGGATTTCTACGAGGTGTTTGCTCCCGTAGCAAAGTGGGACACAATCAGATTGCTTCTTGCTAAGGCGGCTGGAAGAAAATGGGCAGTGTACCAGCTAGACGTTAAAAGCGCATTCTTACATGGGGAACTTGAAGAAGATGTATATGTGGAGCAACCGAAAGGATTTGAAGTAAAAGGAAAGGAAGAGATGGTGTACAAACTGCAGAGGGCACTGTACGGGCTAAAACAAGCTCCAAGGGCTTGGTACAGTCGGATTGAGGTTTACTTTATGAGCCAAGGATTTGAGAAATGCTACTGCGAACACACCCTCTTCATAAAGAAAAAAAATGGCGAGGTTTTGTTGGTAAGCCTCTATGTAGATGATTTGATTTACACTGGAAGTTCTAATACGTTACTTGAGGAATTTAAAAGTTCTATGATGGGAGAATTTGCAATGACTAATTTGGGAAAGATGAAGTTCTTTCTGGGAATAGAAGTAATTCAAGACAGTCAAGGCATCTTCATCAATCAGCAGAAGTACGCAGAAGAGACACTTAAGAAATATGGAATGGAAGAGTGCAATCCAGTGAAGAATCCGATGGTTCCAGGACACAAGCTGTCGAAAGTAGGAACAAGGCAAGCTGTGGATCCAACAATGTTCAAACAATTGGTGGGAAGTTTGAGGTATTTAACTACAACTAGACCAGATTTAATTTACTCTGTAAATCTAGTTAGCAGATATATGAAGAATCCAACCGAACAACACTGGCTAGCCACCAAGAGGATCCTAAGATATGTTCAGGGAACTGTGGAGTATGGGATTCGATACAAGACTGGAGGAGAGCAGAACCTGGTGGGGTATGTCGATAGTGATTATGCAGGGGATGTTGATGATCGGAAAAGCACTTCAGGATATGTGTTTATGATGGGAGGAGGAGCTGTTTCATGGGCCTCAAAGAAGCAACCGATCGTAACACTGTCAACAACAGAAGCAGATTTTGTTGCGGCTGCATATGGAGCTTGTCAAGCTGTCTGGTTAAGGAATGTGTTAGAAGAAATTGGGTCTGGTCAAGGAGAAGGAACAGTGATGTATTGCGACAACAGTTCCGCGATCAAGCTGTCAAAGAATCTTGTGCTTCATGGAAGAAGCAAACATATTCATGTAAGGTTTCATTTTCTGCGTGAGTTAGTAAACAATGGAGTTATACAGCTCGAATACTGCTCAACTGTAAGTCAGCTAGCAGATGTTATGACAAAGGCGACCAAGTTGGAAGTGTTTGAGAAACTAAGGGGAAGAATGGGAGTCAGCACCAAAGATGAATAAACTGAAGAAAGAGTTTTCAGTTTAGGGGAAGGAATGAAGTACTAAGTGGTGTTGGTTTAGTTATAGCTTATTGGTTTAGGTTAGTAGTAGAAAGAGTCTTCCTTATTTGTAGGAGTCGTGAGTTGTGGTTGAGTCTTCTATGGTCAAGTAGAGCAAATTTAGGATCGTGGGTTTGTGTCTTTGTAAAGTTTATTTAAAGTTTGTATTGAGTCGTCTGGTTTTTAATGCAAGTCCAAAAGCTTTTCCAAGGAATTTCTTGTGTTCCTTAGTACTCTGTTTTCGGTTTATCACTTCAATTGAGAACATTTAGAGCTTCGGTTTCTTGGAAACGACAATACTACATAAGATTCTCCAAACGGTGCTCTGTTCTTCTCCAGAAGATGGGACTTTGGCTCTTTCATGGATTCACGTGTCTTCTTTAGAAACAACTACCAATTAAATGTGTTTCCTCGCTTACGAGTTTTCCGGTGAGATCAGATGTAGCAGCTAGCGACAATGTCGATCCTGGTAAGCTCTAGAACTATACTGGATCTAGGTGTTCTTGCTCTTCCTTACCAGTTTCTTCTTCTGTAAATATGCTCAATAATCAGTCGCGTGTGCGAAATAATGTGCGTATTGGTGGTGTTGATTTTTTAAGCAAAGAGTCGATAGAAACAACATCATCTCTTAGGGACATTGTAGAGCAACATTCTTCTCCTTAATCGATTTGATATTGAAGGATTCTCCTTAATTTATTTGCCACAATCAACTTCCAATGATGCTACTTTAATCTTAATTTCTTGACATGTTCTTTCCCATGGGGAATGTAAAAACCAAATCACTAGATTCTCTAAAGATATTTACTTGACATGTTCTTCCCCATGGAAATCATCGAGTGCAATTTATGGGATACTTTGTTTCAGCAAACTCTTAAGTCATCAAATTGTGTAGCCTAACAACATTTTCCAAACTCTTTATGGGAGTGAAAAAGACCTGCAAGTTGCAATCAAAGGACCCAAGTTAAATGCACTTGTGGTCTGGTTAAATTCACAAAAACTGGTTTTGGATAAGTCTTTGGAATTGCAATATAAATTAGATGCGATTTTGTTGTGTCTTTTTTTTTCTCCAACCTGTCATAAACCCAATTTTCCATTGTTAAGTCTTTTTTAAACCATAAAACCTTGACCATGTGTACTGCACACGAATACTATATACATATGTCCATTAAAACTTGACCATGTGTATATCATACATTGTAAATAAGCTAACAATATGCTTTCTCCATGAAAGCATAGAAAAAAAATTGTATCCATGCTAAGATATCCATATAATTCTATCTATGACACCATGTCCTTGTATATGCAACACTCAAAGAAAGTGGGGAAACAAAATACATAACAATGCTAACATAAGTGAACAAAAGTGATGCAGAGGAAGCGTTTGGTTTGGAACCTTTTCGTGGACATGATGTTGTGGATACGTATTGATGGACAGAAACTCTTACGGCCATGATATCGTGGACACGGTTCGATGGTCAGATGTTCCGATGGACATAATATCATGGGTACGGTTGATGCTAGTTTCCATGGTTATCAGCTTCGTGATCAGAATGGTTCTGATTGATCTTATTATAAAAAACCGGTTTTGATGTAAAATGTCTTGAACTTGGAAAAACTTCTTTTGGAAATTCTACAACAATATACCATCTATTTTGATATGGTGTGGTGGTGTCTTAAACTTGAACAAAACTATTTTGAAAATTGTGCTAATTATATACAAAGAAGAAGAGAATGAAAATTTTTTTTTTCACGGGATGAACATGTGGATGTGGTGTAGTGGATGCGTTATCTTGCACAAATTTTTTCACACAACAGAAAACAAATCATGATTTCCAATTGTATTTTTGACGTGATTCCTATTGTTATTATTGACAAAATTTAAAAATTTCCAATACGATGGTGGAGTTTCATAGATTACAAAATCATATGCTGTTCATGCTAACTCGACCACAATCATTTATCCATGATAACTCATCCAGAATTTTTTATCCATGCAAGAAAGAAGAAACATAAGGCAATAAGACCATTTATGAACAAAGAAAGAATTTAATCTCATGAATCTAAGCTCAAGCCTATGCCTATTAGTCTGATCACAAAGCTAATCTCACGAATGGTACATAATTCGTTGCCATCTCCACAATTCTTTACAAGTTCTTTAATGGCCATCTTACCATCATCAATAAGGATAACATATTACCTAAATAAACACAAACTAAGGCATCAACTAGAAAAATCACCCAAAAATCAATTTTGTTCGTTGTGTGAGGGGACCTTGTGTGAGTTTCTCTTTTGTGATAATACAATTTCTAAATTGCAACATACAACTAAATAGATAATTTGTGAACCAGGTAACTTGTAACCATCAAACTCCTGACAATAGAGTATTGTCCATATGAATATCGTACTTTCTAATAAAATCATAAAACTATGACCATTTTGTATTATCCATATGGATACAAACTACGGAAGCAATTGAAAAGATCATATCAACACAAACTTGTTCTCGAATCCTAAACTACATAACTTTCTTCTCCTCTCTCTCTCCTCACAAGCTCTCTCCTTCTCTTTCGTCTCTACCAAAACAAGACCGTCTTCATCTCTCATCACCACCACCACCACCACCATGTCACTCATTACTAATTATAAAACTCTAACTATGAATCACTGACCATGAATCACTCATTACATTAACCATAAATCATTCTTTACGTTTACACATTAGTACTAACCATAAAACATTGACCATGAATCATTGACCATGAAAATAACTAACAAAAACTAACCACAAAATATTGATTACTTCAATAAACGGGTATTGACACCATTATAGAGAGAATAACAGACAATGGACTGGCCTGCTTAAGCACTTGGACTAGATTATGTTTTTTCGCATTGAACACTTGCAATCTCTCCTCCACTTCTTTCTGCTCTTTCTCTATTTCACTTGGTACTTCTTCAAGTGCTTCCTTTGCCTGGTGAAAAACAATAATGCTAGACAAATAAGAACATCACTGACTGGCGACATCTAAGACAGGAAAACGAAACAACCTCTCTACAATTTACAAGCTTATGAAAGCCAAATTGGTAACTCTATTGCAGCTAATTGTTTAATCTATAGACTAATTGCATCACAAAATCCATCAATGCAACTTAAACTACATCAAACTAGCATTCTGCTTGTGACCATACTCGCTTGCCTTATACAATGGTTCTTCTACAGTTCAACAAATCAGCTACTATGTACTCAAATTTCATTGGAATATCTTGAAAGAGGTCAATTTCAAAGACATATCCCGGCCTTCCCGTTCGCTGCATCCTCGTGTGGCGCATTATCGGTTTCCATAGCTCTCCCAGAACGATCTCCACCGTCAGATCCTTCTGCTACAGCTCCGTCATAACAATCTTCTGCATCTCTTTGATTCCTTGATTCCATTCTTCGCCGTGAAACACTTCCATGGGCTCTTCTTCCTCATCCATCCATTGCATACCTAAAGAAATCAATACCCACGAAATGTGACCAAATTCCAGATTTTGGTTAATGAAATTGCATTAAAATCAAAACCAATCCTGTTCGTTATCATCGTCACTGTCGTGAGAAGTAGAAGATGAAGAAGCAAGGCAAGAAGAGTGAAGAGAACAAAGGAGATTCATTGGTCTTCTCTTCCTTCCACCAATACTACTTGGAGGTTGAGCCACCTCGGATTCTTCTCTCGCCGGAGACGAGCCACGACATGATTTACTCCGACCAGATCCCATCTTCTTCTCTTCAAAAGCAAACAACTTTCTGCTTAAATTACATCATTGCCACAAGACCCACAAGCTTCTCAATCTCATCTTCAAATCAATCAATTGAAACCTCCAAGTCAAAATCCAAAAATCGGAACTCTTTCCTCAGATCTTTACACTGAAACCCGAATTCGTCATTGACAATGTAGAACCGAAAGCCCTAATTGGTGAATTTCAGATCTGAAACTCGATCGAGGAAGGAAAATAAATTTGCAAGAAAACTTCGAAATCCAAAAATTTAATGTAGCAGCTATATGCTTCTTTATGTATAGTTTGGTTATATAATTAAAGAGAAATGCTTTGAAGAAAAGGAAACATTTTTTCACGTGAATGATCGGAGTTACGAATGATCGGAGTTATCGAAGAAGAGGGCAAGGGCAAATTTGTCCGAAAATCCCTTATTTTTTTTTCAAAGTGCCCGATCTTTGCAAAGTGCTTTTGAATGTAATAAGTTTGCAAAAAAATACCTATAACTGTAAATATCCCTATAAAATCGGATTAAATCGAGAAAAAATAAAAAAAACGACAAAATCTAAATGGCAAACCAATTGAAACATATTAAACTCGGTTTTGCTATTATAAGTAATTAAAAAAAAAAAAAACCTGTAATTATTTTTTAATCATTGACACATTCTGTTTTTTCAGAAATTATTAAAATGCTTTGCTTAATATTCAGGTATTATAGCCATGATCATAAATAAAAAGAAGGTATAAGATCGAGTATACTAGTATTTTCAAAATATTGTTAAGGCCGTTGAACCTGGTCGGACCACAACGACCCATGATCCAAAAATTTCTTTGGTTTGTCACCGGTCCGGTAGGAACAAAGGATTAAAATTGGATAAAAGAATACAAAGTTAGATGAGCTGAAGAAAAGGGGATCAAGAGTTACGAGCCATAAGGAAAAATCAGTTAAAGTTGCAAGAGCCAACAACCAAGAGGTGGTCCTAAAGGAAAGACCGTCCAGTATCTGTTAGTCTTGAGTTGGAATTACCAAGGATGGTTTCAAGACTTGACAACTTTTAGGTTCAACGAAACGTGAAAAGAACATTTTATGAATTTTGTTTCTTATGGAGACTAAACATAGAAGTAATATTTTGGTGAAAGTTTTAGGAGTGGCTTGGTTACGCAGGAGTTTTAATTTTGATTATTCATCTTTGTAATCGCAACATAGAAGCTTTCAAAATGAAAACATGGAATGCGTGAATTTTTTACCATTTCTATATACGATTTTGTCGTTGACGTGAACTATAGTCAATGCGGAAGACGAGAATCACAACTTCAGAAGCACTTCTTCTATTGAAAACGTAGAGACCAAGCAACTATTTCTTCTCGCTAAATTTAACCTCTATAATACATTGGAATTGTATGTAGGGAATGATGAAACGATAGGTTTTAGATAGACTCTTATAAATCTTGTTGAATACCAAGAACCAAATAAATTAAAAACAGAAATAACCAACTTTGCTAAAAAGGTTTTTGGAATCAAAAGACTTGATTATCTTAGTTCCGTCTTCTTCAATCATATCTTCTAGTGATAATGAATTAATGGTTTTTGGTATGAAGAGATTTGGAAGAAATAACCAACTTTGCTAAAAAGGTTTTTTTTTTGTTATCTAATTTTAGTTAAGAGACAATTCAAAGGATAAGAATCGCTCATTACATTTGTGGTTCTTTAAAAATAATTTTACTTTCAATTCTCTAGTGTCAATGGATGTTATCTTCCTCTAGCTTCTTAAGTTCAACTTTTTTTGTGTTTTAGTACTTTTGCTCCGGCTTTTCCTACAACATGGGTTGTGGTGTTTCAAGGCCGGAGACAGATGAAGGAGGAGCAGAAGAAGGAGGAGATTTTAAGATGATAACTCGAAAAGGATCTATCGGTAAAGATAGCGAAATCGCTGATAGCTATATATCGGATAAAGAGCTTTTTGAGACGTCTACACATAGCAAAAGATCCAAAACCGGTGGTGAAAAGACTAGTAATGAGGAGGAAGATGAATGTAAAAACGAAGAAGAGAAAGGAGATGAGATAAGAATTTCACCTGAATCTCCGAGTTTTCGTATTTATTGCGTTTTTCCTCGAGATCCTCATGATGACAGTTAAGTTCGTTTTTTTTTATTAACTTATTTGGTAGAAGAAAATAAACTACACTTTATTGATATTGATACAATAATCATAATTAAGATGGTATTGTTCTTTGTGTAGACGTTGTTGATGATCTTCCATAGAACAATCACACATCCGACGAGAACAAGGTATATATTTGATACGGTATTCGCTAGCACACCGCGAATAAATTTCATATATTCAAATGTTGAGTGTAGCGTTTGGTAAAAAGCACATTGTGTTATTGAGGTATGTAACATTTTTTATGTTCTTTGTTAATTAAGGAGTCGAAAGGGAGGAGACAAGAAGCAGTGGGATCGAGAATACGAAGAAGGTTTAACAATGTCAAGAAGCTTCTAATTCCTCCAAGTCCAACTATACCTTCCTCTTCAGCTTCTTAGAAACTTCTGTAAGAGTTAAGCAATTAAGATTTTTATTTTTGAAAACTTTGTCTAAACACGGTTAATTTGATCGGTTTTCGTTCTTCAAATTCAACAAATTGAGGTTTAGACCGAAACATTGGGTTCATTTGTGATGTTCTTTCGCAACACGAGAATCAGTCGAACCAACAGTTCATATCATACAGTATCATACGAAAACCAAGAAGAAAATAAGCTTAGATATACAAGTTTTTTGATAATCGAAATCCTGATATATAAGTTTCATTTAAACACAAGTTGGCATGAATTTGAAGCCCTGACAACACTTTTCAACTCTTCAACCATCTCAGTCTCATTTCAGAATCAATGGGTTTTGAGGAGAAGATTGCCTTCTTCAAACGATTTGTGTTCCTTAAAATGTAATTCGCCACCTCTTTCTCATCTTCTAGTTTCCATTCGTAGGCATGGAACTTTATTCAAAGGCCAGAACTTTGTTGATTAAATGAGATATGCTAATTTTGAGAGGATGTGGATAGGCAATCCAAACTATCTATTACAATCTTACACAAAAACTTTCTCTAAAACCTCTTCCCAAAACCAAAAATTGTATCATCCTAATAGATACAGATGATTTTTGGAATTAAGCATTCTCCAAACGGATTTTGACCTAAAAAAAACAAAAGCATTCTCCAAACGGTCAAAGGTGTTGGGCCAGGACCTGCGGTCCAAGAGATCTGGAGGCCCAATAAACTTCTAGTAGTCCGAGATCTGTCCGATCTACAACGATTTAGTAGTCCGGGATCTGTCTGGTCTACAACTTTCCTTCTAGTAGCGATCTGATAGCCCGGGATCTGTCCGGTCTATCGATTTTGAACTATTATGTAACATCCACAACCTGCGAGCTCATTTCTCAATACACGAAATTCTCCGACCTCCTATTTACTATAAATTTATTGTTCCTCTTTCGGGCTACAACAATTGGCGCGCCAGGTAGGGAGCTAGAGATTTTCTAACGCAAAGAATTATGAGTCCGGAAGCATCGACCAGTCGACAGCGCGACAACGCGAGAGACCGCTAAAATAATTCAAACAATATCTCCCATTACAACGACGGAAGGAGCGGTCACCAACCAAACATCAGCTAACGAAGAAACTGCTCCCGCCGTGGTCGAGCCCAGAAGAAGCAAACCCACACCCATCACGAACGAACAGGTCAACTTCGCCACAATGTTGAACTCTCTCATGCGACGCTTCGATCAGCAAGACGATCTGTTTAGACAAACTAACGTCTGCCTGGACAAATTGTCAAACGCCCAGAATGTTATTCAAGAACAGTTGGATTCTCCTCAGCCAGCGCAGCAAATCCGAACGCACTCATACGCAGCAAAATGGCAAGGACGACCTCTGACCCACCATCGGATAATCAACCTAAATACCCCGTCTCGAACTCCGATCAGCGCTCAGCTTGGTCGACTAGCCGTCCCACCCGACCACAATTCATTCCAGGGATCCGAGATCGAAGCCTTGAAAGCTAAGCTTCAAGATATGAACTCCCAAGTCCACAGAGCTCTCAGCTCGGCCCCCGAGATCGATCGTGTGCTAGAGGAAACCCAGCGAACGCCTTTCACAGAGTGGATCACCTCCACTCCGTTCAGATATACGTCAAAGCTTTGCTTACAAACCTATGCCGGTAACTCCAACCCGAAGCACTTCATGGCCGCTTTCACCATTGCAATGGGGCGAGTTCAGCTGTCGCTGGAAGAAAGAGATGCAGCCTACTGTCAGTATTTCATTGAACACCTAACGAGATTCGCGCTAGACTGGTTCTTCCGGCTTGAGCCGTCCTCCATCAACAATTTCAACCAACTCTCTACGGTTTTCTTTAAACACTACTCAATGTACATTCAAGACGGTACGACGGACGCCGACCTGTGGGCATTAGCCCAAGGACCTAAGGAGTCCCTTCACGATTATATGGCTCGTTTCAAGACAGTGGTTGCAGAGTTGGACATCCATGATACTTCTGCCATCGGCGCTTCTACAAAACGGTCTATGGCACGAATTACCCTTCCGAATTGACCTGGTCCAGAAAAAGCCCATCACTCTTGAAGACGCGATGCACCGAGCAACACGTTACATCTCATTGGAAGAAGATCGTGCCGCTAACTCGAAAAAGTATTCTTCCGCTAAACCGTCAGCCCAAAAAGCCAAAGTAAAAGAGCCCGTGGAAGATGACTACGTTGAGACTCGACAACACCTCAACCAGGACTTTAAGGAAACCAAGAAGAAGTTCACAACCAACCTAGTCGGGAGCAAGCAAAGTCAGCAAAGTCAGACGCAAAGCCCGGCTCAGAACCAAAACAAAAAGTGGCCGTTCAAATTTATTTGCGGAGAAGAAAAAGAGGCAGACACCAAGTCATTATGCGATTATCACCAGATCTATGGCCATTCGACCTACCAATGTCGTCAGTTGAAGGATAAGCTGATGACCAAGTTCAGCAGCAGAAAGGTCCAAGTTGATTTACCTCCAAACCAGTCCGACAAAAGATAAGCCGCGGAGCACGATAGGCGTCACGAGCAGAGGCCGGATAACAATGTCGATCTCCCCCTCCCTCCGAAACGATCCAGTAACGACAAGAGCTCTGGCCAAAGTCAGCCCGCATCAAAGCGTAAAATTTACATGATAATGGGCGGGTTCCGAACTACTTCTAATTCAGTCCGTTCCCTCAAAAAGCACGAAAAGGAAGTATCCTTGCAACAAGATTGCCGCCTGCAGGCCGAGATCGATATGCCGGTAATTTTTAGCAAGGCGGACACCGAGAACGTATCAATGCCGCACAATGACCCACTGGTCATCGAGCTGAAAATCAAGGACTGCGACGTCACTTAGGTGTTGGTCGACACAGGAAGTTTGATCCACCTCATTTTTCTCGAGACACTACGAAAGATGGACATCGGCAATGACAAAATAAAACCTAGTGCAAAGCCCCTGACCGGTTTTGACGGAGTGACGACAATGACACTGGGCACCATCAAAATGGCGGTCTACACAGGGAGCATTACTAAGATTGTTAAGTTCATCGTGGTTGATAAACCAGCGATGTATAACGTCATAATGGGAACATCCTAGCTTTTCTCTCTCCGAGCGATATCTTCTACCTACCACCAATGCATCAAATTTCCGACCTCCACGGGAGTTTTCACAATCTATGGATGTCAAAAACTCGCCAGATCGTGTTTCATCACAGAGCAACAAATGCATAGAGTCACCTGCAACATCAACCAACCTAGCGAACTGGCAAACCTCAGCCCGCCACAGGAGGCTGTCATCCAAGTCAACATTGACGAGCGACACCCCGAGCGGAAGATCAGGATTGGCGCCGAGCTCGAAGAACCACTACGACAACAGCTGATCCAGTTCCTTAGCATCAATGTCACGACCTTCGCATGGTCAATGCAAGACATGAAGGGAATCGATCCAGTCATTACGACGTATGAGCTAGACGTCGACCCAGTATACAAACTGATCAAACAGAAAAGGCGGAAGCTCGGCTCGGAATGTGCCGAGGCCGTAAACGAGGAGGTCGCCAAACTGCTCGAAGCAGGCTTAATCGCGGAAGTACACTACCCGGAGTGGCTTGCCAATCTGGTCGTTGTCAAAAAGAAGAATGGCAAGTAGCGAGTCTGTATCGACTTCACCGACCTGAACAAAGCATGCCCTAAAGATGGCTTCCCTCTTCCTCGCATAGATCAGGTCGTCGAGGCAACAGCTGGCAACGAACTTCTCTCCTTTATGGATGCCTTCTCGGGATATAACCATATTATGATGCATCTCGACGATCGTGAGAAAATAGCGTTCATCACAGACCGTGAAACATACTGTTACCGAGTAATGCTTTTTGGCCTCAAGAATGCCGGAGCGACCTATCAACGATTGGTAAACAGGATGTTCGCCAAGTAGATCGGCGACACAATGGAGGTTTACATCGACGACATGCTTATCAAATCTCAAAAGGCCGGCGATCACGTCACCCACCTCCAAGACTGCTTACGATCTTGAACGAATTTAGAATGAACTAAACCCAACCAAATGCACCTTCGGGGTTACCTCATGCGAATTTCTAGGCTACATCGTCACACAACGCGAGATTGAGGCCAACCCGAAGCAAATCACCGCAATCATCAACTTCCCTTCGCCAAAAAGTAAAAGAGAGGTCCAACGACTTACAGGCCATATAGCTGCCCTAAACAGATTCATCTCCCGATCCACAGACCGAAACTTGTCATTCTATCAATTGCTGCGAACTCCCAAAGAAAAAGGTTTCTTCTGGGACGATCGATGTGAGGCCGCGTTTGGGGAACTCAATACCTACTTGTCCACACCACCCGTGCTGGCCAAGCCCGACCCAGGCAAAACGCTGTATCTCTATGTCTCTGTAACCAGCGCGGCGGTCAGTGGAGTTTTAGTGCGCGAATATCGGGACGACCAGAAACTAGTTTTTTATATCAGCAAGTCTTTAGATGGGGCAGAATCACGCTACCCTCTCCTCGAGAAACTCGCATTGGCGATCATTGTCGCAGCCCGCAAATTACGACCGTACTTCCAGTCTCACTCGATCGTAGTAATGTCCACACAACCATTGAGAACGATCCTCCACAGCCCGAGCGTATCCGGCAGGATGGCGAAGTGGGCGATAGAGCTTAGCGAGTACGATATCGAGTTTCATAATCGTACCAGCACCAAGTCCCAAGTCCTGGCCGATTTTCTAGTTGAACTAACATCGGTCACCCCGGAGATCGGCCAACCAATCATGAGTGGACTCTTCACGTCGACGGCTCTTCCTTGCGGCACAAAGTGGGCATTGACATTCGTCTTGAATCACCAACTGGGGAGATTTTGGAACAGTCGTTTCGGTTGGAATTCAAGGCATCAAACAATGAAGCCTAGTATGAAGCTCTACTTGCCGGGCTACGACTGGAAAAGGAGGTCGATGCTTCGTAAATCCACGCGTATTGCGACTCTCAGCTCGTAGCTAACCAATTCAACGGGGAATACGACACCAAAGACGAAAGGATGGAGGCATACCTAAAACTTGTCCACGAGTTAACCAAAGGCTTCGACACTTTTAAAGTCACAAAGATTCCACGGGCAGACAACGCTTAAGCTGATGCACTCGCCTTCTTAGGTTCCAGCTCAGATTCCGATCTACTCCGAGTAATTCCGATCGAGTCAATCACCGAACCAAGCATTACTTTGCCTAAAGGCATCTGCACCATAAACACCGTACCAAATGATCTATCCGACACCGCAGAAACACCTCCACAACAGACCGTCCACACCTCGACGACAGACTGGCAACAGGAGATCATCGCTTATATCGTGTCTGGCAAACTCCCGAAGGACAAGTGGGCAGCGAGAAGACTGAAAACCCGCAGTGCGCACTACATCATCATTAAAGACGAGCTCTACAGATGGAACGCTGCTGACGTATTTCTCCAATGCTTGGCTGGTGACGAGACATACAGGGTCATGGCCGAAACACACGACGGGGCTGCTGGCAACCACTCCGGAGGTCGGGCCTTAGCGATTAAGATTAAGCGCCTCGGTTTCTTTTGGCCAACAGTGCTAAAAGACTGTGCCGAGTATGCACGTTGCTGCGAACAGTGCCAACGCCACGGGCCGATGATCAACTCCCCGACCAAACCGCTCTCTACAGCAACCGCGCCCTACCCCTTCATGCGTTGGGCAATGGACATTATGGGTCTCTTCCCAAAGTCAAGGCAGAAGCGGTACATCATCGTGGTCACGGACTACTTTCCGAAGTGGGTTGAGGCAGAAGCCTACGCGATGATACGGGCTACTGACGCGCAGAACTTTGTTTGGAAATTTGTCATATGTCACCACGGGCTTCCTTATAAGATTGTCACGTAGAACGGCTCTCAATTCATCTCAGCGACCTTCGAAGACTTCTATGCGAAGTGGAAGTTACGATTAAGCAAATCAACACCACGGTATCCCCAAGGCAACGGGCAGGCGGAGGCATCGAACAAGATAATCGTCAATGGTCTACGAAAGCGACTTAAGGACAAGAAAGGTCTCTGGACAGATGAACTCGACGGTGTACTCTGGTCATTCCGAACTACTCCTTGTCAGTCGACCAACCGTATGCCGTTCTCCCTTGCTTACGGTCTGGAAGCAATGGCACCGGCCGAAGTAAACGTCAATAGCTTACGCCGCGTACCGATGACTGAGAACCCCGCCCTCAACGACGATATGCTTGTTGACAACCTTGAATATATCGAAGAAGAGCGAGGGGCAGCTCTAGCTCGGATACAAAACGATCAGCAGCTCGCCATGCAATATTTCAACAAACGGGTCCGCAACCGGAGTTTCAATGTTGGCGACCTTGTCCTTCGTAAGGTTTATGAAAACACGGTAGAATACAAGGCTGGAAAACTCGGAGCTAACTGGGAAGGACCCTACCAAGTCACCGAAATCGTCCGACCTGGAGTCTACCGACTAATGACCCTAAATGGTGAAATGATCCCGCGGTCTTGGAACTCTATGAGCCTCAAAAGGTACTACTATGACACCAAACTCCTCAATACGAACAAAGCCTGAAGACCAATTCGAGCCCGCCGCTACAGACCGCGGACAACCGGTCACTTATCCCACTCCTTCTCCTTAAAAAAAAAAAGAACGTTCTACGAGCTCACTTTGTCACTTTTGTAAATGAACTACGATTGGCTTGATCCCTATCACAATGGGTACGTAGGCAGCCCGTAAAAAGGCACAGCTATTAATAAAAAAATGTATATACATATTCAGTTCGTCAGCGCTCCGTCTATTTACTTATGCTCTCGATTAATCATCAAACTTAATTCACGCGCTGGCACACCCAGTTCAGAAAGCTCCGAGCTCATTTCACGTCGATGTTTCGGCCAAGCATTTGACCAAATTTCGTTCCACATGAACAAAAGTGGTTTGATCAAACACATCGCTAGGACTGAAGCTTAAAAACTTCCCCTAGGGACCTGTAAGTCGGGGCCAAACCCGCAACCTGTCCCGTAACATCTAAGTAATCCAAAGCCGAGTCCTCCTCGCATACTTAGTCACGTAACGGATATTGTCACAAGCCGACCTCAGAGTCGCAGGCAAAACATGCACATTTAGAAAATCCTAAGTACCCCAAGTATGACCTAGATATACCTAAATATGTAAGTCGGCCAGACCCCGCAAGCTTAGTCGAACGATGGTCTACAAAATTACCAAAAGTCGAAAGCGTTAAAATGGCAAAAAAGTAAATCCTATTTTAAAGCCCTCTCGGGCAGAAAAAAAAATATATAATGCTATGTTCTTACAAATCAGTATACTAAGGCCACAAGCGGTCTGGAAACAAAAAACAAACAACAAAAGAGAAAAAAAAGAGTCTAAGCAGCCAGAATAACCGGGACCCCGTCAAGAGGAGCGAACACTTCACCTGTGGCCGAGTCTCTAGGAGCTGCATCACGATCTTCGCGGTCTGGTTCGATATCCTCCCTATCCACGGCAGTCATTTGAGTCCCGTACTCGTCAAAAGAAGCCTCAAGGTCAGTTCGAGGAGGCATCGCGAGCAAAAAACAGGGAGGAGATATCACGAAGTCCGCCTCCGAGACCTCCTCTACGTCCAACGCCTCGAACTGAGCCTTGAACTTCTTGAAATTCTCCTCGAGATCTTTCGGCTTGTCCTCAGGAATGGCGATTCCTTCTTTCGTCAGAAAGACAAGGTAGTCTTTAATCGCCATTGCTTGATTCATTAAGGCCGAAAGCCGGTTTACCTCCTCGCAGTCTGAGATTGACTTTTTGATCCTACCCAACTTCTCGTTGCACCTCACAACGATCTGGTTGACCTCATACTCCCGAGAGGATCGCAAGAGAGTCATCTCGCTGTCGTGGAAGGTCTTAAGGGATTCCTTCTCCGCCTTCACTCTCTCAAGCTCTTCCTCGGCAAACCTCGCCCTCTGCCTTGCTTCCTCGGCTTTCGCAGAAAGATCGTTCATCACAAAATTTTGCTTAGCGATCTGCGCTTTTAGACCGACTACCTTGTCGGCCTCCGCCTTTATTTCAGGAAAACCCTTGAGCTTGTCGGCGAGTCTCCGAACACGATGTTCATATCTTAGAGTAAGCATGTTCGCATGGGTAATCATCTGTCAAAACAAAATGACGAGAAGCTCAGTAAAGAAAGTCAGTAGGAAAAGGAGTAAAAGATTATAAGGTAGGAAGCGAATGCGAGCTCACCTCCATCGCGCTTCTCGCGAACACTTTATACGCTTCCTTCTCCACCAAAGACTTCGGATCAGGGAAATCGTAATCCGTGTGGCAAGGGATCCTAGAAAGCAGATCGGCGGATGCTCGTAAATTATCAGCGATGTGCTCCCGCCCACTATAATTGAAGGCAAGATCATAGGCCTCCGTGTTTTCTGTGGAAGGATCGGCCTCAACCTCCTCTTCTCGCGCCTCCTCAACATGAGCTTTCTTCTTCTGCCCGCAGGAAGTCCCCTCGGACGTCCTCTTCTTTCCCTTTTTTTCCTCTCCCAGACCTCCTTCGCGGCCTCTTCAGAGGTCACCGCCATCTTCTTACCGGCTGTCTTCTCGGCAAGCGCGGCCTCAGCCTCTTTCGTAGCAAGGGCCCCGGCCTGCTCGCTAGGTTGAAGACCGGCCTTTCTGGTCACAGCAGCGACCTCCTTTGAGCCCGCTGTCCCTCCGGAACCAGGCGCCCAGACCTCTTCAGTATAGTTTTCCTTTTTGAACGTGGCCTTCTTTTTGACCATCTTCGCCTCTTTCTTTTGACGAACCTTTTTGGGCTTGATGGGAGGAAAAGTGTAAGGACGCAGCGGAGCGAGCTCCAAGTCAAAACAACCTTCAGGGAGCAAGAAAGTTTAATTCAATAAATAGCTCGGTCGAAGTCAGAACGCAGAAGGGAAGTAAAGAATCTACCTGTGAGGATCCGACCTATGCACCTTCGAATCCGCTGTTCAAGAAATTCAGGCCAAAGCTGAGGCGTCACGCTTTTCAGAACGTCGGTCAACAAATCTTCTCCGGGCTTCGGCAGGAGGAAAATTCTAGGAACAATAGAATCTGCAGGCAAGGGAAAAGATTAGATGTCAGCCCAGACAAGAAGAGTAAAAACACATCGGAGAATAAACATACTGTATCTAATATTCCAGCCAGCCCGAATGGGCCATCTCGGATTTGCAACCGAGGCCGCATTTATCTTCACAAAAAAAATAGTATCGCTCCCAGTCCTTGGACTTATCACTATGGGAGTCCGGGTGAACCAACTTGAATTTCGGACGGGCTGATACGTAAAAGCGACCTGTAGGCCTCTTCCATTTAAAGTAGGTCATCGCCTCAAAAAAGTCGCAATCACATTCCATCCTATGTTCAGCGGCTAGCGTCATGCATACCACGAAATTACGAATTGACGCGTGGGTGAGCTGAGACATAGCTATGCCGCATCGGGCGTAATACTCGATCATCAATCGTGGTGCTGTCCATAAAAAAGGATTCATATGGACACATGAATCTTTCCGGAGGCGACCAGGGACGATCACGGTCACCCGGGATCAGGAATTCCACGTTGTCTGGTAAATGCCTGGTATATCGCATAATCGCCAGCGATGTCTCGTCGGATAATGTTTCCCATTCATCACAACACTTCAGCATGATATCGTGACCTAGACCTGGCCCTAGAGAATCCATTCCTTCTTGAGGGAAATTCGACAGATCAAAGTATTCTGGATTCTCTGCGCCTCGGGTCCGACCTCCTCCGGCTAGATCGCGAGCGGGCTGTCGATGCCCCGCCTTGCAAAGTTTAGAGGTAGCGGGCTCGGAGGTCCCGACCTCCTCGTGATCTATCCCCCTCTGAGGGATTTCAACGGGCTCAGACTCAGCCTTCCACCCTGATGCAGTACGATTGGTCGAGGTGGATACTGAAGACGAACTACCAAAAGCTTGTTCGGAGGAGAAGTCGTTCTGGGAATCGGTCTGGGATGATGAGGCCATGGGTCAGATATAACACGGCAGATTCTTCGGAGACGGATCGGAAAATTCAAGGACCGGATGATGGGACAGGAATAAAATCTATCGAAAGCAAGAACTAGAGAGAGAAAGGAGAAAGGAGAAGAAGATACTACCTTAGAGAGAGAAGCAAGCAGGATAAAATGAGGGAAAGAAGAGCGGAGACCCATTTTTATAGATCTAAAGCGGAAACCGAAGCGTCGCACCTCGAAAACTCTGAACTCCGCGTGACAGACCAGTCAAACGTCGACACGTGACAGGGTCAATTCGCCCAAGATCCAGATCGCGAACCCATTAACAATGAAGCTCGGCCCATCTCGTTCGTTGATCGGGGGGCTACTGTTGGGCTAGGACCTGCGGCCCAAGCTATCTGGAGGCCCGATAAACTTCTGGGGCCCAACTCATGTCCTAACTATGGTGTAGTCAAATGAAGGTCAGATTTGAATACCATAGTTAATTAAACCTATGATGTACCTTCAAGGTCTTACTATAAATAGGAGAAAGGTGATGGGACAATTCATTATTATTCCTGGGAGATAGTACAAGGGACCAGAAACATTCTTTCAGGACTCTGACTCTCTGTCAAAAGGATACTTTCGGAAAGCTACCGATGACCAGGAAACACCCAGAAAAGATATTCTTCGTGGAAGCTCGCAATGATCTAGTAGCCCGGGATCTGTCTGATCTACAACGATTTAGTAGCCCGGGATCTATCCGGTTTACAATATTCCTTCTAGTAGCGATCTAATAGCCCGGGATCTGTCCGGTCTATCGATTTCGAACTATTCTGTAACATCCACAACCCGCGAACTCATTTCTCAATACACGAAATTCTCCAACCTCCTATTTACTATAAATTCATTGTTCCGCTTTCGGGCTACAACAAAAGGCCATACCCGAATTCAATATCCAAAGCAAAACCAACCCTAGAAACCAATTAAAAAGCATAATATTACAAGTCACCAGTTTCATTCGAACACAAAGACTTATCATTCTATATAAGTTTCATTCGAACAAAAGCTGGCATGAGTTTGAAGCCCTGACCACACTTTTTAATTCCTACACCAACTCTCGAGAATTGCTATCTGCAAAGGATTTTGCGGAGAAAGTCGCTCTCTTCAAACGATTTGCGTTTCTTAGGATGTATTTCGCCACCTCTGTTTCCTTTTCTATGCATTGTTTGTAGCTTTCCCAAACAAATGTCTCGAGATGAAAAAACAAACACTCAGGAACATTCTTTGGTTGACTCCATTTCCCACATGCTACATGATCTTTATCACGCCAATGCTTAGACAAACATAGCTGAGACTAACGAGAGGGAAACACAATGTACACTATACTAGATCATTATACTAACCAATTTGTAAAAATTGCGGGCAGATGAATGAAGATGCAATGCTTACATCGATGAGCTTGAGAACCTGCAATCTAGGACTACCATAAAGCATGAACAGAAGTAGATTCCACCACTCGGCTTTATGTGTAGAAAGCTCCAAATATACCAACTGAGAGAAGATAGTACCAGTAGGAAATGTAATCTATATACACAAGAGGCAATATTAGTACAGAAACAAAGTACAAACAACAAGTAACTCCAAGATAACCTTACCTGCAAGGGTGACAAAGCCAAGGAAAGACGTTTAACTGAAGTTAGTGATCCCAGAATGTTCTCGTCGATTATCTTAGAGACATTAACAATATGTGCCTCCACCAACTCTGGTGCATTCTCAATTCGACAAAACTCAAGACCATTAAACCTTTGAATCTTCAAGTATTTCAAAGAAGGAGCATTTATCACATACCCATTTATCACATACCTCCATTTCTAGAACTTCCAAAGAATCAAATTACCATTAGATGAGTTGGTTTTGAAGCAAACCCTAGAACGGTTCATTAGACACAAAAGAACACATACCTTCGTTTCATTGTTGTCGATAATAACTGAAGTGAAGAAGATCGAACTGGTAAAATTACTTTTGATTACAAACGCTGTTCAAAGAAGACGCGGCCAAAACGCTCAGAACGCATCACCGGTCGAGAGAAAGACGAAACTAGAAAGAAACAAAAAACGGCAAATCTTTTGTTCGGCTGAAGAGGTTAGGGCAGATTTTTTCCCAAAATTTGGATTTTTGATTTTCAAAATTCAACCCTAGCTAAAAATGCTTTTCATTGCAAACTCCATTTTTTAAAAGTTTTTCAAAAAAAAAAAAATTAAAATCTGAGGGATCTCATTTGTAAGTTTGCATTTATGGCCAAAACATTCAAAAGACTTTTCGTTACATGAATATTCTCAACATTACGGATCTTCCACGGAAGCTTCTCAAAAACCTCTTCAACCCAAATAATGTTGAGAAATTTTACATTCTCCAAACTGTCAGTCAAAGGCCATACCGAAAATCAGCATCCAGAACCGATATAACACTACAAGAAAACACCGGCATTTCCGACGGTCAAATCCGTCGGAATTCCGTCGGAATAGGGCCTTTTCCGATGGAATTCCGACGGATTTGATCCGTCGTTTCTATCTCGTCGGAAAAAAAATTCCGTCGAAAATCCGTCGGAAATACCGACGGATTTCCGACGGAACATTTACCGACGGATTTCCGACGGATACGAGAATCCGACGGATTTCCGACGGAATTTGAATTTTTTTTTAAAAAAAATTCTTCTTCTTCTTCTTCTTCATCTTCTTCTTTCTCCTTCTTCTTCTTCTTTCTTCTTCTTTCTTCTTCTTCTTTGTTCTTCTCCTTTCTTCTTCTTCTTCTTCTTATAAGAAAATGTGGGTTGGGTATAAAATTAGGGTAAATCCGTCGGAAATCCGTCGGAAATTTCCGACGGATTTCCGACGGATTTTACCCTAATTTTATACCGCCAAACATGGGCGGGAATTGTATCTTCACAATTCAAAAAAAATATTCCGACGGATTTCCGACGGATTTCCGACGGATTTCCGACGGATATATATATATTTTTTAATTTTTTTTAAAAAAATTTAATTAAATTACGTTTATAAAAAAAATATATTTCCGTCGGAAATCCGTCATAAATTACCGACGGATTTCCGACGGATATATATATATTTTAATTTTTAAAAAAAAAAAAATAATTAAATTACGTTTATTAAAAAAAATTATTTCCGTCGGAAATCCGTCGGTAATTTATGACGGATTTCCGACGGAATACCGACGGTTTACGTGTTCGTCGGAAATCCGTCGGTTTATTGTGACGGATTTTCGACGGATACGTAAACCGTCGGTATTCCGTCGGAAATCCGTCGGAATTGTCCGACGGATATGACGTCCGTCGGAATTTCGCATGTTTTCTTGTAGTGTAAATCACTTTTATTCGGAGAGAAGAAGAAGCTTGCATGATGATTTCGAAGCCCTGACCACACTTTCAAACTCCTCGAGCATCTCAAGTCTCTCATCCGAGTTAAGGCCTTTTATGGAGAAATTTTCTTTCTTCAAATGATTTGCATTTCTTAGGATGTATTTCGCCACCTCTTTCTCCACTTCGAGCTGCTCTTTGTAGCCATTCCACACAAACATCTCGAGATGGCGCATCAAACATTCAGATACATTCTTAGGTCGATTCCATTTCTCACAAGCCACATGTTCTTTTTCACAATACATTTGCTGAGAACAACGAGGGGGAAACACAAATGTACATTATATTAGTAAAACTGAAACGGAGCTGGAAAAAAAAAAGGGTTGCCATATGAACTTGCAATGCTTACACCGATGAGCTCGAGGACTTGCAATTTAGGAGAACAATCGAGCATGAGCAGAAGTAGATTCCACCACTCGGATTTATATGTAGAAAGCTCCAAATATACCAACCGGTAGAAGTTACTACCGATAGGAAATGTAATCTATATATATGCATGAGGCAATATTAGTACAAGAACAATGTAACAACAACACTTAACTCAATTGATCGCAAGGAAACCATACCTCTGATGAAGTCAAGGAAAGACGTTTAACTGAAGTGAGTGATCCAAGAAGCTTCTTATAGATTGTTATAGATACATTAATAATATTTGCATCCACCAACTCCCGTACACTCTCTTTCAGACGAAACTGAAGACCCTTAAACCCTCCAATCTTCAAATATTTCAAAGAAGGAGCATTTATCACATATCCCTCAATCTCGTCTTTTCCATGATAGTCATCATAAATTGTTAGTCTCTGCAAGGATGGAACTGAGATAGTGAAAATCTTCACCTTCACATCCTTTACATATCGATCCACAACAAGATTTTCAAGATTAGGGCAGCCAGATAAGAGGTTAACAACCGATGCATCGTCTTTGTAGTCCACATGGTCTAGATGCAGAGTTCTAAGGGATTTCAAACAAACGGAAGATCCGACATCAATAAGGACACAATTCCTAAGTATCAAGATCTCTAGCGTTTCGCAATTATATAAGCTGCCAGGAAATTTGAAAGATCTTTTCGCGGAATAAACATCGAATACCAACTCACGCAGATGCCGTGCATACGCAATTCCAATCCCATTCCAATAACCATAGCATCACAATTGTCAAAAAAGCTAAAACTAAGATGCAAACTCTCTAGAACAGGAGCTTTATGGGAAAGCAAAAGCCGCCAAACATGCTCTGAAAATGTCTCGTGTTCACTTTTATAGTAGTAAGAATCAAACTCGAGTTTAGGCACAATCTTCCAAAGAGACCTCCATTGTTTAGACAAAGCACTAGTGGCAACGACATCTTTAGTTGGAAGCAAAGACAATATATGCACAAGCAGAGCTTCAGGTAATTGACTGATCATGTCCTCATTCACAAGACCTCCGTTTTTAAAACTTTCAAACACAAAAAAAAAAAAAAACAGTTCATAAAAGGATGAATAGAGAAATACACAAATCGAAGAAATATTATACCATCGTTCCATTGCCTTTAACGGGAAAGAATTGAAGTGCAAAAGCTCAGACTTTTACAACCCCCTCAACGCAGACGCAGCCAAACGCTCAGAACGCTAGCTTTCACCGTTCGAATCCGGCAACGGTAGAGACAAAGGTGACGACAAAATCGTTCGTTAATTAGGGTTTCCGAGGAGGAGGAATACACTCATCTGATTTCGATTCCCAACTCCTCTTTCTGAGATTAATGGGTCAATTGGACCGGCCCGTATAGACCATTGACCGACCAAATTTTTATAAAGAAGTGTTTATATCAAAATTCAAAATCCAAATTTTAGATACAAAAATTCTGAACGTCTCTCTCTCAAATATTTCAGAGAGAGAAAGCTAAAATTTCGTTTCCAATAGTCATCGGATTAAATCTGGAACTGTCTTTCCAGCTTTGGTCGGAATTTCTTTCACCAACTTAGTTCGAATTTTGTTAGTTTAAATTTGCTTGTTTTATCATTACTTTATGTTGATCTCAATGAGACGGATTCTTTTCTGCCGAATGTGTGACTCTCTTCTCCTAAGAGTATAAATCTTCGTTTACCATGATTGCGTCTTTAGGAGGTTCAGGCGAAGTGTCTTTTACGGGATTGAGTATTGTGTTTTTTGTGGGAGTTTTCGAAGAGAAGTCTTTGTAAACCGAGTGAAGTAATAATTTTGTAAGATTCACATGTTGACATGAATGCGAAAACCTGACCACACTTTTCAATTTCTCCAACATGTCAGTCAAGTCACGTTTCTAGATGAATGTACGTACCTTTGGAGAAAATTCCCTTTTTGGAGAAAATTCCCTTTTTCGAACCTCTTGTATACCATACCGATTATAGACAACTGTTAGTCTCTGTAAGGTTGGAACTGCGATAGTGAAAATCTTCACATCCGGTTGGCTTCGATAAACAACCAGATTGTCAAGATTAGGGCAGCCAGATAAGAGGTTAACAACCGATGCATCGTCTTTGTAGTCCACCTGGTCGAGATGCAGAGTTCTAAGGGACTTCAAACAAACCGGAGATGGGACATCAATAAGGACCCAAGCACTAAGTATCAAGGTCTCTAGCGTTTGGCAATTATACAAGCAACTAGGAAATGTGAAAAACCCTAGCTCAGAATAAACATAGAGTACCAACTCATGCAGATGCCGTGCATATGCAATTGCAATCGACATTCCAATAACCCTAGCATCGCACTTGTCTACATTAAAATTGAGATGCAAACTCTCTAGAACAGGAGCGTTATGGGAAAGCAAAAGCCTACAAACATTCTCTGAAAACGTATCGTGTTCACTTTGATTGTTGCAAAAATCGAAATCGAGTTTAGGGACCATCTTCCAAACATGCCTCCATCGCTTAGACAATACACTAGTGGCTACAACATCTTTTGTTGGGAGCAAAGACAATATATGCACAAGCAGAGCTTCAGGAATCTGACTGATCTTGTCCTCATTCACAACATCTCCATTTCTCAAAATTTCAAACATCCAAAAGAAGGAAAAGAAACAAGAATCAATTGGGTTTGGAGCTTACGGATTAAGAAAACCTAAGAAAGCAATTCATACAAAGAAACATACCATGGTTTCATTGTCGCTGATAGAGACAGCAATAGATCAAGAATCTAAGTGTGGACGATCAGTCTGATTTACTCCTTCCTAGTGCCATCGAAGAATCAAAACGCTGTTTTGGACCTCCGAGCGAAGACGCATAATTGATCAACGGATGTTAGGGTTTAGGAGGAGGAAGACGATGCATCGATTCTTAACCTCAAGCTCCGATGCTTGAATTAAGAGGAGGAAGACGACGATTAATTACTTGACTATTGTACAAAAGACCAGAGGTAATTTGGTGTATTAGAGAAATAATTATTCCATTTGGTGTAAATGAAAATGCAAGTTTTTGTTACATTCGTGTTATGGTTCGTTTGACGTGGTCGGAATTAGAGGGAAAATACGTACAACTCTAAAACTCTAAAACTCTAAAACCAAATCAAACTTTTCACTGCTTCTCTGTTTACCATTCTTAGTTTTCACCTTATTAAAATGTAGAATTTTTGCCATTCTTACTTTCTTACTTGATCAAATCATTTTGAGAATATATTCCTCCAAATGCCAACAAACTACAGCAAGGCAAAATATCACAAATCCAAGATTGTATCACCCTAACCATGCCTATGAAGCTCAGAATACTGAACCTCTTAAACATCAGAAACCGAATGCAGCTTGCAAGACTCACATGTGATATCAGTTTCTTTGAACACAAGCTGGCATGTATTCGAAGCCCTGACCACACTTTCCAATTCCTCCAACATCTCAAGTATCTTTTCCGGACGAATGAATGTTTTGGAGAATGTTGCCTTTTTCAAATGCTTTGCATGCCTTAGAATGTATTTGGCCACCTGTTTCTCATCCTTAATTCTCCCTTGGTAATTTTTCCACACTAGTGTCTCGAGATGGAGCAACAAACATTCAGGAACATATTTCGGTCGCCTCCATTTCCTATAGGCAACACGATCTCGATCTCCCTTCCTAAACGATTCCTGAAACCATGGAGGTGGAAACACAATGTCTGTTAGATCATCAAACCTCGAAACTGAAATGTTATGTATGAACTTGCAATGCTTACACTGATGAGCTTGAGGACTTGTAACTTGGGAGAATTATCGAGCATGAGCGTAAGTAGATTCCACCACTCTGGGTCATATGTATGTAGCTCCAAATATACCAGTTGATAGAAGAAGCTACCAGTAGGAAACTTAATCTATGCATGAAGCAATGTTTTAGAACCAAAAAAAAAAAAAAAAAAAACAATTTGATAACAACAAGACAAGAAACTCAATAAGCTTACCTCCAAATGTGATGCTATCTGCAAAGAAAGGCGTTTGACTGAACCGAGAGATCCAAGAATGTTCTCAAAAGCTTTACCAACTAAAGAAAGATTTGCCTCCTCCAGCTCAGGTGTATTCTCAATAAGACGAGGCTCAGCATCTTGAATCCCTCCAATCTTCAAATATTTCAAACAAGGAGCATTTATCACATAGCTGGAATACTCTTCATCTTCATTGTCAGCAGTAATAGTTAGCCTCTGCAAAGATGGTACCGCAATAGTGAAAGTATTCACATCAGATTGTTTAAATCGATCAACCACCAACTCTTCCAAACTACAACAGCCAGTTAAAAGGTTTCTAACTGATTCATCTCCTTGGTATTCCACCGCGTAAAGGTGTAGTGTTCTAAGGGACTTGAAACAAACCGGAAATGGGACATCGAGAACAATGCAAAGACTGAGTTTCAAGGTCTCTAGTGTTTCGCAGTTATACAAGCTTGTAGGAAATCTGAATGACTCCCCAGAGTTATGAACTTGGAGCTCCAGCTCACGCACACGGAGTCCAAATGCAATTCCTATCAGTATTCCAATATCCATATTCAAGTTATTATTAAAATTAATGTCGAGATGCAAACTCTGTAGAACCGGAGCCTGATGTGAAAGCAAACACCTGGAAACATTATATGAAAACCTCTCTAGATCATCCAAGGCATTGTAGATAAACTCGAGTTTTGGCACCAGCTTCCAAAGAAACTTCCATTGTTTAGACAAAACACTCGTGGCTACTACATCTTTCGTAGGAAGCGAAGACAATATATGCAGAAGCAGAGCTTCAGGTAATTGACTGATCCTGTCCTCATTCACAACAGCTTCATTTCTCAAACTTTTACTGTAAAGAAAAAAAAAACCCACAAATTCAAACAAGAAAAAGAACAAAACTTGGTTTGGAGCATAAAAACCTAGAACAGTTGATAAAAAAGGATACTAAAAACACAATAAGCTTACCATCGTTTCATTGTTAGGGAGGAAGGAGAAGCTAAACAGAGATCAATGTTCGACCACTGTGAGAATTAACGGCGTTGATGGACAAAAGAAACAGCTGCAGAAGTTTGGGTTTCAGTCTTTAAGAGGAGGAAAAATGGGGGATTTTTTGGAAATGCTGGAAACATGAGTTATACTTGGGGTATGTGAAAACGATCAAAATTCTCCAGTAGCGTCGTTTCATAATTAAAGCCTCTTGAAGTAAATGCTACGTTGTTTTCATTCATCATTCATGCAAAGCCATTAGTAGCCAAAGACTCAAAGGCCTCATGAGATGAAGTAGAGTACTAGTTTTACCACACTAATCTCTCTACTCTCTATGGATTGCAATATCTTGGAAACTGGTTAATACATTGTTTCAACATACATCAAACTCAGCCAAATCACAAGTTTTGAATACGGTTCAAACCTATTAATGTAAAAGTTACATGTGACAACAAAAACTCTCCAAATATATTTCATTTGAACAAAAGCTGACATGAATTTGAAGCCCTGAGCATGCTTTCCAACTCATTGACCATCTCAACTCTATCTTCCGAATTAAGTTCACTTTGCCCTTTTCAAACGACTTGCGTTTCTTAGAATGTATTTCACCACCTCTTTCTCCTCTTCTACTTTCCATTCGTAACATGTCCACACAAGTATCTCGAGACATTCAGGAATACTCTTTGGTTGATTCCATTTCTCCCCGAGCACAGTATCCCATTGATGAGACTAACAAACGAGACAAAATCAATTATCTACAGTGGATCATCAAACCCGAAACCGAGCTGGAAAACTACTAAAAGATGAACTTACCTTACTGAAACCGATTAGCTTGAGGGCTTGTAAATTAGGACAAGTATCGAGCATCATCGTTAGTAGATTCAACCAATTAGCTTTATATCTACATAGCTCCAAATACGCCAGCTGATAAAAGATACTACCGGTAGGAAATGGAATCTATACATGAGTATAGTATAGAAACAATGTCAAACGTCTTTCCTTATAAAGATATCGCCCGCGGAGGTAAGTAAGCTTTTCTTGCAACTGATTTGAATTACATCATTGATGTCGATATTTGCCTCCACCAGCTTAGGAACATCTCAATCAGACAAGATCCAATACCACTACGACCTTCAATCTTCAAGTACTTCAAAGCAGGAGAATTTATCACATAGACTCATGATGACTCAAATTCATTAATAGTTGTTAGCCTCTGTAAAGATGGCACCGCAATAGTGAAAGGCTTAACATCATCATATCCACTTCGAGTAACCACCAAATTTTCAAGACGAAAACAACCAGATAAAAGGTTAACAACAGATTCATCGTCTTTGTAGCCTACTTCGTGAAGGTGCAGAGTTCTAAGGGACATCTACGAAAATGAAACCACATAAAGCTTTAAGTTCCATGGTCTCTACTGTTTCACAGTTATACAAGCTTCTAGGAAATCTAAACGATCATTCGGCACAGTAAACTTCGAGCACATGAAGTCCAAATGCAATTCCAATTAATAGGTATACACCAAGATCCATACTTTGATCTTCATCAGAACTAACAATGAGATGTAATCTCTGTAGAACCGGAGCTTTGTGTGAATGCAAAGTCCTGCACACATTATCTGAAAATGTCTCGAGATCATTTGTGCCATTGTCCACAAAATTGAGATTGGGCACCATCTTCCAAAGAGGTCTCCATTGTTTAGACAACAAACTCATGGCTATAACATCTTTTGTTGGAAATAAAGATAGTATCTGTAGAAGCAAATCTTCAGGTAGCTGACTGATTCTGTCCTCGTTTCTCAAACATTGACCACAGCTTTTACTGTAAGAAAAAACACAATTTCAAAACAACAGAAGAAGACGAATTGGTTTGGAGCTTACAATTCAAGAAACCCTAGATAGGTTCATAGAAAAAGATACATACCATCGGTTCATTGCCGTTAACAGAGAAAAGTATTACACGGCGGAAGGTAGGGAGCTGAGAGAAATTATTCACTTGCATCATAGAAATAATTAATAAACCAATACAAACCGGATCAAGACCGAACATCTTGCACCTCGGTTTTTACTTAATATATAACATTGATGTAAACAAAAAAAGTTAGTATATGGTATAGGGAAAATTTGCTTTTGCTTTTGAAAATTATCTTTGTTTCCTTAAGGCATCTTCAATCCAACCCAACACTAACACCAAATCCTATAGCAAATTTTATTTTTGATATAAAATTCTCTTCAATCTAACACTATTTCTAACACTGAAATGGTGTAAACTCGTTTTTTACACCAAATAATCATTTACTTATAATTTACTTTGAAATTGATTATTATTAAAATTAAAAATAATTTATATACATATACATAATAAATAAATTATATATTTTTAAATATTTTCATTATTTAAATAATGCTTTATGTTATAGATAATTAAAATTTAAGTTGCAATATAACATAAATTTAATATTATCTAATAACATAAATTTAATATTAATCAATGTGTTGGAGTCTTCCAGTCTTTTCGACAATCTAGCTCAAAGTATTGCACCTTATGTTCATTATGTTATTCAAGGAAAAGAATACAATATGGGTTATTATTCGGCTGATGATATATATCCAAAGTAGTCCATTATAGTAAAAACTATTCATGAGCCGATGGGTCCAAAGAAAAAATATTTTGCTTCGCGACAAAAGCATGTCGGAAAGATATAGAGCGTGCGTTTGGAGTTCTCCAATCTCGTTTTGCAATTGTGAAAGGACCCGTTCGGTTTTGAGAAAAATTGTGTTACATGACATAATGACTATATGTGTAATTTTACATAATATGATAATCAAAGATGAGCGTGGTCTCGATGCACCAATTGAAGTTGGAAGAGAAACTCCACCTCCAGAAGTCGAAATAGTCAAGGATGATAATATTCGGTTACAAGAATTTCTGGCTTGGTTTAGAAAAATCAAATAAAGACGCTCTTTTTTCACTTCGGAATGCATTAGTTGATCATTTGTGGGAAAAATACACAAATGGTGATTGATTAAATCAAAATATATTATGTTTTATTATTTTTGTGGTTTAATGTATTTGTTTTAATTAATAAATATTAAATTTAAATAATATTGTATTTTATGGAAATTTTATGAAACTTAAAATAGTTGGGATTAACTCGTAAATTTTACAAAAGTATGAAGTATTATTAACAGTTAGTAATAAAATAGAAAAAGAGAATATACTTAGAATATTTTATTTTGTGTAAAAAATGGTGTAATACATTAGAGCAAAACCTAACACTATTTTGGTGTAAAAAATAGTACAATACATTAGAGATGACTCGAGTTACGTAATAAATAATAATAATTAATGTAATTTGGTTTTGTAGTAGTTATTTATCAAGAAAAACTTACAATTCTTGGCGTTATGACAAAAAAAAATGAATAAAATTTGTCGTAAGAAATTTTTTTAAAAATATATATTTTAGAGTGGTTTGGACCTTTGTACATGTTTTGATAATGGACCTCGATGTAACTGCACTTGTCTGTAATAAATTTCTTAATTTCTTAATGGAGATTTGGTTTAATATTCCATATATTTTATAAATTTTGAAAACTAACTCTTGTTTTAAATCTTTTGAAAAATAATTTTATTTTTGAATAAAAAGACAAGAATAGCCTGAGAAGTTTAACAAACTACATTTACTAAAACCATATTGTTTTTTTTATCAAATTTCGAAAATAAAAAAATAATAAGAGCTTTTGTAAAAATGCCACTTTTGGTGTGTATATTTGCAAAAATGTCATTTAGGGGTGTCCATTGCAAAAATACCATTAATTATGGATTTTAAAACTTAAATTCTAAAATTATAATTCATTAAAAATGTTTTGATTCCTAAAATCTCTTAAACTCTCAAAACTAAACACTAATACAATACAGTTAATCCAAACATAAATGATATAATTAAAAAGTAATTTTGAAAAAGTGGCATTTTTGCAAAGATTTTGAAAATGTGACATTTTTGAAAATTGACATTTCTTAAAATTTCTCAAAATAATATTCGAAATTAACCTGAATTTAGTAAATATATATTGTGATATATCTTTTAAGGAAACTTACTAAATTTATGTTCATATTAATTTATTATATTTAGATAAATAAAAATATTATTAAAAAAAGATATACACTTATTTACCGAAATCTATTCATAACTTTATCAATCATTCAATTACCGTAGCAATGGTTATATTAGAAAAATACACTTTGTTATATTTGGCAATTGGCTTTTCATTTGGTTACATATTCTTTCATTTTGCTAAATCATTTGGTTACATATTCTATTAATGGCAATTTCAATTGAAGTTGTTTGCACTGTACTTTTTTTTTATCACTTGTAAGATATCTTCAAAAAATCAAAATGATGATAAAAGAGTACTTTGATTTATATATCATGGAGTTTAGTAACACAATTGATAAAAAAGATTAATTTTCAAAAGATTTAGAACATGAATTACTTTTCAAAATATATAAAATTTTGATTACAAATTTTCTCTTAATGTAATTTGTATTTGGTTTTCTAATAGTCCTTTTTGTGATCGATTGTTGATCAATATTCATATTTCTTTTTTTGTGATCGATTGTTGATCAATATTCATATTTCCTATCACATTTCGGAATCGACTCTCTACTAGGGCCGTCCTATCCAATTGTTTACATAATCAATATTCATATTTCATAATCAATTGGGAAACCGACTCTGCCCATCCTATTTTATATAAATAGACAACCTCTAAACTCTAAAGAGCACACAAAAACAAACAAAGAAGAAGAAAAAAGAAAAAAAAAAAAAGAAGAAGAAAAAACGATGGGTCTCTCTTGTGCATGCAAGCTACTCTTAGTCCTCGTGGTTACTGCTTACGTCTTCTTCGGGACTGCGAAAGCATGGAGTTGGAGTTTGGCTTCCGTCAACTCTAGAGGCAGTTCTTCTGGTTCGAGTTCAGATCCGCACTCAGATTCAAACCACTCTAGCGGTAATGGCTCTACACACAAGAGTCACAAATCGGGCTCAAACCACTCAACTAGCCATGGCCACCGCAACCACACGGCTCCATCAAAACACTCAAGCCACCAGACGGCTCCACCAAACCAGTCAAGCGGCACTGCCTCTACTAGCAACAGCCACCACAAACTCACGGCTCCGTTATCACCTCGAAGAAACATTGAGGTTACAGTTTGGAAGAATGGATTCAAATACCAAGAATGGGTTTCAAAGAATTCTCCTTTCTACATCAACGACGTTCTTGTTTTCAAATACAACAACAACAAGGAGAACAATGTTTACTTGCTCCAAGATTTAAGGAGTTATGTGAGATGCTATGTGAAGAGAGGAAAGAAGCTAGCCGCAAGAGGAGGAGGCTCCTCAAGCTCATCAGGAGGGTTCAAGTTGCTTCTCCAAAGGAGGCAGACTTATTACTTTGTCAGCGGAGACGGCTGCAACCACACCAAGATGCAGTTCGCCCTCAACCCATGGGCAAGGCCATAATAACTCTAAATTCTTTATACTTTCTAAACATGTATTTGTCACTATTTGAGTTATTTGTTACTATTTCAGATATGTATGCTCTTTTATTTTTGTTTCTTTTTGTTTAAGGGAACTATGATTTCAGGAATACAAATATTGAAACAACCCAATCCGTAAAAATTTAAAATTTTTCTAAATTCGGATTAATAATCCTCAATAGGTCAATAACACAAACTGCGGAAACAATAAAAACAATATCCAGAAACACCATTCAATAGATCTCATACTCTTCTGAATCACTAAACAATTCCAGTTCAATTCAACAATTCCAGAAATCACTAGCAACCTAGCAATTCTAACAATATCAGCCACGAAATCGAGACACTAGATAATCTCCTCTTCCCGGCCATAATTCCACGATTACATTTTCTCTTTACCTACATCACATGACAAAAAGAGATGCGTGAGTATTATCACAAATACTCAGTGACGCGGTCATCCCATCTACTTGACTATACACACAGGCATAAGGGACAAACCATAACACCAAACAACAACCAATCATCACACACGATCAATACGTCAGTTTGACGGCATTGATCGACACACACCTTGTGTCAATCGACTCAACAATTTCTTATGTCGATCGACACACAACCTTGTGTTGATCAACGCATGCTGCAGAATCGCAAAATCGAACCTTCTTCTCTCTGGTTCGATTCTCGACTGCACCACGTCGATTTCCTGCAAAACAAACATCAACAACCACACCAAAACAACACGAAATCACAGAGGAAACATCCTCCAAGCAATCAATCATCTCAATCCACACAATCAGCGCATTATGATCCATTCTTTTACCCAGATAAGCCATGGTCACGCACTCACCTTAGATCTAGAAGGAAAAGGATGAGAAAACACGAAGAACACCACACCTAGATCTCCAAATCTTCTTCTTCCTTCGCGAAGGACACAAATCTATCCACTCCAAAGCCTCACAAATCCACACACGAGCTTTTAGGATCAAGAACAGGAAGAAATCAACAATGATTCTCCTTTTCTCTCAAATCCCCTCTCAAAAATCTCTAGAAACTTTCTGGAAACTCTAAAAGTTCCAAAAATCACAATTTTTGGTTCGCGGTCGTTATAATTCTCCCCCACTAACACGGATTTGACCTCGAATCACGCGACACCGTCACCCTATGGTCAACACACCTAATATCAGCCCTTTGGCCCAACCCGGCCAGCTATACCGATATCACACTCCTGGCCTTACCTGGACAGCATTCTCTGAGATCAGCACCCGATCCCAGAACTCAACTAGTCTCGTACTAGTCACATTGCACCGTTTTGCCACCGTCTCACATTGTTCTGGTGATTGTGAGGCTCTGGAATTGAGTTTTGGTGTGCGTTCTTCGTGAGGAAAGAAGAGGATTCGATTTGGAGTGTTAGGAGTCTCTGATTTTTCGTGTTCTTCGTGTTCTTCTTCTCTTTTCTTGTCCGAAATCGAGGTGAGTGTGTGACCATGGTTTATATGGGTAATTAGAATGTCATGATACATTTGATTAAGGTTTGGATTGGTTTGATGATTATTGATTGTGTGATTTGAGTGATTATCGTGTTATTAGATGTCTGTGTTGACGTTTTTGGTGCAGAAGATCGATACGTCGGGTCCCGGAACGAGCCATGAGAGGATAGGCTCGTGTTCTACGGACACTACGACGTGTCGATCGACGCAAGTGATGTGTGTCAATCGACGCAAGGTCTGTAATCGTGAATTGTTCGCAATTGTTCATTGTTAATTGAGTTGTTTGGTATTATGGTATTTTTTTTATGCCTGTGTGTATAGCCGGTAGATGAAATGACCGTTTCACTGAGTATTTGTGATAATACTCACGCATCTCGTTTTGCAATGTGATGCAGGTAAAGAAAATGTGTGATCGTAGAATCATGGTTGGGAAGAGGAGATGATCTAGAGTCTCGTTGTGTTGTTTTTATGTGATTGTTTAGAACCGCTAGGTTGATGGTTTTATGGAATTGGTTTAATTGTTGGATTGAATTGGTTTTGTTAGTGCAACTGTTTAATGGATAATTCGTTGAATTGAATTGAGTTGATTTCCGCTGGATATTTGATTGGTATTTGCTAAGTGTTGAGAACCATATTTATGAGAATATTAATTCGATTAATTGTTAAAAAAAACGGGTCGGATTATTTCATAATGCATGGAAATCGGAGAAGAGAGACATTGACATGAGGCTTATGAATTATGAAACAACCAAAGGAAACAATAGAATATATGGTGTTCGATAAACATTATGTACATAAGACACAACTAAAACATAATATGCTATCAAATTTTTAAAAATGCTATTTTTTAAGTGTCATTTTTTAAAAATATCATATTTTTAAAATCTTTGTAAATGTTATTTTTTCAAAAATTATACTCCATTCGTTTCAAAATATAAGTTGTTTTGGAAGTTTTTTTTATGTTTCAAAATATAAGTTGTTTTGATAATCTTAAGTACTTTTTAACTTTATTGACTATTGTATGACCAATAGTATTTTGCAGTCGTTTTTTTCATTGATTAAATTATTTTTATTATATATATAAGATGATACTTTTTATAAGAAAAGTAGTTTCTTAATATTCGCACTTTTAGCCAAAACAACTTATATTTTGAAACGGAGGGAATATTCATTATATCATTTATGTTTGAGTTAACTATGTTGTATTAGGGTTTAGTTTTTAGGGGTTTAAGGGTCAAAACATTTTTTAAGATTTAGGCTTTAAAAATTCATAATTAGTGGCATTTTTGCAAATATACACTTTTAAGTAGCATTCTTATAAATAAATACACGAAAAATGATATTTTTGCAATTGCTAAAAAAAAAATGATTGGATTAACTAACACAAATTAGCAAACCTAAATGAACTATCAAAATCTTTTTGATCTGAATAAATTTAAATTCTTTTCGAAATAAGCAAATGAATGTTTATTGGTTAGAAATAATAAATTTCAATTTTCTGCACAATAACGCGCGGATTTGGTTCCAAGTTATTTTAAAAGTATTTTGGTCTTTAAGTTTTTTGAAATACAAAATTTGCATTCAAACTCTATTTCTTTTAACATTTAAAAAATGCTATAGATTTTACATACGAGTTCAACATCCAAACGTAAATTTAAGTGTCTGAACAAGCAGCATTTATATAGCTGCATATAAATGTAGGCATGTAGCGTTTGGACACATAAACAAACATAGTCAATGTAAAACTTAGAAATAAGTACACTGTTCTGAATTTCGTTTGTTTTCACTTTTTAGTCGTTCTGAATTTAATTAACTGTTTGAATACTTTTACTTGAATAGATTTGGAGCTTAAATTTTCTTCTCCGCTAACAGATTTTGGGAGATTAATTAACTGCAGATATTTAATATCTAACCTAATTAAATACTTGTCTGATTCAAAAGAAAACAAATTTAATTACTTGTCAAAAAAGGGAAGAGATGTTTGACCCTCTCACTGGCGGTCAAACCCAAATAATGGATAATCACTTTCTTTCCCTGTCATCAATCTTTGACTTTTGACTCTTGACTCTTCTTCCCTCATTCTCTCTTTTACCCGTCACGATCTCGCCACGTGTCTTTTTCGTCTCTCGGTTTACACCGTTGGATCATCCTTCTTGCTGTTATCTGGGTTCCGTCTCCGTCTCTCTCTGTTTCGATCTGTTTTTTTTTTACCAAACTTTTACAAAGAAGATTTTTTTTTTTTTTTTTGTTCTTTCTCTCGTCCTTCAATGTCGTTGAACACATCCGACGATACTTGAATCTCACTCTTCCTCTTCCTCTTCCTCTTTCTTAATTTCTCCGATTTAGTCTTTATTCATCTATCTCTTCTCACTTGTTCGGAAATTCCGATCTCCGACGTCGAAGAGGAAATTTAGTAATTAGGGTTTTTTGTTTGTTGGTGACGTGATTCTTCAAGTGTGGGTTAATACGATGAGAGCTTCGATTGGGAGGTTAAGGAGATTAACATCGCATAAAGTCGATGCGAAGGAAAAAGGAGAGCTCGTTTCTACCGCACAAATTGACGAACTCGATCGAGCCGGGAAGGTTAATTCGTCTGCTTTCGCTTTTTTGATTTCTGAATTGTCGCAATTCATGTACTCACGGATTTGGGTTTTTCGAAATCGTCGAGATTTTAGTAGGGTTTATTATGCTCTCTGGGTAGTTAGATTGGAGTTTCATTCATTGTTGGATCGAGTTTCTGTGGCTGATTGGCCGGAGAAATGCCAATTCGAAACCATTTTCCGAGACTTGGAACATATATAGAATTGGTAGTAAATGCGATTACTTAGATGAGATTTTGGTAACTCTAGTAGTTTTTAAGAACACATTTTAAGGAAATTAGTAGCTGATTGGTAGTTTCATGAATTACAAAGGAAGAAACACTATTTAGTCACTTAATTTGACTTTAAATGTATTGAACACTATTGTTTTGTGATTCTCAGGATATGCAAGACATGAGAGACTGCTATGATAGACTACTTTCTGCCGCTGCTGCCACTGCTAATAGTGCTTATGGTAAAGAAACATCCAATTTCATATGCAAAAATGCAAAAAAGGTTTCTGATGAACATAATAATAATATACTTACGCTTTGGCAATTTCAGAGTTCTCTGAGTCATTGGGAGAGATGGGTTCTTGTTTGGAGCAAATCGCGCCTCATAACGACGAAGAAAGCAGTAAGCGCTTAAGATTAGCGTATTGATAGAATTTTACTTTCCCATGTATATAAATGTACTGTATTGTAACATTGTTTTTCTCCTGTAGGTAGAATCTTGTCTGTGTTAGGTAAAGTTCAGTTTGAGCTCCAAAGACTTCTTGACACTTATGTAAGTTGTTTGTTGCAAACATGAATTCCGCAAAAACTCTATTTTACTCTTAAAAAACTGACTTGGTCACAGTTTTTGCTCTTCAGCGTAGCCATATATTCAAAACTATTACATCTCCATCAGAGTCGCTTCTAAAGGACCTTAGAACCGTTGAGGTATACCATAATTTGCTAATCCTCGAATTCAAGAAAAGCTTACATTTTACTCATTATTTTCTCTTTAAAAACTGAGCAGGATATGAAGCAGCAATGCGACGAGAAGAGGTTTATTATTTCCACTACTGAAATTTTGTTTTACTTATTGATAAAATCCGCCTTAAACAACTTCTTTTTCTGTAAACTCTTAGAAATGTATTTGAGATGGCGCTTTTGAAAGATAAAGGAAGACCGAAAAGCAGTAAAGGAGGGAGACATACACCGCCGGAGTCTCAACCTGCTTACAATGAGTTTCACGATGAAGCAACTATGTGCATTTTCCGACTGAAATCACTTAAAGAAGGACAAGCTCGAAGTCTTCTTACACAAGCAATCCGCCACCACACTGCACAGGTAAAGGTTAATTTCTTCTGTGAATTTCATTTATCATGGAAATGTTTCTGATCTTCCTTTCTCTTAATTATTCTAGATGCGTTTGTTCCACACTGGACTGAAATCGCTTGATGCAGTAGAGCAACACGTAAGAGTTGCTGCCGAGAAACAACACATCGACTGTGATCTCTCTATTCATGGAAACGAAGTGGAAGCTAGTGAGGATGATAATGATGATGATGGCCAATACATCAATAGAGCAGGAGAACTTAGTTTTGATTACAGATCAAACGAACAGAGAGTAGAAGCTGGTCCATCGAGCTCGATGCAGGTAAATCAAGTTTAAAAATGGCAATCTCTCTTGCTTTCAAGGAACATGAGTCAGAGAAATGATCTTGTGCTCTTCTGTTTCCCTCTAGATGGACGACATAGACCTCTCATTTCCTCGTCTTTCTGCAACAACAGCAGCAGCAGTATGTTTGATTTCTATAACCATGCGACGTTTTTGTACCAAATTTTCTCAACTCTGATAATGTCATTGGTGATTCTAGGTAAATGCTGATCATAGAGATGAATACCCAGTAACCCGCGATCACAGAATTAGCAGTCATTCAGCTCCACTGTTCCCAGAAAAGAAACCCGAGTTATCAGAAAGGCTGAGACAGGCGAATCCATCTTTTAATGCCTATGTATTACCTACACCAACGGATTCAAGGAATTCAAAACCAGCTCCCCAAGCTTCAAACCCGAGGCCAGCAAACCACAGCGCTGGAAACATATGGCATTCGTCTCCACTAGAACCGATAAAAAGCGGGAAAGATGCGGAAAACAGCAGCCTCTACACCCGCCTTCCTCGCCCTTCTACGGCAGACACACATCATCAGCAGCAGCAATTAGCAGCAAGACATGCCTTTTCTGGCCCACTTAAACCCTCCTTAACAAAACCTCTCGCTACCTCCGACGTTTACTCAGGCACGTTTTGTCCCCTGCCGGTTCCTCCTGTACTTCAACATCATCCTCATTCATCTTCTCCAAGAGTATCCCCTACCGCTTCACCTCCTCCTGCTTCTTCTTCTTCCCCGAGGCTCAACGAGCTTCACGAGCTTCCAAGACCACCAGGCCACTTTGCACCACCACCACCAAGACGAGCCAAATCCCCTGGTCTGGTTGGTCATTCTGCGCCTCTAACCGAATGGAGTCAAGAAAGAAAAAATACTGTTACTCATGCTCCACCGTCCACCACTAACATTGTGGCCTCACCGCTTCCAGTTCCTCCATTGGTCGTTCCTCGAAGCTACTCTATACCTTCAAGAAACCACAGAGCCATTGCTCAACGAGCGGTCGAAAGGAGCGAAGATAGAGTAGAGTCCCCACCGTTAACACCGATGAACCTGTCTCGGCCACTTCCTCAAGCCACGGGAGTTCCTCAGACCAGTCAAATCAGAGGTAAAATGCAACCAAAAATGTTAAGGATTCAGTTACCTCAAACGCCATATATGCGTTTTACATTAAGAAAAAACCACATTTTTGAAACAAGGGCAAATCCTAAACGCAAATGAAAGGTTCTCCTTTCGTTTGCGTTTAACGGCTAATGTAACACTGATAATGGTAGGTTCATGTAGAAAAACATAGTAATTCTAAACGCAAACATGCATATTTTATTTTTTTCTGTGGATTTATTGAACCCTCCATAGGTTATTAATCATGCAGGCGTAGGAAAGCTGATCGAACGATGAAGCTGCGGCGTTGCGTTTGACCAAAACGCTGATTGTAGAGAATCAGAGATCCCCCTAAGTGAATATAGAAGTCAGTTCAGTGTATGTATTATTCTTTAGTTGCTTAATTTTTTTCCCTTTTTTCTGTTTCATTGTAAATCTGAAGCTTTTTGTTGTTTATTCCTTTTTCATTTTTAATCCCTTAAATTTTTGTTTTTAAAATTATTATTATTACCTCAGAAACCTTGTATAAAAATGCAACTCAAAGAAATTAAAAAAAACAAAAAAAACAAAATTAATTATGGGTTAATTAGCTTAATATTAGTTTAGGATAAGATAATTAAGGGACTAATATAAAGCTAATCAAATTTAGGTAGATAGCAGTGAGATTCAAATAGTAGACGATTTTGCCCTGCAGAAATAAAAAAAGGAAAATGGGTAAAAAAATAATCGCATAATATCTTTGCCATCATCGTGTCTTCAATAGCCGGAATTAATTAGCTTGATTGATGTTTTTTTTTGATTTTGGGTAGTTCATTAAGAAATCTAGAATAAGCTTGATTGATGATTTTTTTATCTTCATTGAGATATCACTAAATATTTGGTGTATCAGATGCGATACTATCAGATCTCCTCTCTTTTGCTATAAAATCCATAATATTGTTCACAAGTAGCGGCGCTAGGTCTACAAAATTGGCAATAGTGAATACGGTGGAGAAGAAGGTTGTCGAAGGATCTGGAAAAGAAGCAGTGGTTAGTATAGTCAGCTATTCGTCATTATTTTGTCTTGTTATAGTTAGCTAAAAGTATAATTGGAATAGTCAACTATACAGATATATTATAGTAGTCAACTATCCTAGTATATATTATATATAGTAGTCAACTATACTGGTATATACAAGATTCATTAGATCTGATATATATTATAATATATATATACATAGTAGTCACCTATATTGGATTATAGTAGTCGACTATACTGGTATATATTATATGTAGTTCATTAGATCTTAGTGTTAAGTGTTAATGCAGGTGAGGTTTCCTCCGTTGATAACACATTTCTTTATGTAAAAATATAGTTAACTACGTAGGTCTTATAGCTAAATATTCCTGTGTTAAGTATAGTTGACTATTGTTGGGTATTGTGTAGATATAGTTAAATACGTAGGTTTTATAGCTAATTATCTCTGTGTTAAGTATAATTGACTATTGTTGGGTATTGTGTAGATATAGTTAAATACGTAGGTCTTATAGCTAACTATTCACGTGTTAAATGCATGTGAAAAAAACCAGTAGAGATCGAGGCCGAGAAGCAGGTAGTGAACAAATTGAGCTGACGAAGAAACCCTAAAAAGATCGACGAAACATTTAATAAAAAATTGAATATAAAACAGAGGAGAAGAAGAAAATGATGATGAGTAGAGGAGAAGAAAAAAACAAAAGAATAAAAAAAAAGATAAAGAAAAAGAAGAAATCACGATTAGGGAAAAAAATGTGAAAGGGGGATCTCAGCGGCGGTGAGAAGATTTCATGATTAGGTTGAAGACGGCAATGAGAATTGAAATCGGAAAAAACAAGATTTGTTTATCGGTGGTGAGTTTTGGTTTTTAGACTAGGGTAAAAATGTAGAATTTTTAGGAGACTAGGTTAATTGCATAAGAGTAAAGTTAGAATTTTATGTTAATTACTAAATTATGATTAATAAAGTGTTTGATGCCTAATTATTTATACATAGAATAATATACATGCTAATTTCTCATTATTATTTATTTATAAAATTCCATAAAAATATGGTAAAAGAAAATTATCACGTTGAGTTGATTCTGATAGACATACGTGGCGGATATCCAGAGAGGGAGAGAAGGAGCTCGTCGTCGTCAATGGAGATTTCTGCGTCTGCTTCTCTATCTTCCTCTGGATTCGTTCCTCGTCTTCTTCCATTGTTCTATCCTCAATCTCAAACTACTTCTTCCACCAAACCGTTACTGTCTTCTTCCTCCGTTAGACTCATTTCTTCTCACAGACGTGCAGCTCCGTCTCGGTGTCTCTCCGATCAGTCTGCGTTTACGGGTTAGTCTCCGAGCCCTAATTTGGAATTTAAGAGATGCAATTTTCCCAACAATTGCTTATGTAACAAGACGATATGTCAAATGCTGAATTAGTCATATTTCTACTGCTTTTTGTCGTGATTCTCTCTCTCTCTCGCATTGGTTCTCTGGTAATGGCTGCTCGAGAAAACGAAGAAATTGTATCAAGTTTTTCATCTGATTGATACATTTCTCACACGGGTCATCTTTTCGGTTTATTGTTTGTTGGATAGGGACCAATGTTCTTGATTCGGAGGATCCCATTGATGATGTTAAGGTGAGAGTTTTCAAAAGAACCAACTTTACAAATGTAACCAGACTTTGCTTCCTCTTAGTTTAACCATTTTCCACCCAAACTCAGAAGAAAGCTATGGACATAGCCCATGAACTCAAAGGAGCTTCAATATTTCTGGTTGGTAAGGCTGTCTTTGCTAATTTTCAAAGTAACAGTGTACTTACATATGGACGGACACTGATGTGTGAGCTTTTAACAATCTGGTGTAGGGATTAATAACCCCATTAAAACAAAGTTGGGGAAGCTTTTGGCTGACTCATTACGATATTACTACTTTGATAGGTACACACTCGTAAGAACCTCAGTCTGTTTTTATAGTTCTTTTTGTTAGGCTTGGGCCTTTGAAGAGCTTTGGTGATGAAAATCATTGAGTATTAACTTGGTCCGCGACTTGGTTTAGTCACTTAGGAATGAGTTTATTTCTATTGGACTTCGGTTAGTTTAAACCGTCTTATCTTTGTAATTGTCTTAGTCTATATAAAGCTAAGCATGTGTGGAATTAGGGTTTAAACTTGTTGTTGAGATTTTCTCTGGTGTTTAGAGAAATCTTGGGAGAAACCTTATTGTAATCTGTGGTGATAGTGGATTACTGGAAAGCTCCAGACCGAGACGTAGGATCACACACCGTGATCTGAACTCGTTAAATTCTCTGTGTTCTTTATTTTATTGCTCAAACAAACTATTCCGTGAACATCGAAAGAGAGGATCAAATTCCTACAAGTGGTATCAGAGCCTGGTTAGGTTCGAGGTTTGTGAGCTAGGTCAGAGAAGTTTCTGCTGAGGTCTAGGAGCTTGGATCGGCGTCATCGCTAGGGAACAAAGGCGGTGAAGTTTTTAGGGTTTTCTGCGTCGAAGAGATCGACAAACAGAGCTTGTGTCGCGCGACACAACCATCCGTATCGCGCGACACGGTGACTGCATAAGTCGGAGTTTTGCGTTTGATCAGTATGTCTACAGAAAATAAGCTGAATGTGAGGATAGCCACCTTTGATGGACAAGGTGACTTTACTATGTGGAAGAGAAAGATGTTAGCTCACATGAATCTTCAGGGATTGAAGGGAGAGTTAATTGCAGCCACTGAATCTGAGCAGCCAAAGAAGAAAAAGGATGAAACGGCTGAGGATTTTGCAGATAGAGTTAAGGCAGAAGAACTCAAGAAGAAGGAACGAGGAGAGAACGCTATGGATATCTTGACTCTCCATCTAGGAGATCTAGTTCTGAGGAAAACAGAAGAGTGTTCAACGGCACGTGAACTTTGGGAAGCACTAGAAAGGCTATACAACACCAAGACTCTACCGAGTCGTATTCATCTATTGTATAAGTTTTATACATTCAAGATGGATGGGTCTAAGTCTATCGATCAAAACGTCGATGACTTCTTGAAGACTGTTTCGGAGTTGGCCAGTGTGAAGGTTACTGTCGCGGATGAGGTACAGGCGATTCTCTTACTCAGTTCCTTGCCACCCTAGTATGACTCCATGAAGGAGACATTGAAGTATGGTAGAGAATCTATCTCTATTGAAGACGTGGTGAATGCTGCAAAGTCTAAGGAAACTGAGCTGAAGGCTAAAGGTTTTTCGACTTCACAGAAGATTGGTGAAGCATATGTGGCTCGTGGGAGGCAGTCAAATAGAGATCAACGGAACTCAGGAAGTAAAGGCATAAGCAGGTCTAATTCGGGCTCTAGGATTACCTGCTGGTACTGCAAGAAGGATGGGCATAAGAAGGCTGATTGCTATGCCTGGAAGAGGAAGGGCAGCGATGATGAGGATGCCACTGCAGCAGTGGTCATTGATCAATCAGCAGGAGTTGATGCATTATCAGTCTCAGAAAATTGGCATCAAGAGAAGTGGGTGATTGATTCGGGTGCTTCATATCACATGACTTCAAGGAGAGACTGGTTTGATACATTTGAGGAAGTCAACTCTGGAAAAGTGCTACTGGCAGACGATTATACTGTTGTTGTTGAAGGGATTGGTTCAATCAACATCAATGCAAGAGGTGGCACGGTCAAGACATTGAAAAATGTCAGGTACATTCCTAAGCTCAAAAGAAATTTAATATCATCCACTATGTTGGACAGACTTGGATTTGAGCATGGTGGATGGAATGGAAAGACAAGGTTCTACAAGAACGAGAAGATTGGTCTTCAAGGCACTCTACATGGTTCTCTGTTTTTGCTTGATGGAGAGACTGTTACAGGGCAGTCGAATAGTGTTACCAAGAAGCTGTGGGGAGATGACACTGTTTTGTGGCACAGAAGGTTGGGACACATGAGCATGAAGAACCTGATGATCCTAGCAAAAAAGAGGCATCATTGACAAGAGGAAGATTTCAGAGATGGATTTCTGTGAGAGTTGTGTAATGGGGAAGACCAAAAGACTGAGCTTCAACGTTGGGAAACACAACTCTGGTGAAGCACTGAGGTATGTGCATTCAGATCTTTGGGGATCTCCATCTGTTACTCATAGCCTGTCGGGTAAGCAGTATTTTCTGTCTATCATCGATGACTACACCAGAAAGGTATGAGTATTTTTCTTGTCTGCTAAGAGTGAAGCTTTCACAAGGTTTTGTGAATGGAAGAAGCTGGTTGAGAATCATATCAGCAAGAAGGTTAAGTGTCTAAGAACAGACAATGGGTTGGAGTTTGTGAACAAAGACTTCGATGAGTTTTGCAGGCAGCATGGGATTGAGAGACACAAGACGTGTCCTTATACTCCACAGCAGAATGGAGTGGCAGAACGCATGAATAGAACGATAATGGAGAAAGTGCGTTGTATACTTGATGAGAGTGGCTTAGGTGAAGAATTCTGGGCTGAGGCGGTGAGCACAGCTGTGTACCAAATAAATAGAAGCCCATCATCAGCCTTAGATGGTGGTATTCCTGAGGAACTATGGCTGGGAAGAAAGCCTGGTTATGGACACATGAGAAGATTTGGGTCATTGGTCTATGTGCATGTAGATCAAGGGAAGTTAAAACCAAGAGCAGTGAAGGGTATTTTCATTAGCTATCCGGAAGGAGTTAAAGGGTACAAAGTGTGGCTCCTGGATGAATCAAGATGTGTGGTTAGCAGGAATGTGGTCTTTGTAGAAGATAAAGTGTTCAAAGACTTGAAGGATGAAGTTTCTGCATCGGAGACTTCGCTGGAGAACCCGACTCCAGATACTGTGTCGCGCGACACACCTGTTGGTATCGCGCGACACACGATTGTGTCGAGCGACACACCATCTGGTGTTGCACGACACGGAGATACAGAACCATCGGCTCCTGCAGTTGAAGATAACGACCAAGGTTCATCTTCAGGTGGAGTTATTGGAGGTTCGGAGATAGAAGTTATACCTCAGATTCGTACTTCTTCTGGACGAATCACGAAGCTTCCTAGTCACTTCAACGATTATGATATGGCAAGCTTTGCCTTGATTACTGCTGCAGAGATGAGTTGTGAAGAACCTAGGGATTATCAGGAAGCAATGGAAAGTAAGGATAAAACTTTCTGTAATGGAGGTATGGATGAAGAGATGAGTTCCCTGGATCGAAAGATTGTGTTCAGGAAGACAAAGGAGTTCAAGATTGAAGGTTTCTGTGATTCTGATTTTTCATCTGATCTGGACAGAAGCAGGTCGATTACTGGTTATGTTTTCACGGCAGGTGGAACGGTTATTAGCTGGAAGTCAAGTCTTCAATCTGTTGTTGCGCTGTCTACAACTGAGGCAGAGTATATGGCATTGGTAGAAGCTGTAAAAGAAGCGATTTGGCTAAGAGGTCTGGCAGAAGAGTTCGGCTACAAGCAGGATACTGTAGAGGTCTGGTGTGACTCTCAAAGCGCCTTGAGTTTAGCCAAGAACAACGTCCATCATGAGAGAACGAAGCATATTAGGAGAAGGATGCATTTCATTAGGGATATTGTTGCTTCTGGTGAAGTGAAGCTGTCGAAGATCCCAACTGAGAGGAATCCTGCAGATATGTTGACAAAGGTTCTTCCTGTGGAGAAGTTTGAGAAGGCTCTAAGCTTTCTCAGCTTAGGAGAGCACTAAGGTGCTGGTGTGGTCTGGAGCTGCACATGCAAGCAAAGATGAAGATGTTATACTCGGAATGATTGTCATCAAGGTGGAGATTTGTTAGGCTTGGGCCTTTGAAGAGCTTTGGTGATGAAAATCATTGAGTATTAACTTGGTCCGTGACTTGGTTTAGTTACTTAGGAATGGGTTTATTTCTATTGGGTTTCGGTTAGTTTAAACCGTCTTATCTTTGTAATTGTCTTAGTCTATATAAAGCTAAGCATGTGTGGAATTAGGGTTTAAGCTTGTTGTTGATATTTTCTCTGGTGTTTAGAGAAATCTTGGGAGAAACCTTATTGTAATCTGTGGTGATAGTGGATTACTGGAAAGCTCCAGACCGAGACGTAGGATCACACACCGTGATCTGAACTCGTTAAATTCTCTGTGTTCTTTATTTTATTGCTCAAACAAACTATTCCGTGAACATCGAAAGAGAGGATCACTTTTGGACCCCGTGCGCGGAATTTCTTACGGTTACTTATCTGTACCTGTCTTTTTGTTTTAATCCAGTTTATACAATATGTATGAGGTACTTGTGGAATCAATCTAGTTTCTTAGCTTATCCGAACACTAGTGCTAAGCGTTAAGCTTTAAGGCTGTCTTAGCTTATCCCAATATCACCTTAATTCTTCTTCTCCTCTCGATAAATTCACATTAATAGTCTTAAGTCCTAACTTTAGTTTACTCTTATTGTGTAGTGATAATTTGATCGCAGAGGCAGCTGGTGGAAATGCGTCCGCTCAAGCTTTAAAGGAAGCTAATGAGAAGGCTTTTCAGGAATCAGAGGTAAACTTGAAACTTGATTGATTGACCTGCATTTTTATCGTGCAAATGCATTCCCTGCCACATAATGGTTCTTGACGATAACACTCCAACATGTTTCTGCAGACTGAAGTGCTGAAGCAGTTATCATCTATGGGTCGGCTTGTCGTTTGTGCTGGGGATGGTGCGGTCCAGAGCTTGACAAATCTGTAAGTTCTATATAAGTTGCAGTAGTTTCTCTCTATCAGTTTCAGCTTCTAGAAGACATACACACACACAGTTGGATTTAATATATCTCCAGCAAAATTTTCCTCTCATGTTTGTTCTCATTTGATCCTAAATATGTGAACAGTGCACTTTTAAGACACGGGATCTCCATATGGATCGATGTTCCTGTGGATATTGCGGCTAAAGGAGATTCATTAAACTCAGAACCTTCCCCTGAGGTCTTTCTTCCTCCTTTCCTTTGAACTGCTTAAAATTCATGTTGGTGTTATAACAAAGAAACTGACTTTCATGATGGATGAACACAGTTGTTTGAAGCCCTAAAAGCGAGTTACGAAAAATCAAGAAAGGGTTACGATACAGCTGATGCAACCATTTCCCTTCAAAGTAAGGATATATTCACAAGTCCATAATAATATATCCCTGGTAACATCATTTTATGACTGATGATATTTTTGTTCTTGGAAACAGGAATAGCTACAAAGCTGGAATGTGAAGACATGGAAACAGTAACATCTGAGGACATTGCACTGGAGGTAAGTCTTGATTAAGCAAGCTTTTTGATTTTTATTACTTATGATTACAAATGTGGAATTAATGTTGTTCAGGTCTTGAAAGAAATCGAGAAGTTGACCAGAGTGAAGAAAATGATGGAAGAAGCTTCTCGACCTTTCTAGGTCGAGTTTTACTCTCACTCATGCATAGCAAAATCTGTCAATTTTTAAGGTTTTTTTTTATAAAGGTCATATGATTGATTATATTGTATCATGGACATCAAAATGGAGTAATTTACATAAATATTTATTGTGAAGAAAAACTACAATGACGTGTGTGGTGGAGGAGACTCATCATCCAGCAATCGTTTCTTTCACGTGAGATCACGTGTTGGGCTTATTCTGTTGATCACGGAAAATTCCGACGGAAATTTCGGCCGCCGGACCACTAAGGGATAAGAATGTGAAACAGGGAAAAGGCGAAAAAGCTCTTCTCAATTCCAACAGCTTTCTTGTCTCTCTCTTTTCTTTTTTTTTGTTCTGTTCGTTAAGTGTCACAGTATTTGGTGTCGGTATTATTTACAGTGGAAAACAATGAAAACGGTGATAAAAAAAGTAGAAGAAATGCGTGTAATTTTCCTTAAATCTTTTTTTTTTTTCACTAAAAGACATTATATTAAAGCAAGAGCAAACATACAAGCGAGATTACAATCCGAAGCCCAAATGTTTAACGGGAGTCAGAAGCCCCATTGAGTACAAGGGGAGCAGAGCCCGAATGAACACAGGGCCGCAAAAGAGAAAGAAAACAATTATCTAGCATTTATAACAATCAAAAGCTCAAAAGAAAGATAAAACTCGTCATCAACGGAAAGTGCGGAAAGAGTAGCAAGCGCGGAAAAGCCACTCACAAATCGCAGCCGAGCCAAGGGAGACACTGCGCGAGATAAGCCTAAATACAACGATTAACCCTAAACCAGGAGACCAATCGAGAATCTTAACTCCTACCCACCTAGTCAACAATCTAAATGGCCTGAATCGAGAACTATGCGTCCCAACCGAATCAAGAACCTCCCGTTCCTACTCGAGGATGACATTACTAGAACCGACCATACATGACCAAATTGAAGACATTTATTCGACTAATCTAAAGGCGGTGGAAGGAAACTGAATGTAAAGACTCACCGAATAAAACAGAGTGCTAATCGAAGAATACCCAGCCCAACAAGCGACAACGCCAACACAACCCGAAGAGAGAAGAGAGATACCCAACTTCCAAGCTAAGATAGCATATAAACACTAGATAATCAAAAGCCTAACCACTAAGGCAAAGACTAAAGCAGAAAGATGCAATGGAGCTAAAGCAAAAACGAAATGGGAGCCAAAGGAACACGAGAGTGAACCAAAATAGGCCAAGAACTCAAACCAGCAAAAAGGCCCAAGCCCAGGCCCATGAAAGGTCACAAACGAGACCGAGAGCGACAACCCGAACGAGCTCCAACCACCGAAACCTCCCGTCGAATCATCGCAAACCCGGTGAGATCCAGCTCGGACAACCCTTCCGACCACCACAACAAAGGAGAAGATCGATCCTTGAACACGCGCACACCACTTCAAACCAATCTCACTTGCTCCGATTACAAGTTACGACCAGCCAAGACCTGTGCAGAGGGGGAAGTTACGAACAGCCACGCCTAAGACGTCACATCTCAGCAACCCCCGTCAATTACAGACCGTCGTGTCCACCGCATCACCCCTCCGAAGCCGGATCCGAAGAGGAGGCTCCATCCCGCAACCGAAGCACCAAGAGCACTTACAACCCGGAAAACAAAGCTAATAGAAGTAAATACAAGTGGATCCGGCACCGGCGCTATGAAAGCCGCCGGTCGCCGGACCAAGAGGGGAGAAATACGTCGGAGTTACTGTAGTTAAGGAACTGTAGCTATTGCCTCAGGAGAGAAAGAGAGAAAAAAGACTCAAGTGTACCACTACATTCCTTAAATCAAATCGGTAGATATTAATAACGGGAAAAGAATGTTTAAACTAGGAAATTCGTATCTCGATAAAATAAAAAAATGTATTTACTTGGAAGGAAAAAAGAAAAGAAAAATGAGAACGATGGTACTAATGGCGATGAGTAATTGTGATTTGTTTATAAACAGACGAAAGATAAGGGAAGAAGAGGTACCTCTGCTTCTTCTTCTTTCTCTCACCCCCAAAGATTCTTCCTCTCTCTTACCTTTTTTTTTTCTTCTTCTTCTTCTTCATTTTCGATTCCTCTCTCTCCCTCTCTCTCTCTCTCCTTCGTTCGAATTTCTATATTCTTAATTATTCGATCTCCAGGGGAGGAGGGGTTTTATGGGAATTTGGACTTGGTCTGAAATGTTTTTTTATTGAACAGGTTTTGTAATCCATTGCTTCATCGGTGCGTCTCCATCATCGGATTTCATTTTTTTTGTTTCTGCGTTTTGATTAATCTGAGTTTCTTGAGTTTACGATGATGATGAGCTGCTTTGTTTACTGGGGATTTGTCTGCTATGTGAAACTTATTTTAAAACAGTATTTTATTGATATACGATTGATTTGATTATAAGATTTTGCTGTGCAATCTCTCTGGTTCATCTTGTTGCGTTCATGATCCGTTTGTGAACTTGCGTGTTGCTGTGGTCGTGGATCATGATATTTGTTTGATCACTTCTTTATTTGTTCTTAGGGAAGATTTTGCGCTAGTGTTTGATCATTTTTTTTTTTGCTTGGAAACTTGTACACTTAGCATTTGGAGGATGATTTTGGTTTATGAATTGACTACTGCTGAATCATGATTTATATATTTTGTTGGAATGTTGTATATATTTTTTTAAATCAGTCCTAATAGCCTGAAACTTCTGCAGTTGTGTTCTATTTGATGATGCTTAAGCTTAAAAATCTGTATGAAAAACTTTGGGCTACTTCCTTATTGTCTTTGATATGTAACTGATTTGCTTTCTCTCCATCTTATTTATTTCAGGAAAGGTAACTGCAATGAACTCTGTATCCGTCACCCTCAGATTCCATGTAGCTTCAGAAGGCTCTGACATAAACCACTGTCGAATAAATGTTAAGCGTTTGGTTTCTTGTATGCGGGTCAGTAGGCAAGCAATGCACGACTTGTGGATGCCTGTGACTGATACATAGATTTAGATTTAATTTTCTTCTGCTAGAGATAGAGTTAGTCAGTATTGTTATTGCAAGGATTTGGTAGTTTGTAGGGAGTTTCCAAATAATTAGGGATTTGGAAACTGACATCTCACTAGTTCCTAGAAAGTATCTCAGGTTACTTGATAAAGTTCCTTGAGCATTGGTAATGGGTCTGCCACAGACTGCTTCGAATGAACAATCCCACGAAGCTTTGTCAACTCCAAGTTGCAGCCTTTCGCAAAGTCTCCCTGTGTATACCACGTCCCTTGATTCAGATGTCCTTAACAGTGGAAGTGAGGGAGGCATCTGCTCTTCCATTGGAGAATTTGATAGAAAAACATCATTGGAGCCTCTGGAGTTTACGGATGATTCATGTAGATTCCATGGCACTCGTGCTGTTACCTCATCAAGTGCTCATGGATCGACTAGCTATACTGCTGCGGATAAGGTTAGTTCGAGTCTAACTGGAGCTAGAAGGATAGTTGGTTTTGCATCAAGCGGAACTAGCTTACTGGACAACAAACACACGAGTGTCGGTGTTGATCACTCGCTGTCATCCACTGGTGGAGTTACAGGAGTAGATAGTGGTGGTGCGTTGGTCAGGAAACGAGTACTCTCCCCTCTGAATACTCTCTTCCCTGTAAAATTCAGAGGTGACCTGCTTGATATCAGCTGTAGTAACCACCAACAATTTACTTATTCTCGTCTTTCTAATGGATTTGGAGATTCTATCGCACAAGATCACAAAAAGGCTAATGTCCCTGGTACGTTACATCTCTCTACCACTCCTACGACCACAACCACATCTACTTGCTGGGAGTGGAAAAATGCCTCAAACAGTGGTAGACTCTCGTCCATGGTCTTCACTGATGGTCCATTGCTTGACTCTGTAGACCTCCGCCAACCCACAAAAGGCGAGGTTTGCTTATATTCACCAGTATATGAAACGTCTGTTATACCCAATAAGCCTTTACCTTGTGATAAGGATATATCTGTGTCTCCGCCGCTTTCTCTGTCACCACTTGGTCCGAAATTTTCTGAGAGAATAAAAGCTATAAGAAGTGGCCAAAATGGGAAGATAGTGGAAGAGTTAAGGAATATCAGTGAAGAAGCAGAACTAAGGATTGACCGTAGATTGTTTTATGATGCACGTGCTCTTAGGAGAGCGTTTTCAATGGAGAGAGGTATTGAATCAGCTCCTGTATCTCCATGTAAAAGGTTCACTAGAAGCTTGAGTGGACGCCCTACTCAAAGGTCATTGGTTGGTTCTTTCGAGGAGTCACTCTTGACAGGAAGATTGTCATGCGGGCCAACAAATCAGGTTTTCATCTTTAACATTGATGCTTTGATGACTCGCTTTAGAGGTCCTAAGAAATTTAATTCTTTAACTGGTATAGGTCCCTATTTATGAAAGAGAAATGTGCAGCTTTAGTTATTGAGGACTGGTAAAACTTGGCTCTAGCTGATGACTGTGAATGTTTTAATGTATATATGCAACAACCAAAAGCTGTAAACTCAGAACTATGCTCCTCGAGTAAAAGAGAAGTTTTGTGTTTTTTTGTTGATCTAGACTCTTGACTTCATCTGTCTGCTTTTTCGTGCAGAAGATTGATGGTTTTCTTGCCGTTCTTAGTATTGCTGGGGGAAACATATCTCCAAAATCGCAGAAGCTTCCATTCTCAGTAACCAGTGTTGGTGATGATTGCTTCTTGCTATACTATGCCTCCATAGATCTCGCTGGAGGATCTAAATCGAACAAATTCTGGGGCCAGAAAATGAAAACAAGCCAAATCAACTCTGATGCTCAGAGTTCCAACAGCCAACTGCGGATCCCCATGAAGGGTCGGATTCAACTGGTATCTCCTTTCTCTTTGTCTTTTGTTCTGTTAAATTTAATATAGATGCTATTGGATTATAAAGAAATCATTCGTCTTAAACGCAATTTTCTCTTGTTAATGATGTGGAAAGGCCAATTAGTGGTTTAACAGCTGCAACTGTCCCTGAATTTGAAATAACCAATTGCTTATGCAGTATTTTTAGCAGTTGCTGATCATAATTTGATAGCCAGATGACATTCTTTCAAATCGCCACCTAAACAATTGAAATTGTAATCAAATTGAAACATTTCAGTGTTAAATGTGTCTAATAGGAGAGCTCAAATGTCAAGATCATAGGCTAAGTTAAACTGTTTCTCAGTGTTGCTAATAGAGAGTTTCGATGGTCACTCATGATATAAACTGCGCTTATGCAGGTTCTTAGTAACCCTGAGAAAACACCTCTTCACACCTTTCTCTGTAACTATGACTTAACTGATATGCCAGCCGGTACAAAGGTAATATATAACATAACACCTTTTTCTCCCAAGGTTTCAAAGCAAACTCTCCTTTTTTTTAGTCTTCTAAAGACAATGATTTAAATAATTAGGGATTTGGTATAATGTATTTGCTATAGCTAGAAGAGTGATAGTGTAGCTGAAGCAAAACATGATGAAGTTGCTTTGACATGTCCACTCGTTGCTTCGCCTTTTATACTCACCGTTGCATGTTCTGTTGTATTGAAAAATTGAAGTTTTGAAACTAGTCTATTTTTTGTTGTTGGTATTGTGCAGACGTTCTTGCGCCAAAAGGTTACTCTGGGATCATCTAATCAAACTAGTGAAGCAGCGGAAGAGAACACGAGAAAAGCGAAAAGCTTGGAGAAAGAAAACTCGAAACATGGGAACAAAAAAGAATGTGATTTAGTAGATGAGTTACATGAAAGTGGAAAAAGCTGTTTAAAGTCTTCTAAAGAATGTAACGGTGGTTCTGGTGCTCTACGGTACGCTCTTCATCTGAGATTTATTTGCCCATCACCAAAGAAAGCTTCAAAGAAAGCTGATGAAACCGAAACCACGGGGCAAAAGAAAAGCTTAGATTCAGATGGGAAGAGGAGATTCTATCTGTACAACGACTTGAGAGTCGTGTTTCCTCAACGTCACACAGATTCTGATGAAGGAAAGGTACGTAAGAGATTTGCGTTTTGAGTCTTGACAAGCGTTTTGCAAAGATTCAAATCATTTTTTTTTGTTTTTGGTTGTGTTGCAGTTGAATGTGGAGTACCATTACCCAGAAAACCCAAGATACTTCGACATTACTGATTGAGACATTTGGTTCCACGAGGATGTATGGTTATCTTGTTTAACAAGTAATCAATGGACTTTTCTTCTTTGTACATATATATATATATATGCTCACGATTTCTCTGACCCACCACTTTGTACAGATTTACCATTTCCGGAAAATAAAATAAAAACTACTTATTGAACCCGTGGTATATATATATTTTAACGAAATTATAATTATGTAATCTGAAACATTGCATCGTTAGCAACAGACTTCCATCAGCAAATAAATTTTGTAACTCGATGCGCATCTTCTTCTTCCACATGGACGTCTTCTTACACTTTTGTAGGAGCAAATCTTTTTTTATTTGGTTTGGAGAAATTGAGTTAGGTCTCGAACCCATTCTACGAACCTATATTATACACATTCGTGACAATTTTTGCCAATTTCTCAACTTATAAATCGACGAAAAGAATATGGGCTACTACAAAAAGAAACCCAATTTTTCATAACTTCTTAACGACATGTCATGCTCTCATTATTGCTTATACGACCCAGTCCCGAGTCTCAACAATTGTAGAAAAATAGTTTCAAAACAAAAACAATTGTAGAAAAATGTCTCCAAAATCACACATGCATCCCGAATTGCACGAACTATCACGAACATAATATACTAATATAATTCACTTTTTTAGAAGTGTAATTTTTACGACACAAAAAAAAAGGTATAATTTTTTAATATTTCCTACAACGTAGAAGTTTCAATGCACACAAACCCAAAAGTCAAAATAATAATAATAATCCATTAGCGTATATCAAAGTATACAAAAATGATTGGTATTTCTATAATAAATGAGGGTTTGAGGCGGCATAAAATTCTTTTGGTACCCACACAAGACGTTGTTTCAAACTTTTCGTGACATGACCTTTACCCAAAATTCCAAATACCTATTTTTAGTCCACCATAAATCAATAGGTTTGTGAAATAGAAGGAAACCTATAATAACAGAGAGCTTATAATGGAAAACTTACAATATTAGAAAACTTATAATAACCGAGATAGAAGTAACGGTAGATGCACAAATAGCAATATATGGGCGATGTGTATATATAAATACAAGAAACACGAAAATAAATAATTAACTCAACAAAACATTGTGCACACAAAAAAAAAAAAACTCAACAAAACATATTCTAAAAAAATAAAAATGAAAAACCTCTCAATGTTTCTATTTCTTCTTAGTCTTGGCATGATTAGCTATGTTTACGGTGCTGGATTCAGGATCGCAAACGAACTCAAATTCAAAAAAAATCTCCAAGTAAGTTGTTACTCCAAAGACAACAGATTTGCTCCAGTTATACTCAGACCAGGACAATATTGGGAACGACATTTCCAAACTAACGTCTTTGGGGGTACGCGTTTCATGTGTACATTAAAACAAGGACCTGGATATAGACATTTCCAAGAGTTTACAGCATTTAAACAGCACAGTGCATCGGATAATGGAGGCTTATGGGATTGGAGAGCCAGAGAAAATGGAGTCTATTTGAAAATTTGGAGTGGCGGCAAACATAGTCAAGGCGCAATCAATATGCATAAAGCGTTTGATTGGATAAATTAGTTAATAAGCTATATATCTTATAAAGTTATAATAACATATGGAAGGATGTTGTGTATACTCGGAATCTATAAAATGTACAAACAACTTTGTTGAGTTTATTTTCTTTTTAATACAATGAAAAATCAATTGAAGTTATAATTTTTACTTTTTGATTTTTTTTATCTTTAGTAAGTGTTGAATTAAATTTAATACCTAATATTCAATGTTTAATCGCAAGAAAATCATTAATAATCTTTTAAATAAACAGAAAACATAAACATGAGCATATTAAATACTATTGTTAATATAAAACCTGTAAAACATAAATGCGAATCAACGCCTGTTTTACTTGATTTTCAAAATATGTAATGTCAACGGGTAATAAATATTCAAGTTCATAAATTCAAATTTAAGCTCATAAATTAAAATTTACATGAATTATAAACGCACAATACTGTCCATAAAGCCATAATTTACAAATTATTAGTGTATAAAATGACATAGTAGACCAATGCAGTTATGGGTCCATATAGTCCTCTAAGATACATTCTCTCATTAATCCTAAACCGACTATTCACTCAAATTTTAACTAAACGTTGACTTTTTTTAAGTATTAAAAACAATAATGTTTTTTTTAACATCTGCATTTTTCTATTATTTTATTACAAATTATGAGAATTGTTACATCGAAAATTCTATAACGGACAAAGTCTTCCATCTTAATCTAGACGATTATATCTTGCTTCACGCTGAAGATCTTCTATAAGCTAGTTGCCATTAATATGCATAAATGATGATAAATCGTGTCTTTTAGGATTTAAACCTCAAACGTCTTGAGGGTAGAAGTCTTAATAAATCTTTGATCGACCACTAAGCCAAGAGAGTTTCTACCTAAAAAAACCCATCAGGTTATTGATGCATTTAATCGTTGTCTTTTATTCCTTGTATAAGGTGTTTTTTGCCTTTTGCATAAGATCACTTCCTTGTTTGTTGAACCAAACTTCTGCACCATCTCTCCCACTTACATTCCCATAGCTCGAGACATTCATGACCTTCACACGTGTAGAGTTGACTTCACACATGTAACACTGACTTTAGCTTTTTTGTCTCTTGTGTAACACATGATTCTTCACACCTTCTTTGATTCTTAGTTGCTATCTTTGATGCATCTACACTCCTAAAAGTAATTCTTATTTTGTCGATGATTATTAATCATTTCAACAAATTCTGCACTTTCAAATTTCTTTCATGGAATTCAAATATATGCTAAAGTCGATGATTATACCTTATACAATAATTGATATGTTGAAGCAACCTTGTCATGATTACGGCAGACTTATTCATTGATCAATGTATTTCTTGAAAATCTACAATTTTTTGGAGGCTAAAATAAGATTTTCAAGAACCGTAAAATAAGATTTTTAAGAACCGCTTGGTTTTGATGAACAAAAACAAAATTTGACAATAATATGCCATTGTTGATACTCACCCAAAACATTCTAACCAAATCTGCCATTTCAAATATGCTACAACATAAATACGCGAGTCTATAATAAAATAGTGATTTACACTATAATTTATAAATCTCGATGCATATTTTCTCATCTACTATTATAATGTTATACATCTGATATATACCGAATTTTTTATACATCTCAATGATAGAAAGAAACATAACTATTATAGAATAAGTTTCTCATCTACTACTCAATAATTTCAGATGTGCAAGAATAAAAAAATTCTGTATATAATAGTTTTGTTCAAAAAAAAGTTTTGATTCTTGCACTACAATTTTATGGGAGTATATTTAGTGTCCTAGAGTTTGAAACCAAGGAAGCGAGCAACAAGTTTATTTTGTAGATCAAACTAAAATTATTTATTACTATAAGAAAGAAATTAAAGGAAAGCTAGATACCCTTACGTAAATGCGAAACGATATATCATGTAATGAAGTTTAAAAATTGTTGTGTGACAAATTTATTTTATACTTTTTATCTCTTACTAGAGAGTTTTTGTATTTCAATAATTTTTAAAGGTTAAGAAATTATAGTTCAAAAACCTACAATAAAAATATATACTTTAAAAAAAATAACAGAAAATTAAATAATGAAATTTACGTCAACATAAAAAGAATGTAATACCGGTTAACTAAGACTAAAATATTAATATAGATAAAATTTAAAAGTGTAAAAATTTTAGTGATAAACTATTAATACGTTAAAATACCATAAATAAATTAAAACATACATAAAAAATATATACATATATTACAATTTTCAAATAAATATAATATACTTTATTTGTGATTAGTTAAATAACTTTAATAAAATCTTGAAAAAAAATCACGCATCGCGAAGCATATTGTAATATACGATATGAGAAAGGTTTTTCACTTTCCTTTTTGTTTTTCCTAATAGTTAAAAAGAAGAATAGCGTATTAGCTATTTTCAAAGCCACAAGTCACACTCTCTATCTACGTAATGCATGCATGATAGACGATGATAAAAACAAATGATTCTAGTAGCTTTAATTAACAACCACTAGTTAACATTAAAGCTAATATAAAAACATAAGACGTGAGCCTCTCCACTAATAACTAATTGGTTTTGAGTTGGAAGTTTATGAAATTTAATATGGTATCAGAGTGCAACACACATCGACCCATTAATCCGACCAAAAAAGTGATCTGATCGCTAATTGATGGCCCAAAGAGAGTCTCGATTCCTCGAGATGACTTAAAAAGCATTAATCTTGTGGACGTAAGAAATTCTGCGAGATTAATGGCTAGAAAAACCATTATCTCGAAAGAGCGTGTGGAAAAAAGATTTCTCATCTAAAAGATGGGAAGAGACATGACTAATATGTAAGATGACTAATATGTAAGAGACGTTAGCATCTCAACTAAGAACCAGTTAGTTTTGAGTTTTAATCCCTTAAAACTTAACAACTACATAATTTATAAAACCATCACTCCAATAAACAAAAATACTAATTTGTGTCTAATCTTTTTTTTTGTTCCTTCCGTCGAAATTGATAAACGTGGGTTCTTAATTGGCATCCTGTAAAAAAAGGTGTTAGTAATTCCATTTCAAGTAATAAGTTTTACACATTTGCATTAATAAATTATGTTTAATTATTATAAACTTTACAATAATTTAATTTTTTACATATATAATTTGAAAATAGCATTATAATTTGTACAAGTGTGCCCAGGGCAGCAAGCGGGTCAATACCATACTTACGGCCCAAATTTTTTGATGTTTTGTTTATATATGTTATCGGCCAAAAAATATACATAAATTTCTTTAGTTTAGTTGGTTTATGGACTACATAGAGGAAAAAAAGAGGTGGAGGGTTTGATTCACTCTTTGATCATTTTGTTTAGTTTTTTTTCCTTTCAAAAGTCAATAATTACTAGCGTAAATTTGGTCACCCTGAATGTGCCTACAATAAATATAAATATGCGACGAATACTTAAATTTGCTGCAAAATAAAAATAAATCTTCATAATAACTTTGCCAATCAATTAATTTATCCAACAAAAATATGCCGTCAATTGTAACAAATCTGCCATACACTAAAATCCGCCAAACATAAAGAATTTCTACCAAGTTGTAGCATAAGTCTGCATGTAAATATGCTGTTCCACTAAATTAGAAAAGGCGGTTGGAAAAACCCTAGTTTTATCCTAGACACGGAAACAGAGGGGCTACTCAACTCCGTTCAACATGGCTCCTCGTCTCTGGATCTCCACCGCAAGCTCCTCCTTCTCATGATTTTCGCTTCATCTCCTTTTTGGGATCTTTTCTCGATTCCAATCACTACAAGAAAACATAGATGTTGCCACTAACCATTTAGTTGCAATTTAGTCGCAAATTAGCTATTTAAGACTACCTTGAAACGACATGCAACGTCTTCGTAGCTAAATACAGTCATATATTTGCAACTACAATTTGCGACGACAAAGGATTGCAAATTATGTAATGTCGTCGGTAAAAAAGTGGGTATATATGGTTACTATAACTTTTAGACAATGTTGTGCCAGTTTTCCGTGTTGACTCTGAGTTGTAATATAGTTGTAAGTGTTGCAATGAGTTTGAAAATTTTAAGGTAAAGTTACAAAGCGTAATCGCAAATGAGTTGCAGTAATTTGTGACTAGTTAGTGACTATTTTATATGTATGTCGTTACAAAAGAGTGGGAAACCTTTGCATGAATTGCACCTACATTTAAGTAATAAACGGAGATAACCTTACTTTGTCCGTTGTAGTTGTGAGTGTTGGAAATGTTTGCGATTTTTTGCAACGCCTTATATTCTCTATGAATTTGTATTTATTTAATATATATGAAATAGTGGTTTTGTATTTATTTTATAAATAAATTATATTTGTAAAACAGATTTTATTGATAGTTAGTACATATAAAATGTAAACTTAATTTGTATAAGAATTACTAATGTTTAAAACCATTCAAACACGTACAAAAAAAAAAAAGAAAGAAATAAAGTTACCTAAAAGAACAGTTCGATTCTGGTGGTGCAGATGTTCCGCAGGTGTTGTTTGCGAGTCTATCCACTATGCTAAACCCGGAATCATTTTGTTCTGTTGCATCTCGGCAAGCAAGCTCGGCATCACGTCGCTCGTTCTCTGTTTCTTGTTCTTCAATCTTGCATTGAGCTGCTTTGATGTCTTACAATGAAATGATTGTGGATGAGCAGCTTCCCCAACTGCTAGCGACGAGATATGTTCATCCGTGTTTTACCGACTTTGCTTTTCAATGGCTTCCAGCTTCCCTATGGTGACGAGCTTCCTCTTCGCCTTCCCTCAGCTTCTCTCACCTTTGATGTAAATCGTTCTCATCTCCTTGGTTTCAGTTTTTGACGCCTTTACCGGATCTGCCGCCTTCCACTCTGTTGCTGTCCACCGGCGAGGCTAACTTTAGATCTGCAGGCTTCCCTATGAAAAATCTTATTTTGCCTTCTATTATATCACAATTGTATAAAAAGCTTCCCTATGATTGAAAAATCTCATCTTCCCTGCCAACAACTGTATAAAAACGTCTCCAAAATCACACATGCATCCCGAATTTCACGAATTACCATGGACATGATATAACATAATTAACTTTTTAGAAGTGTAATTTTTTAAATATTTCCTACAACGTATGATGTTATGCACTCAAATCCAAAAGTCAAAATAATAGTAATCCGTTAGTGCATATCAAAATATACAAATTATTGCTAGTTCTATGGTAAATGAGGGTTATCGATATTCGAGGCGGCATCAAACTTTTTTTAACATGACGTTACCCAAAATTCCAAATACCTATTTTTGGTCCACCATTAGCAGTGCTCGTCCTGAAGTATAAGAGACCGGAAGCGAGGAAATAAAATAGGCCGCTTTACACTAGATGAAAAAAAACTAATGCAAATATGACCACTTTGTTGTTTGAACTAGGGGTATTATTAGGGGATGGAAGCTCATGCTTCTTTAGCTTCCCCCAAGGACCAGACCTGACCACTAGTCAATAGTTTCGTGAAAGAGAAGACCGACAATAATAGAAAGCTTATAATAGAAAACTTACAGTAATACAAAACTTATAACAGTCGAGAAACAAGAAACGGTAGACGCACAAATAGCAATATATCTGCACACGAAAACAAGTAATTAACACGTAGAAAACTTACAATAATAGAAATCTTATAACAATCGAGAAACAAGAAACCGTAGATGCACCACTAGAAATATATGGGGGATGTGTATATATAATACACGAAACACCAAAACAAGTAATTAACTCAACAAAACATATTATAAAACAAAACAAAAAAAACATGAAAAACCTCTCAATGTTTCTATTTGTTCTTAGCCTTTGCATGATTAACCATGTATACGGCGCCGGTTTCAGGATCACAAACGAACTCAAGTTCAAAAAAAACCTCAATGTGAGTTGTTATTCCGGAGACGACAGATTTGATCCACTTATACTCAGACCAGGACAACATTGGAAACGAAATTTTCAAACTAACGTTTTCGGAGGTACGCGTTTCACGTGTAGATTGAGTCAAGGGCCTGGATATAGACATTTCCAAGAGTTCACATCATTTAAGCAGATCAGTGCGTCGGATAACGGAGGATTATGGGATTGGAGAGCTAGAGAAAATGGGATCTATTTAAAAGTGTGGGGGCACATCACTACAAAAAAACATCCACTATTCCGACGGAAATTCCGACGGCCAATATTTTCGTCGGAATTTTCCGACGGAAAACCGACTCATTTGCGACTAACATTGAGTCCGTCGGAAATCCGTCGCAAAATTCCGACGGAATACCGACGGTTTTATCTACCGTCGGTATTCCGTCGGAAATCCGTCGTTTGTACCGACGGATTTCCGACGGAAAATAAACTGTCATAATATTCTGACGACTTTCCGACGGACTACCGACGGAAATCCGATATTTTCGATGTCGGCAAATTTGAGTGGTTACCATTCGTTAGCGGTGGGCGATGGGATTGGTGGGGTGTTATGTCGGCGTTTTGTGACGGATTTCCGACGGAATTCCGACGGAAATCCGTTTTATATAAGTTCCTTCGTTTCTTCGTTCATTCATAACACAATTTTACAAATCAAAAAAATTTGTTAGCGATGAGTTCATATTTTCGGTCTTGGATGGACGAGCCAATGATGGATATGGGCTCGAACTTATTAACATCCGCTTACGCTGCAGGTATATGCGAGTTCATGAATTTACCCAGAAACCAAGATGCAGCAAAAAAAGGTCAGTATATCAAATGTCCATGTTCTAATTGCTGTAACAGAATTAGTGTTGCGGTTCATACTGTTTGGAATCACTTATATAGATATGGATTTAGGTCGGGATATAAGGTTTGGTTTTTACATGGAGAAAGCAATTACGAATATGGTAGTACTAGTAGTAATGCACCTTATTTTCTGGATAGCGTAGAAGAACGTACAACGGAAGTAGATGTTGGGGTAAGTACGGTTGCAATGGTTAACGACGCGTTTAGAGAGAATTTGCAGTCGGGTGGTTATGAGGGTGATAGGGTTGAAGAACCTAATTTAGAAGCTCGAAGGTTTTTTGATATGTTAGACGCATCAAAGCAACTAATGTACAGCGGTTGTAGGGAAGGGCATTCACCGTTATCTTCTGCTAGTAGGATGATGAACATGAAGACCGATTACAATTTGTCCGAAGAATGTGTTGATGCATTCGTCGAGTTTGTGAAAGATGTTTTGCCAGAGGATAATCTTTCTCCAGCATCATACTACGAGGTCCAGAAACTTGTTGCCGGTCTTGGTTTGCCCTACCAGATAATAGATGTGTGCATCGACAACTGCATGCTATACTGGAGAGAAGATGAGAACAGGAAAAAATGTAAATTTTGCTGTAAACCACGGTTCCAAGACACAAGTGGCAGAGTGAAGATTCCTTTCAAACGGATGTGGTATTTACCATTAACAGAGAGGTTGAAGAGGCTGTATCAATCAGAACGCACTGCTAAGGCTATGAGATGGCATGCAGAGCATAATCAAGATGGAGATATTACGCATCTTTCTAACGCAGAAGCGTGGAAACACTTTCAATCGGTATATCCAGATTTCGCATACGAACGCCGAAATGTATACCTCGGCTTATCCACTGATGGTTTCAACCCATTTGGAAAGCATGGAAGAAAATATTCATTGTGGCCGGTCATCGTAACACCTTACAATTTGCCTCCTTCTATGTGCATGCGGCGAGAGTTCCTGTTTCTCTCAGTTCTAGTTCCTGGGCCAGATCATCCAAGACGATCACTCGATATATTCCTCCAACCATTGATCTATGAGTTGCAGATGTTGTGGGAGCATGGTGTTGAGGCATTTGATGTTTCAATCCAGCAGAATTTCAACATGCGTGCGGTTCTTATGTGGACCATAAGCGATTTTCCGGCGTACGGTATGTTATCTGGATGGACAACGCATGGAAGATTGGCATGTCCTTATTGCCAAGACAATACTTCAGCATTCCAATTGCAGAACGGAAGGAAGACTTCATGGTTTGATTGCCATAGGTGTTTTTTGCCGGCAAATCATCCATATCGTCGGTCTAGAAGACATTTCAGAAAGAATTTTCCAGTGTTTAATGGTCCACCTCCGGAGATAGATGGTCGCAGCATATTGGAACAGTTACGAGATTTTGGTGCAGAGCGAACTCCTGAATGTGGGGGTAATGGCCATCACCCCGTCGACGGCTGTGGGGAATATCACAATTGGCATAAGAAAAGTATTATTTGGGATTTGCCTTATTGGAAAGATCATCTACTGCGGCATAATCTAGATGTTATGCATGTTGAAAAGAATTTATTTGACAACATCATGAACACCATTTTAAATGTACCAGGAAAGACAAAAGATAACTGAAAATCTAGATTAGACTTGCCATTGATTTGTTCAAGGGCATCTCTTCATGTTTTGCCTAATGGTAGATTGCCGATGCCTGCGTACCGGTTAGACGCGGGTAAGAAGGAAGTTTTCTTTGAATGGATTAAAAATTTTGTTAAATTTCCTAACGGCTACGCATCTAATCTGCGTAATTGCGTGGATTCGACGGAAGGGAAGTTTATTGGAATGAAGAGTCATGATTGTCATGTTGTGATGCAGCGTCTTCTTCCATTTGCATTTTCTAATCTTATTCCACAAGACATCCATCAAGCAATTGGAGGTATATTTCATAATTTTTTTTAGTTTATTACTAATATAATGTTACTATATATGTACTAACTTGATTACTTTTCGTTTGTAGGAGTTGGGGCTTTCTTTCGAGATTTATGTTCACGGACACTAACAGCGGACGGGATCCGGTCTTTAGAGGCCAACATCCCGGTGCTCCTTTGTAATCTTGAGAAGATATTTCCACCGTCTTTTTTTGATGTTATGGAACATCTTCCTATTCACCTCCCACGAGAAGCAGCATTAGGAGACCCTGTTCAATACCGATGGATGTACCCGTTCGAGCGTTACATGTTCCACCTGAAGAAAAAGGTAAAAAATTTGAGCAAAGTTGAGGGATCTATTGTTGCACAAAGTCTAAACGAAGAAGTATCACACTTTGCCGAATATTACTTTCCTTCGGATGTCCGGACTAAAGGTAGACGGCCGGCGCGACATGATGATAGAGGTGAGAAAGCAGTGTATCCCGTGGTTGTACCTGAGTTGTTTGCGCAAGTGGGCCGCGTAAGTGGAAAAGGGAAGAAACGCATACTATCACCACAAGAGGTCACACATTTGCATACATATATCCTCAGAAATTGTGACGAACTTGGAGAGTATGAAAGGTACACCATTTCTCATACTAAATTTGTGCAATTATTTGTCTCCATCTAATAACAATTGTTATGTTACAGGATATACATGTCCCTAGCACAAACTTACCATGCTGATAAGACAGATTCCGAACTTGCTGTATTAAAAGATGAAGAATTCCCGGAGTGGTTGAAATTTTTTGTACGTTAAATATAACTCCGCACTCTTATTTGATAAGGTTTTCACGTTCATATGTTATTAATTGCTTACTTATATTGTTTTTAGGTTTCCGAAGGTTTAGCAAGTGGTCAAACCCTCCCGACATGGTTAGTGGAGTTTTCTCATGGTTTACGCAGCACCGCGACTTCATATCCGAGATTTTGCACTAGGGGATATTCGTTCAGAATTCGTGACGAAGGACGTCAAAGGCCAACTTCGGACAATGGTATTTCGGCGCAATCAGGTGATACCATGTACTATGGCCATTTAAAAGAAATCTTGGAAATCCACTATCCAGGAATGTTGGACTTGAGGTGCATTATGTTTATGTGCGATTGGTATGATCCATCCAATGGTAGTGGGGTTCGAATTGACCGTCTTGGTGTTATTTCAATAAATTCAAGCCGGAAATTACATCATTACGATCCATTTATCCTTGCATCTCAAGCAGACCAGGTATCAATATATTGATAGGTTTTCCGTTATATTTATACGTTAGGTTTTGTTATTCTTGTATATTAACAACATCCACCGTTAATGAATAGGTTTGCTACATTCCATATCCTCGAGTTGGTCGGAGGACAGATCCTTGGATGACAGTAACTCCAATTAATCCGCGAGGAAAAATATATGGAGTTCCGGAACATGATGCTCTACAAGTATCGCGAACCAACCAAATGTCATATGTTGAGGAGACGGATAACATTGACCTTGTCACTGATGTCACACATATCGGCGATGATCTAGTGCATTCGGATGAAGATGAACTACGTGAAGAATTTGACGACGATTCAGACTCCATCCCTAGTGAAGGTTCATCAGAAGAGTCAGATTAATAATTTATGAATAAATGTTTGTTTACCAATGTTGCACTATAACACCTATGCGTTCCCTCTAATATAATGTACTTTACGGTAATATCCGCCAGAATTATTTATTAAATTTGCCGCCGGATTTCCGCGGGATAAAAGCTGTCCTAATTTTCGGACGACATAACGACGGAATTAGTTCCGTCGGAATTCTGATGTCGGCAAAGTTTGAGTGGTTACCATTGCGTTATCTTCTGCCGATGGGATTGGCGGGGTATTATGTCGGAGGTTTCTGACGGATTTCCGACGGATTTCCAACGGTTTTCCGTTCTATATAAGGTTCCTCATACGTTCATTCCTGTCAACAACACAAATAATGTCTTCTAACTCTCCTAATGAAGACTCAAAAATCGTGGCAAACCACTTTCTACTTCCAAAATACTCGTGGGAAACCGAAACCCAATGCGACACACACACTGAAGAGATACCCACTTACTCGTGGGAATTTGATACCGTCTCACCAATCTCAATCGGAGATTCTTCATCAACAATAGTGCCGGACAGCCAGTGCTTCCCAAACGTCTCGTGGGAAACGCAATCTCAGTGCGACAAATATCCAGACAAGAAGAGTGTTCTCGAAGACGTACAACCATCTCGCTTGATTGAAACGTCAGATACTTACGGTGGAAGTACTTCAAATGAATGTAAGGATCACTACTATTATTATGAATTTTCCCAGAGACCAGAAAGTCCGAACTTAAATATAGATGTTGATGCAATCAAAAGAGATGTTTGCGGCGGATATTTAGAAGGTACACCGAAGAATAAAAAGGATCAGTACAATGATGATGAATTTGCCCAAAGACCAGAAAGTCCGAACTTAAATATAGATGTTGATGCAATCGAAAGGGAATTTTGCAAAGGATATGTAGATTCTCCGCCAAAGAAAAAAAAGGGAAAAAAAGTTTCTGGTTCTAACAAAACCGTAAGTTTGGAGTGGATACAGAGACATATGTTTTTTAAACTTTAAAATAAATAAATTTCCTTTCGGTTTTTGTTTTTTATCTGTTATAAAATTTCGTTGTGTAAATCTTTTATTCAATTCCTAGATAAATTTAAAATAATTTATGAATAAATGTTTGGACATTTTTTTAACTCTACAATCGGGTCACCACGCGGACTTTTAAGCGATAGATTTTTCACAGTTTTCCGACGGATTGTAATTTTTATTTTTAAAACAGATATATGATATTAAATTAATAAAAAATTACAATCCGTCGGAAATCCGTCGGTATTTTTGACGGATTTCCGACGGATTTAATATTTTATATAATATAAAACAAAACCGTATAAAAAAAATTTAATTTAATAAAAAATTACGATCCGTCGGAAATCCGTCGGTATTTTTGATGGATTTCCGACGGATTTAATATTTTATATAATATAAAACAAAACCGTATAAAAAAAAATTAATTTAATAAAAAATTACAATCCGTCGGTATTTTTGACGGATTTCCGACAGATTTGATATTTTATATAATATAAAACAAAACCGTATAAAAAATTACGATCCGTCGGAAATCCGTCAAAAATACCGACGGATTTCCGACGGAAACCCTAATTTCTGCCGCCTAAGAGCCTCGATCTCATCGGAAAAGGGGGGAAATTCCGTCGGAAATCCGTCGGAAACCTGTAATAAAACCACCGTCTTCTTCTTCGCATCGACAGAACGAAAAGTCGGAAACAAAATCAAAAATCTCGCCTGAAATCGATCGATCCAAGCCGGAAACACGCCGGAATCACCAAATTCATCTACAATCTCAATCTCTATCAACAAATCATCAATCCAATGTAAGTTTTTCGAAGTTTTTTTTTGTAAATTATGAATTTAGAGAATTTTGTGAATTTGTTAGATTTAGGATGTTAAAAATTAATAGGATGTTTGAAAAGTTTCAAATTTTGTAAATTTTGTTATTTAGAGAATTTTCGGGTTTATAAAATTTATTTACATTTTAATATATATTTGTTATTTTTAGAAAATTATAAATATTTATAATTTAAAAATATTAGTAAAATTCTAAATTGTTGAAATTTTACTAATTTTTTAATTTGTTTAAATGTTCATATCTGAAATCCATAATCCATAATCCAAATATCCCTAGATACCTATTTAGAAAAACCTCAATTTCCCACAATCCCTAACTCCCTAAAACCTTAATTTATGAAATCCCGAAATTCCATAAATTAATCCCTAAATTCCAAAATCCCTACTTCTCAAAATTTCAATATTCTAAAATCGCTAAGTCTCCAATTCCCGTAAATTTTATAATTCGGAAATCTCAAAAATTCCGATGTCGGCAAATTCTCAAAAACTGAAAATCCCTAAATCCGTAATGTAAATTAAATTATCTTTAAATTTATCTTTAAAATTTATGATTTAAATTTACATATATTTATATTTAATATCAGAATTTATATTTATATATGTAAGTAAATTTCAACGGTATGTAAACATTTTGGAAATCGTAGGGACTATGGGCGATTTCATCACTCTACTGGATCCGGTACTTCCAGTAGGGGAGGGAGTCAGTCGCATATCCCAGAGACTAGCTTTCCGGATCCCCAACACCCGTCTCCTCCAATGGGTACACAGCCCTCAGCTCTCACGGCCATGACCATTGAGGAGTTTGTTTCGCAACCCGGACGGGATAGGTTGCCTCGCCTAGATCCTGACTTGCCACCTAACACGACCTGGTAAGTTTTATTTAAAAATGTATTTGATTATATTAACTTAAAAAAATATTTAACTAAATATTTTTTAGGTTTCAATTTTCGGGAAACGGGATTACGAGTTCGATCAACGCAATGACTAATTCGTTGATAACTTTCCCGTATCCCACATTTACTTCGATGCCGGTGGCAGACCAGGAGACCTGGTTTCGGCAATTTGCGGTTTGTTTTTTTTTCCTATTAAGAATTTAGATTTTTATTTACATTAAAATTGTCAATACTAATATGGGTACGTTTTTTTTTTCAGCAAGAATTTACTTGGGATCCACAGTTGACTTCCCGGGTCCGACGGGAGTTCTACAGAAAAGCCTCCCAGAAATATTCGTTGAAGATAAACGAATGGAAGGACATGTGGTACAAAGAGAGAAAAGTGCCGCGCAGATTGCAAGATAACCCCACATTTTGGGGTGGAGTACTTGCCCATTGGGAACGGGAGGAGACAAAAGCAAGCTCCGGAAAGAACTCGTCTAACCGGAACAGCGACCGGAAGGGGAAGGGACCGGCGACCCATAACCTCGGTGCGACGAACAAAGCGTCACGTCTTCAGAAGCTGGTAATTTTATAAATTTTACTAAAATTTTATTTATAACACTTCTCATATTTCTTTCATTATCTATGGCAACAGATGGAGAGGACCGGTGTGCGTCCGTCACATCTTGACTTGGTCAAAGATGCGCACACCAACAGAAAGACGGAGGAAATTCAAGATCCCATTGCTCGTGAAATCGTGGAGAGCGTGGAGAGGCTGGGTCAGGAGTACCTCCAATCCCAACCGATCGTCGAAGGAACTCCTCCGGCCACGGAAGTTCCTCTCGATATGATCAACGAGTTTACCTATCAGGTTAGTAACACTGTCAATTTTAATTAAATTTTAAATAAATTTACATATAAACAACTTACAACATTTATTCATTGATTTTTTTTCGTAGGTTGCGCCTAAGCACAGAGGTCGTGTGTTTGGCCTCCCGGAAGACAGTTCATCCCCGTCCGTCAATTCTTACCGCTTTCATGCAGATAGTACGTTGAGGGCACAGAATGCCGAGCTTCTCGAGCGGGTGACCGGGTTGGAGGTACAACGCGCAGAAGATGCAGCTCGCTACGAGGAACAGCAGGAACGCATGCAGGCAATGGAAGAGCAGATGGCACGAATGCGGGAAATGGAAGAAAGGATGAACGAGTTCTTCCGTAACCGATAGATAACACGTTATGTAATATTTTAATTTTCTAAATCACTTTTAAAAATATTGAAACTTAATTTTAAATGTTGTTTTTTTTATTTTTATTTTAATTTAAGTTTTATTTATATTTAATTTTAATTTAATTTATTTTATTTTAATTTAATTTCATTAAATTTCATTAAATTAAAATTTTTTTTTAAATAAATAAAATATCCGTCGGTATACGTAGCCGTCGGAAATCCGTCGGTATGTGTAGCCGTCAGAATCCGTCGGACAATGACATACTGACGGATTCCGGTTATTTCTTTTCCGTCGGAAATCCGTCAGTATTTCCGACGAGATAGAACCGACCGGTCAAAACCGTCGGAAATTTGCCTGTTTTCTTGTAGTGCATACATAGCCAAGGCGAGGTCAATATGCATCTTGAGCATAAATGGATAAATTAGTAATAAATTACTTTTTCCGCTTTTTACTACTTGATGTATGAGTTTTTTCACACAAATCAAGAAACTATTTAATTTTTATTTTAAAATAAAATAAAATATATTTATATCATCAATTTTAAAACAATTCAATTAATAAAAAAAAATCTTCAAAATTCAAACAGTCAAAAAACCAAAAACATAATTATTTTTGCGTAGAAACTTGAAAATACCATATACTCTATATCAAATTACTTGATGTTTTTTTTTAATATCAAATTAGTTGTTATTTTTATTTTTTTTATAAAAGTTCATATTTTTTATTTTTGTGTGACCTTTAAAATTCTTCATTATGTTTTTATGTGATTGGTTGAATTATTTTATTTGAACAATAAACAATTGTTTAATGTGAAAGTACACAAAATTACATTATTTATGTGCTTTTTTAATATGTGTAAGTGCAAATTAGTTATTAACTAATATATATATATATATATATATATGCCTTGTTCAAAAGTGCGGCTTCCGCGGCTGTGTAAACGGCCTGGCAGAGAGGCGTTTACTGGCTAGAAACCACTGTGATTTAGGTATATTTGGGTTAAAATGTGGATTCTTGAGATTTACTTCTTTGTTGGTTTCAAGGCTAAAAATAAAAGGAAAGATGTTAGATCTGATAAAACTAAGAACAAATGGTACAAATCCAAAAATTAGAACCGAATGAAGTGAAAAAAAGTTGCAGCCGCCGAGATCTAGTCCTGGACAAACTGTTTGGACACAAATTCATGTCCAATTGGGATCATCTAACTCAGCTGCTCGTAGATCCACATTACATCATATTTCCATTGGTAATAACATATCACCTTTCTATGCAAAGCTTCACGGACACGGGAGACCCCCAGGATACAAAAGCACATGAGACTTTAATATTTTGTTTTTAGAAAGCAAAAGATGTTGTTGACAAAAAAAAAGTAAAACATGTTTTATCATTCATTTAAAAACAATTTGTTTTTAAAAATCATAATTTAAACAGTTAAAATAACCAAAACATAATTATTTTTGCGTAGAAATTTCAAAATAGGATATATCCCTATGTCAAATTAGTTGATAATTTGGAGATTTTTAATATTAAATTAGTTGTTGTTTTCTTTTTTCTAGATAACAAATTAATATTTTGAATTTTTCTGTGACTAATTGAATTTTTACATTATTTTTTGAGAAATTTTTAAAAATGCCACTTTTCAAAAATGTCACATTTTCAAAATCTTTGCAAAAATACCATTTTTTAAAAAAAAATTATTATTATATCATTTATGTTTGGATAAATTATTTTGTATTAGAGTTTAGTTTTGAGGGTTTTAGGGGTTTTAGGAGTCAAAATTTTTTTAGGGTTTATAATTTTAAGATTTAAGTTTTAAAAATTTATAATTAATGATATTTTTGCAAATAGACACTCCTAAATGGCATTCTTGCAAATGTACACACCAAAAATGGTATTTTTGCAATTGTCCCTTAATTTTTTTGTAATTGATTGATGAATTAATTTTATTGAATAATAAATAATTGTTTAATATGAAAATATACAAAAATTATATTATTTATGTGATTTCTTAATTTGTGTACGTGCATATTAGTTATTAACTAATATGATATGTTAATATATGCCTTGTTTAAAAGTGCGACTTCCACGGCTATTTAAAAGGCGGCAAAGAAGCTACTGAAAACCAAATAAAGTGAAAAAGTTACAGCGATAGAGAAGTTAATGAAGATTAATTGACTATTTTGCCATTGGAAAAAATGTGAAAAAACCAAAAAATTGCAATTATATACTTCAAACCCGTAACATCAATGTCAACAGCCTCATAAACATTAGACTAATCCACATTAATGACATTTTTATAAAGCCATATGTTGATTAAAAACTCCAAAAAATAATCCTCTTTCAATATCCAAATAATAGACTAGGCGTTAGGTCTATGTCGAGCACTCGATTAACGTCTAACCATGTCTTAAACATGGTATATATGTAACAATATTTTCTATAAATTTTTTTTTTAATGTTTCTTCTGTTATTTGGGAAATACCATTAGTCAAAACGTTTAGTTTTTTTTTATTGACTTTGATAAAAAATGTGACATGTCAAAAATAAATGATAACATATCTTTCAAAAAAATGACATTGCAACGAATCTCTAAACACGATTGGATTACAAAAAGAATTTCAATGAACAAAAATTGTTTAAAAGAGAAAATAATTACATATCTTTAATTTTAGGGTATAAAGGAAAATTGAAAATAAATAATTTATTTTTCTTTTTCAAATTGTCCTTATATACTTATGTTATTAAGAGGTAGTAATCCAAACCTTTGTAATAAATTAAGTCTTATGAAAACCAATCCCATGAAAGATCATTCTCATAATGAGCATTTCCAAATGCGATTAGATACAATTTAGAGTTATCATCTACGACTGTAGTAATTAGTAAAACTCCTTTGTACTTGCTCTTAAAAAATGTATCGTCAATTACAATCAGCTTCCTAATTGCTTTATGGCACTACAAAAAAAGTGTGCATTGATAGAACATTATGATAGCACAGTTTTTGCAAATGCTATTAAAGATTATTTTCGGAGTTAGATAATTATATTATAGTATTTAAAAAACGTTAAGCCTAATAATAGCAATGCGGGAAGTAAAATTTTACTTTGAAGCTTAAAATCATTACATGCGCCAATACTTAGCCAAAATCTTATTGATTGACCAAAAGAAAAAAATAAATATATGAATCTACCTTAGCAATTGATTTCATCTATTGAATATTACCACGATTAGCTTGTTGTAGCATATGCAAGTATTTTGATATCTTACCAGTTCTCAGGTATTCCTCTTAGCTTGTTGACTACATACTCATGATACTCCCAAGCTTGGGAATAAGACAACTCGCAGTTGTTTGGTGGCTGGAAACAACTTATATTTTGAAACGGAGGAAATAATGTAAAGAAATAAGTACTTTAGCAACTGATACTCAAACATTGGCGTAGGACATCTTTTCTAATGTCATTTTTGTAAATAGATTTTTTTCTAATAAACGGTTATAAAAGTATAAATGACACGAGTTGTTACACAAACATGGGGTTTTTAAACATTTTCATGGATTCCAAAATTATTATAGTAAAATTTTTTTGAAAAATGTCATCTTTTAAAAATGCCACATTTATAAAATCTTTTAAAAATATCACTAAAAACAAATATTATTTACTCAAATTAATATTTATGTTTAGTTTTTTGGGTTTATGATTTGTTAGGGTCAAAATTTTTTTAAAGATTTAAGATTATAAAATCTTTATTTAATAATATTTTTGAAAATAAACAATCTACGCTGGTATAATCTAAAAAAGATACACTCAAAGTGGCATTTGTCCCTTGTAGTCACTCTCCCAAACTTTTAAGATCTTGAAGTGATATCTCAGACTTTCATAATTGTTAGAGCTGTACTATTAATGTTCAAAAATGTCTTAAAAAATCACAATTGCTTAACATGATTTAATTAGAACTTGTAATTGTTATATGTTTGAATGTCTACGTACAACATAGGCACTGTATAATGTAAAACAATCAAAGAGAGTTGTTAGATATCAAACGTCGGAATTTCAGAAGAGCCACCATGTGAGCCCTGATGCAAAATCCTGGGCAACAAGTTTCTGTAGGGATCACTCTCTCTTTTCGTTTTCAAATATGCAATGCATTGCTCGACTTCATACTTGACTTGCAAGTAAAGCTCTTGAGCCTTCTCTTTGTCTCTTAGCTCTTGCTCCTTACCTGCTGTTTCTATTGGTTTTCCAAAGTAGTAGTAGAACCGCCCCGGAATCTTAGGTACAAGTCCTGGGAAATAGCAATCTTGGTTTCCCAATTCGCTCTCGTCGCCTTCCCTAACAATTATGACAGTTCAAAATCAATGTTGATATAAGTTTTACTTGAAGAATATATATATATATATATATATATATATATATATATATATATATATTAAAAAACAATATATCTAGAGAGAGAGAGTGTGTAATGAAACACCTTAAGTTGCCAGCTTGCGTTGTTGCCTTTTCCATAAAATCCTTCAGGATAGGGATTTTCCTTTGGTCATTCGCATCCAGGACAATCTGAAAGTCATCCAATGTCCCAATAAAAATTACTTGAAACCGAGGTTCGGGTGAATATAACTATATAAGAGCATTATAGAGTTAGAGAAAGGTTACATCGCAGATGTCGTCTTCTCCAACAACGCCAAAAGGAACGATTTTCGCTCCAAATCTAGATGCAACTCTTATAAACTCGGGTTGCTCTGGCCAGAACAACTTGTACTCTTCACCCTGAAAAGTCCCTCTATCCATGTAAGACTCTAAAAAAACCGCATATTTTCACAGGAAATAACATTTATCACCTTTCTATGCAAAGCTTCACGGACACCTCCAGGATACAAAAGCACATGAGACTTTAAACGCAGTAAATTGTAGATACTGAAATTGGAGACAGGAACTCCACCCATTATCTTATATTTGTCAAATATTTTCGGATCGACCAAGTCTTGATTGTTTATAAAAAGCATCGGATGTGCCAACCCGCGCAAGTGAATGTTTCTCTCTTTCAAGATTTGAGTTATCATTGGAGCTAACTCAAATCCCAATAACATGTGATAGCCAACGTACAGAACAGGTCCCTCTGAAGGTAATCCTTCAAGGCCCTTTACAAGTGTACCGTTTTCTAGAGTTGACAGCATTACAGGGGAAGTAGCATCTATAATCAATCTGCACCGCATAAATTATCATTCAGTTATTCGCTATAAACTATTTAATTGATAGACTAAGCATACAGAAAATCTAAGATACATCTCAGAGAAATTAGTATGGCATATTACCTGTGATCGTCTATTTGTTGTTTTAACTCAAATGGGGTAGGCATAATGTAATCTGCAATGTGATCATGAGACTTCCCTCGGCGATAAAAACAAGTACACTTGATGATAGTAACCAGGTCTACGCCGTCCTCCTAAAATGAATGAATCGATATTCTCAATTGACATGAGGAAATTGCAAGCAACTATTGAAATCTAGTATTAATATTTGACATATTTATTCTGTATTGGATGAAGAGAAATCACTTACAAAAAAGAGAAACTGGCCATTGTCATTAAGCTTACGGACAATACATTTTGGCAAAGTGCGCGAGAATCTGTCAATGTCTTCCTCGTTCAGTAGCCATTGATCGCGTCCACTACAATATTCATAACCAGATATTCACATTACACCTAAGCTGTAAGCTAGAACATCTCTTTGCAAGTAAAAGAGATCCAGAATTTCTAGGGACCAATGAAACAGAGAAATTTATTCAACCTTAGAAGTATTAGTGTTTCTGCTCTGACCGAGTATATGTGAGAATTCGCTGATGCAATAGCAGACTTAAGCAATTCCAGCTTCCAAAGCAGTGTGTCCTTAGGGAAGATCTTACTCAAAGTCTGCAAATTTGTTTTTGAGATATTTATCACATTACTATATGAACACTAGAACTGAAATTGCAAATGCATAGACGATAAACTAAACAAAACGCATAGATCATGAGTTTATAAGAAGGAACACTTACAGGAAGATTAGCTGAAACTGCAAAGAGATCTCTTAGCATCCCTCCACCCACTCCACCCATTTGCTGGACAGAAAATTCGTTCGCCAAAGCATCTAACATTGAATTCAATGGATCGCCTACATAATATAGAACCCGAGAACAGAGGAAACGCATGTTTGTCATGTTTTAATAAGTTCTTCATCCACAAGGAACTGATCTTGTATAACATTTTAAAGCCGTCACTGCTTTTTAAGTAAAATCAAGAAGATGCTAAAACTGAACATAACACAACTAGGAAGATCCAACTTCAAACTCAATTAGTGGGTTATGATTCATTTGGAGACACTTTAAAAATCATGTAACAAACATCAAATACATGAATTAAAGATAGAATGTGAGAAGAAGAAAAAAAGTGTACCTTGCTTAAAACCAAATATTTCTTCCAATAGTGTTGGAATTCCATCTGGTAAAATATTGAGCATTCCTGATAGAGGTTGCGACATGAAGTTGTTGACATGTGTGGCTGCAACAACAAATTAAAAATGTCTATGAGGAGCAAAGATGTATATATTTGATATTTAGTGACATTAACCAACAAAAAATGAATCTCACAGACCGAGCTTTGTACCTGGATTAGCCAAGATTAGAGCAAGATCGATGTTGGGATTCCTGGCAGCAACATCTAATGCAAGACATGCTCCAATAGATTCTCCAACTAAATATATTGGTCTATTTGGGAAACGATCGTTCTCGGACTTAATTGTCCTTTCAATAAGCTTCACCAAGTCTAAAAGCGACAGAACACAAACGAAATGCTTTAGTTCGCATTAGCTATCTTCTCGGTTAGAAAACCATTTTTGTAGACATGGCAAAACAAAAGGTACCTTTAGCAGAAGTACGATCCCTGGCTGGAATGTGAAGGCACCATATATCAAAAATCCTACTCAAAGACAACAACATCACAAATGAAGATCTCTTACATGTCAGTACTTCAGAAACTGCCTAAAATCAAAGTTCTTCGACAAACTAGAAGGAACCAAACAGAGAACCCATATTCTTGAGTACGAAGAAACATATGATCTAACAGTTTTTGGATTATGTTTTTCCTAGTATGTGTATTACAAAAAAAAAAAAGAAAAAAAAAAAGCAGAACTGTTATGGATCTAAAAACAGAGGCAGGAATGTTGCAGAAATGGAAAAGCAAATGAACTCTTCTAAAGGAAATGGAGAAGCAATAGAAAGGGATTTGAAATTACGCACTCTCCGAGTTTCTTGTGATGACGAATGAGCCCTAGTCCAGTTCCATCGATCCCTGCAAGTTTTTAATTTCTCATATTTTGTTTAACTTGAAAGCTTCATGTTTTTCAGAGTTCCATGGAGATTAAATTTAAGTCTTAATTATTACAATTGAACCAAACAGAATCATAGGTATCAGCCAAAGAATCTCCATTCATAATCGTGAATTTGAATGGAGAATTTTTCTTTTTATTTGAATGGTCCGCACTCTCCCAGCCCCGGGACCAACCTTCAATAATACTTTTCTTTTCTTTTTTTTTTCGAAACTGACGTAAATCATCCCTCCCAAGCAAGAAATTAACTCTCCAAGTGCAAGAATCAATCACTTTTATAGCGGGACGAGTTATAGCCAATTGTTTTTGAGTTGGAAGTGTATAATTTAATAGAAGCCAACGCCACAAACAATCTAGTAAATGAAGGTTAAGAAAGAAATGTCAAGAAAGAAAAAGAAAAAAAGTTAAGCTGTAATTATATACTATTGGATACGGATTTAGAGTCTAGCCAATTAACCAGAAATTTGATTTTTCGTATTATTGTATGTTTACATTAGTGTAAACTTAAAATTTATATAGTATATATATATATATAATATTTTTATTTATTTATAAAATATAGCTTAAACGGCTGCTAGATAGAAATGGTTGACTAATTAACCAATTCTTATCAACAGTCAAAGTCGTTTAGTTAATGGTAAACCAATGTTATCATATCGCGATTCAAACTAATAAACCCGTAAACTGATTGATGATTAGCTAGACCAACTGGTCAACCTAAAAGATTAACATTTTTGTCAAAAAAGAAAAACAAAAATAGTTAATGCTTTACTTGTTCATTTCAGGAACTATATATCCTCACAATCACAACTTAGAATCGACCAGCCGACACCAAAAGCAAAGACGTGGTTCACGTGGATCAACCGATTTAAATGATTAACTCTACTGTACATACGTTCGTCAAACCTCAACAATAACTAAAAAATCTAACTTTATTAGTTAAAGGAATCTCACCCTGTGAGTTAAATTTGTTCATTTAATTAAGATTTACACTCTATTGAATTTAATTTGTAAGGGAAATGTCACATTAATTTATATAAAAAGTTAAACATAACAAAACCATCAAGCTTTTGACCCCCAAAAAAAAATATCTAGCTTAAAAAGGAGAGTAAAAATAACAAATTCTCTTTACGGTTAAAACACCATATATTAATTTAATTCGGTTGAAAGAGTTTTGTTTAAGTGGTAAACATTCCGTTACTAAATAAACTATGTAGGAAAACAAACAACTTCTTGTGTTTTTTTTCTGAAAGATAACTGGGATAGACATTTAGGGGATGTTATTGGGAATATGATTCTTAATGATTTTTAGAATTTTTAGATATCATTGTTATAGATTTATAAATTTTTACAATCTTATTGAAATCCACTGTTATTGGTTTATAAATTTTAACAATCCACTATTATTGGTATATAAATTCTAACAATCTTCAAAAATTTAGGTTTTTAATGATTTTGTAATTCTAGCAAAATCCAGTGTTATTGGGAGTAGAATTCTTAACAATTTAACTCATTAAACAAAACTTTCACAATCTTAGGTATATACATAAAATTCTTAAAATTATTACAATACAATTCTTTGATAGATTTATTAAATACATAAAACTATTTCCAAACTTAACAAATCTCTCTACAAATTTAATAAATCTCTAAACATTTAAAATTTACAAACTATACATAAATTCTACTCCCAATAGCCTCCCTAAACTACGCAAGATATAATGAAAATAAAACTCACTAAAGTTATTCCAAAAAGTTATTGTAAATTATATTATTATTTTTGGTTATTTTTGCAAACCACCCTTATCTAATTCCGATTGGAAAGAAGGCCAATTCACTTGGTTTTAGATCCATCTTTAGTAAGTCGGAGAAATTTGTTTGTCTCAAAATTCATCAAAAGAATTTGCTTCTCAATTAGGCAAAATATTGTCCAGAACAGTTGATTCAACTCGGCATGAAGATGAGATAGTCTCTATTTATATTTTTTGAATCCGATGAGGCATTGACTTCTCAATTAGTATTTTGTTGTCCACAATACACCACCCTAGTTTTCCTTCGTTAATCCATGAGGCATTGACTTGGCAAGTAAGGCTAAGGGATATAGGCACAATCTCACCAATTGGACTTGTTTTATAACGCCACGTCAATTTCTTCTCCAACATTTTGGTTTGCGCTCCTCCAACTTTCTGCTTCAATGAAGCTAGTTGTACTTCAAGGGATACCTTTTTTTCTATGAAACATTTTTTCATTTCAGGCCTTTCATATATACTATAGAATCCAGGTAAAAATTCATAATTGCAAGTCTGACACATCGAGATTTTTTGCTCTCCAAAATAAAAAAATTCATATCACAGAAGAAAGATCTGCTTGGGCATAAATCCGAAGATAAAAGAATAAGAGATAAAGACCAAAATTGAAGCGCTTGAAGACACTTAGAAAGTAGGTGATTAATAGTTTTATCATTTCTTTCACATCGATAACAAGAGTGGTTAGAGCTTAAATGTCTAGCGATATATCATTGACACGTAGCGATGTACCCCATGACTGCTTGGCACATAAAGTGTTTCATCTTCCATGAGGTTTTAATGCTTTGTACTTAACTTTTGAGACTTGTGGTGCTCGACTCCAATATTTTTAGGGGTGCTGCTCCAGGAAGGATTTTTGCACAAAGTTTTGTAGCTTGCTATAACTGTATATGTCCCTAATTTGGTGAAACTCCATGTATACCCATCAAAACTAAAAAACTAACTTGGCCTTAGTTCTAAGATAAGAGGGATATCATGTGGCGCAAGTAGTTGATTCAGAAGTGGCTCGTACCATTCTATTGTGTCTAGCTTAATGAGACTTTACACAAGAAGATTAAAGTCTCGATAACAAGATCGAATGGCCTCCTTCGTGAAATGTGCCAAAATGTTTGGGATCTAATGTTCACTCTCCAAACCTTGGTGTTTAGTCCCGATCCTATAGTTTTTCGTAGACCCATTTCCATTAGCAACTAATATATTTTTCCTTCCATAAGATGGGAAATCAAATCTATGATCTTCAAGAGAGCTAGAGTATCGTTGGTATCGACCTCCAAACGCAAGATATGAGTGATGATGGATATATAAGTAGACACCATAGTTGTTTTGCTAAAAATGCAAGGTTAAATCCCTGCAAATTTTGAAACCTAAGTCTTTTCATAGTTTCAGGAACGCAAAATTTATTGTAAACCTTTTTTATTTTGCTTGGTAATCCCACAAAAGTTACATATAGCACTTGTCAATTTATAAGTGACTCTTCGTGGTAGAAAAAAGCATGATATCACATTGGTTTTGGTTACTAATTTAATAAGGGTATGTTTTCCCATTTCAAAAAAAAAAATTTGTCCGACCAAGTATTAATTCGGTTATTTAGTCGGTCTTGGACATAAAAAAATACTTTCTTCTTGAAACCACAATTTTTTTCCCAGAAAGCCCCAAATACGTTCATTTTTCTCCTTCTCTAGTAATACCGATCATTTTTTGTATTTGCTCACGTAAACCATCACTATTCTTCTACCAAAGACAATAAAGGACTTTGAGAAGTTGAGTTCTTGCCCTCATGCTGCCCCATATGTCTTAGGCCTTGATTGTATGGCTTATAGTTGGGCACTAGCATAAAGTAGTATTAGCAGTATGCTGCTCGAGTAGTATGCTCTGATTAATAATCTATGCACTTTGTAGGAAGTCCTCTTTACAGAAGAATAGGTTGTCGTATATATGCAAAGAGTATATGGGACACTGCACGACTAACTGGAGCAATTTTTAACCCGCTAATTCATCTCTCCTATTCTGGTCCATTCTAATGAGAAATAAGAGTTTTAGTACATATAGTGAATAAGAACAAAAATTGAAATTCGCTTTGTCGTAGGCCTCTAGTGGGTTTAATATGTCCCTTTGCCTCTCCATTAATAAGCACGGGGTATGTTATCAAAGAAATGTATACCATCATCTAGTTGACCCATTCTTCGCAAATCCCAGCTTTAGCATCAAGGTTTCTAAGAAACTTTACTCAACTCGAACATATGCTTTACTCATATATGTCTTGATAACCATATATTTTGATTTGCAACTTCGATTTGTGCGTAGTGCATGGAATTTTTATTGCGCGAAAAGGATGTTACCCATGACCAACCTTCCAGCCATAAAGGCATATTGTGTCTCTGAAATTAGGCTCTGGATTCCTCTTTTAAGCAACTGGAAAAGTATATTCGATATTATCTTATAACTTAGGTTATAAAGACTGACCGGATGAAACTTTGTCATCTCTCTTGGTCTTTTTCTCCTCGACAGTACACAAATGTCTGTTTGCTTTAGCTTTGGATCAAAGCTCCCTGTCTTAAAAGATCTCGTCATTCCATAAGCCTTCGGGGCTTTATTTGGATTAGTATTGAAGAGAGCGGTTTTAGTTTCTCCTTCTAAAGAAACTTTACTAGAGATTGATTCATTGCTTGGGATATTTTCACAATAGCAAATTGGAATGATTCTCCAATATTATTAGACTGTGAAGTAGTAAATATATTTTGAAAGTAGTGGATCGATAATCCTTGAGACATCCTCAGTCCAATTTTCGTTTCAATTTTTAAAGGCTATGATCTGATTTTGTGCTCGTCTTTATTTTGTTGTTGTGTTGAGAAACGAATATGCTTCATGCATATATACTTATAACTTGGGATGTCTTGGAACATGAAAAAATGTTATTAACAAAACCAATACAGAAATATTTGTGGTCAAACGAAGAAAGAGTTTAGTAATAATAATGCTATTAATGAATGCAAAAAAAACCTAACATAGTTAAGAAAGTTTTGTTTCCATCTTTCTGTATCGAAAAGTCCATTTTCCCCACTTCCTCTATCTAAGAAAGTAGAACATACAAATAAAACAGAATTTGGATATAAACACCAGCAACAATGACATTTTGGATTTTGTTATAATTTGTATACAAATCAATACGTGCAAGGTTCGTCTTCTAAAATTTCTGCAAACAAAAAAAATTTACAAATTAAAATTTAAAGAGGTATAGTTGGCACGGTATCGTCTTCTAAATCCGTATTGAACGTCCGATAAGTGTCTGATGAATTTGAACCAATAGTCGAGTTTGGTTATTCCGATATATAATATTTTGTTTTTCTTTGGACTCTATCCGGAATTTGGCATAGTACTTTCTTGGGCCTGACCCATAATTCCGAGAGTCATGACCAGATCCAATATCACCCGTTAAACCAACGTATATAAGTAATATATAGTTTGATGGAAAAAGGGTCAATGTGGACCCAAATAATTTGCGTTGTGTCATTTTAGATTTAAATTTTTGTTTATGGCTAATTTAAACCTGAACTTCATATAAATTCAAATCTTATACATGAACTAACATATTTTGTACCGAATTGTATCTTGGCTAAGATTCTGTTAGTCAACATTAACGGAATATTGACTAAAACGACATGTGGGTTAACTGGCTCGATTTTGTTGGCTCAAAACGACATCGTTTCGTAGTTTTAGTAAAATGATGTCGTTTTCATTTAGAAAAAAACTTGAAATCGAATCTCTAATTTGATAAAATAAGATCGTTTTCATTTGAGGATTTATCGAATTAAGGATTCGATTTCAAGTTTTTTCTAAATGAAAACGACATTGTTTTACTAAAACAACGAAACGACATCGTTTTGAGCCAACGAAACCGAGTTAGCTAGCCCACGTGTCGTTTTAGTCAATATTCCGTTAATGTTGACTAACGGAATATTGGTCAATGTACAATTCGGCACAAAAACATGTTGTTCAAGTATAAGATTTGAATTTATTTAGAGTTTATGTTTAAATTAGTCATAGACAAAAGTTCAGGCCTAAAACATCACGACGCAAATTGTTTGGGTCTAAATTGGCCATATACCCATAATTTGATGGTGTTCAACGTGGGACAAAACACTAGACTAATAACAGACGACATGTGAAAACCAATTTTCCAAATGGGGATGGCGTAGTGCGAGACAGAAGGACGAAGATGAACAGAATAATAACAAAATTACATACCTTAAAAGTAGTATAAACTAATATTCGATTAATTAATAAACACGATAATCTAATAACAGTTTCGAATTGGATTGGTTCAAAATATAACACAATTCGATAAAACAATAAAATATTATTTTTCCAGTTCAAATTATATTATATTTTTTAAATCCAAAAACAAAATCAGGTAATTATGAATATTTCGGATCATTTTTAAGTATTTTGGATAGTTTTTAAATATTTTGGGTAACCAAAACCGAATACGATAAAAACTGAACCAAAATTTTAAAATAGCCGAATGGATATTATATTTTTAAAACCAAAAATCTGATAACCTAATTAACCGTTCTGAAATCCGAATGGTTTCTCGAATGTATTGCCTACTCCAAAAATAAATGTGTAACACTTTACATTAGATAAAAAAGCATCTCTTTTGTATATATATTAAAAAGAATCCACTATTTAAGAGATCATTTCGAAAAATTGGATCTACTATATAAATTTTCTTGAATTTCGAAGATAAGTAAATTGACTGATTTCGACAGTTTTTTTTTTTGTCGGCAATTGAAGATTTTATTATCAGAAAGGAAAAGCCTAATAATGAATACAGCAGTCCAATAAAAATAACAACACACAATTAAATCCAAATTAGATATGAAAGTGAAGCCCGAAAATAAGTGTTGCATCATCTTCATCAAAGCCACCGCAATCAAATCGGACCACCACCGGACAACCGTCGTACTCCGATTAATCGCCATTAATCATCCTTGAAGCAACGAGAATCCAGCTCCCTTCCGCCAATCTCAAACCCCCATTAAATTAGCCGCTACAAACCGAATATAGCCTTCAAATCACTTCAAAAATCTTTTGAAAATCTCCTTCTGCAGGGAAGCTCCGTCACCGCTACACCGAACGTTGATGTAGTTTGTGCTCCCTTCGGGGACATCCGATAAAATTGGATCGACAGTTATAGACTACAATCATACGCATTAGAAAAACTATGCAAAATTTATTAATTAATAAATTATATTTAGAGGTTGATGCGATCCTAGCGCGTGGAAAAGCCGGAAAGGAAATTAATAGACATGTGAAAGAAACCGACTTTATGACGATTTCACTAAAATATTATTAATGGTACCGATGGACTTTTGTATAGCTAAGTTTTTTTTTTTTAATAATTGGAACCGTCCGAATTTTTATCATCCGACTAATTTTTTAGGATGAGTGTAATTGTCGAATAGCTCATTTACCGGATTTTCTAATGGACCGAAAGCATGACACCATTTCGACTAACCAAATAAAAGTGAAAGTGTTCACAAAAAAAAACGAACTCAAATTAAAAAATTCATCTCTTTTTTCCCAAACTTTTTTACAACAAAGCCAGTTGTGAGAAACATTTTATTGTATGAGAATTATGGATCACTAGATGGACACATTTAGTACTATCAAGTAACAAAAACAAAAAACAAAAAAAATTAACCAATTGATGGTGGTGTAATAGTAAAAGAGCTTAGAGAAAGAAGATAAATATTTTCAACTTAAGTTCAATTTTCTTTGAAAACACTTTTACCTCTATTTGGTAAATCGAAATATTGTCATGCTTTAAATCCATTAGAAAATCTGGTGAGTAGGCTATTCGACGGCTACACTCATCTTGAAAGATTAGTCGGGTGGTAAAAACTCGGACATTCCCGGTTATATAAATAAATAAAAAATAAAATAAAAACTAAAAAATCCCAAAACATATCTTTTATTGACAAAGTTTCGAAAAAAGAAAAAAAAACAATTTTTATTTTAAGTGAACATAAGCGTACATATACACTTTGTAGCATAATTTTTAAAACAATTTTTCAAATGAAGGAATAAATTAATTTTTCAAATTGTGAATATCCAGTACATGAGAAAGAATTGTATCCTCCATAACAAGCTATAATATTAATTTTCTTTAGAACCAAACAAAAAAACCTATTAAGGACATACAAAAGAAGCCAAACTTATCTCATCCTCATTTTGACGTCCATATCAAGTATCAACCCCGCAACAGCCAAACCCATCACGCCTCTCCACAAATTCAAAATCTGCACAATCGTTCAACCTCCTCATTATCATTATCTTATCACTTATATATATTCAAGTGCGACTTTAATCATAATATAGAGGAAATCTATTCACTAGAAAGAAAATCAAAATTCACTAGATTAAAACATTTTATGTTTTGTTTCCACTACAATCAACGTTTTAAAAGATTTCTTTGTTGACACTATAATAAATAAATAAAAAATAAGAAAGAAAAGGTATTATGAGAAGCATTGTAAACAAAAATATATATGAATATTTTACCACCAAACTAATCTCTCAATGTGGAGAGTAGTTGTCGAGTAGTCGAGTAACCAAGTTTTCTAATATATCTAAATCATGATATAATTTTGCCTAATGTCGCTAATGAAATAGGTGTGATTAGATAATATGGTAAAGTAAAACTTGCTAGTAAACGAAATCGTATTAAAAAGAAGGATTTACCTTGGTGGTAGGTGCTCTTGAAGTGTAGATGATATCAGGGAGATAACCCTGTAAACCGACATTGTAAACCGGCTTACCATCGGGGTAAAATAATCCGTAATTCCTCTCGGAGGTGGGACCAGGTTTAAGATTCTCATTGAAAAGAGCAAAAACGTAAACATCAATGGGAACAGATTGCTTGGCCGGAGTTCCTTTCCTCTGCTGAATCAACCGGAGCAGATTCCCGTTATATAGCGCCGCGTTCTCCGGCGAAGCTCCGATCTCGTTCTCGTCTCCTTTAGATGGCCAGCCGGTCTCCGAAACCCGAATCTCGATGTCGGTGTGTCCCATGGTTTTAATAGCAGAGTAAAGCGCATCGACTTGAGCAAACAACATATTGTCGTAATGGAGATTAGTGTTTGGATCAACCATCCCTTGATTTGGTTGGAACAAAACGTATTCTAGTGGAATCTCTTTAGGACTGTCTTTGTAAGCGAAGAAAGGATAAGCGTTGATCAAGAATGGAGATTTGATCTCAGAGTGGAAATCAAGAAGTGGTCGGAGATACTGAATGAACTCTTCTTTGAATGATCCTGAAGAAGGAGGATACGATGTTTGAAGAATATCGAGAGAATGAGCAGAAGTGACCATGACTTGTCGGTCTAATCCGAGATTGACTAGAGCAGAGTAAACTGATCTCATCGCTGGTAATAGATTCTCGATCAAGCCACGATCGTTAGTTTTAAAGATTTCGTTTCCAACAACAATCGAGGTTATACGAGTTTTCGATATGTGTGGTTGAAGTCGTTGTTGGATCCAAGTCTGAGCTTTGGTTGGATCTTTAGACATATTTTGGAGGAACTCGTTACCTAACCCGATCATGAAGTCGACTTGTGAATTAGAGAAGGAAAAGAGAACGTTTGGATCTGCGTCGTAGAGTTTCACTCTCGTGATGTTTAGAGACCGGAGGAGTACGGCGACTCTTGCCGGAGACGGTAGGTTGTTAGCGATTTGACCGTAGTTGATGCCTACTCCTTGGCCCTTAACTCGAACCAAACTTGAGAGAGTAAGAAAGAGGAGAACAAATCTGAACAAGGCCATGGCTCGCATGTGAACTTTTCAGTTTTGTTTTTGGTGTATTTAATATAACACAGACACACGGTGGGCTCTTCTTCTTCTTCTTCTTCTTCTTCGTCCTCGCTTTCAAACCATGTGTCTCTCACCAAATATATTTATATAATTTTTAAACTTTGCCTTTTCAACTAGAAAAACTTTTATATAATGGAAATAAAGAATATACTCGTTTAGTAATTTTTCCATTTATGCTGATTACTTTATGGCCTTTACAACTCAAACGTTACGATTTAGGCAAGTTTCCTTGTATTACATACATGTATATGAAGGACGAATAAGTAGGTTTGATTTATGGATACGAATAAATCTAAGCTGTTCTACCTTCCATTTCTTGAATATTCTAATGTCTAATACTTATGGCATTAACTTATTATTCCATAAATGTATGTAATACAAGGAAAGTAGCCTAAATCGTAATGCTTGAGCTGTAAAGGCCATAACAGCAATACAGAGCTTAAGTTTGATTTATGGATACAAATAAATTTAAGTTGTTCTACCTTCCATTTCTTGAATATTCTAATGTCGAATACTCATGGTTATATATTAAATTATAGACATCAACGAAACGTCACTTGTAATGATTGCTTTTTTTTGGCCAAAGTACGTTGAATTTTGACTAATTAGAAAAACTGTTACTTTCTCTATTTTAATTGTCATTTTCGAGTTTTTTACATAAATTAAAAAAATAATTAAATTTTCTGTTTTATCTCTAATTAATGCATTATTTTATTTGATATATGTAGTTAATAAGCTTAAAAGTAAAAATAAAAAAATTGGTAACAATTATGCATTGAAATTGCAGAATAACAAGTAATATGAAACAAAAAAATAAGTGTAGAATAACAACTAATATGAAACAGATGGAATACGTTTTTTAAAACAAAATAATTTATTTTGAGTTTAGCGAAAAGTCTTGTACCACATCTTTAGTTTAGATAATTTTTTTAGTTTTATTGACGAAATTAGTCTTTGGATTTAATTAAAGAGATATTTGGGCATGAATTAACAATGACCCAAATAATTAAGAAGATATAAGACCATTGGTGATTGATCCTCGTCTTGGATAGCACATCTTATTATCCACGATGATCGATCAAGAGCTGTGTGCCAGACAAAAAGTTATACTTCAACAGCATCCAAAGACGACGCACGGAGCCCAATTTCTCGTATCTAGAATACAGGGCAGGTATGAAATATATTTTTTAGGACGCTAAGATTAAATTCTTTCAAATACTTTAATTTAAATATTTGTTTAGAAGATAAAAACTCATATTTTGCGTGTTAGGATAAAAAAGCAAATGGACCACACTCGGAAAACGATTAAAGCACCAAAGAACAAATTGAAGGGAGCATTTATGTATCATATATACGATATTTTACCTATTTTTATATTATTTTTAATATGTTTTTAATAAAAAAATGAATTGTTTTTGGACTTAACATGCTTTTTTTTAGCATTTTCGTGGGTTTTGAAGTCAATATAGGTTTTTGAAACATTTTTTACCTTAAAGTAGTGAAATCAGCCTCTTCAAGGAAAGACAAATCCTGACGGTCTGATGTTTCGTTACAGATGAAAAAGTTTCCACCTTTAGATCAAGCTTATATTTTACCACGCGATAAAGGATGATCTCAGCTTCAAAATGAATATTCGATTACCACAATCCGACGGTTAGATTTTGAGATATCATCAATCTACTTAAACGTGTTCGAGTAAAAATCAAGCTAAAAGCGGTTCAAGGATATTCACCAGTGATCGACCGGACGTCAGAGACGATTGATCAGATGAAAACTCACTATTTTTTTTACGGAAAGACGCATTTACACGGTGATTGACCGATCACCAAATCCAAGGAAATTGAGAATTTTCTTTTTTTCGACGTTATCTCCAAATCTTCTAGGGTTTTACCCTAAAACCGACGTATTCCCTATAAAAAGACAAGGAGCAGCCACGACCTTCATCATCACCTACACCACGCTCACCACCAACATCTCTCCAAAGCTCTTAGTTCTTCACAAGTTCTAAAGGCATTCATCTCTTTCTACTTGTTACTTTGTTTGTTTGGATTTTGGAAGAAGGATTTTCACCCTCTTTTTAACCCTTAGAGAAGTTTCCCGAACTCTCTTTCTATTGTTCTTAATGAATACAAGTATTTTTATGAATTGCTTTGCTATGTGTGAATAGTTCTCTTGTTGGGTTCTAGGGGAACCCATTCAAAGGGTTTTCATGGTTCGATAGATAGGATTTATGAACTAGGGTGACACTTTTGTTAGATTATACCTTCATCTTGATCCGTGCTTATTACATGTTTTAGAGATTGATCACCTTGAAACTGATCATAGATAAAGTATAAAGTTTTAACTGTTCCATTACTTGTCTGAAAAAAGGTTTGATGACTTTGATTCTTTAGGCTGCGAAAGCTAGACTTATAGGATTGAATGAACAATTGAACGAGTTTACACTTGCATTAGAACATAGTCTTTTTCGTTGCAAGAGTTGATTGATAGGACTTATTCGAATTAGTAGCTAATAATTGCGAGAGCCTGCTTAGATTGATATGAATAGTTCAAACTATGAAACTCTGAGAATTCCCGAACGTCCAACGCTTTTTTATATTGTTTTAAAACCGAATTTGATTATCATTTGATCACTCTCAAAAACCATGTTGACCTAGCGTAGTTCTTAGTTTAATTCTCTGTGGATTTGATCCCTAAGTGCTACGATCGATTAGTTTTGCACTTGCAGCCTAGGTTGTTTTACAATGGATAAAACTAGATTTACCTTGTCACAGACCCGTCGCAACAAACGCTATCAAGGGTACATGATAGTGATGCAAAACCGTATTGTCGGCCAACTGGCATAAAAAGACAAGGATGTTAAGTGAAATGCACTCAAGTGAATCAAGCCGAGTCAAGCCCGATAATTCATAACCGACCCAGCTAAAGATGTGAAACCTCGTATCCATGCCCGAACATGTAAATTGTATAAATACTCCCCAACTTTCCTTCAAAAGGATCTAAATATCTCTCTAAAAAATCCTATATTGAGCACATTTATCTAAAAACTAATGCTCAATCCTTTAAGTTCTTAGTTTCATTTTGGTTGTTTAGGGCCATATTCTCTTCGGATTCTTACCAGACTTCTTTTTTTCGATCGTTCCTTGACCGGATTCTCTCTAAATACTTTGTTTTCCCACTCTACTCACCATAAATTTCTTACTTTAAATGTTCTCGTACATCGTTAACCATCCCTTGCTCGGCCATGTGTTACTCTTTTTAAGACATTTTTTTTTCTTGCTCTCAACGACTCCTCGTGGTCTCATCTCTTCTCTTTATTTTGCTATTTTCTGATTTGAACGTCAGAGAAACGTTAGAAAATATCTTTGAATAGTGTTTTTCTAGCTTTCAAGTGTTTGTTTTTTTGCGCAGGAGCTTGTCCCCTCAGTGATCGTTCCATGGGATTAAAAATATTCGAAACAATTGGGCGCTAAAAGGAGAGAGGGGATCAATGCTCTACTAAAATCGATAGTTACAACCATATTTCGTACGACATCTCATATGTGAACAAACTCCCACAAAGATGTAACCATGGTTAGCGTTTATTAACGCCATGCGCCACTGATGTCTAGGATGGCTCAAGAACAAGAAAACATCTGCCAAAATCAGATATAGTCAAATTCTTGGACGTTGTCGCTAGACCCTTTGGCAAACTTTATTAGAAAACTACCAACTCCACGAGCAACTAAAAGAGGTATTGGGGGCAGAGAGGAGTGTATGGAGGGGTCCTGCATGTGGATATCCCTCCTAAACCCATATGTTTAAGGACTAGACCGGTAAAGTGATGAGATAATGGAGTAATCTGAGACGTCCGAGCTACAATGGGGAGCATTATGGAGGGAAGGTCCTAGAAGTTTGTCTAATAGAAGTGCCCCCTCCCAAATCATCACCATCTTCAAACCAATGAGTCCCACGCAGTCTAGAGACAGAAAATTTATATCATACCATAAAGATTGGAAGGTCGTCATATAAGAGTCCTACGTATGGTCGTCATAAAGATTGGAAGGTCGTCAGAAAATTTATATCATACCATATGTCTGATCCTTTCACCCATCATACATATGGCCATAAGGATCACACTCACGTAGTGGAAAAGAAAACGAGGTTATAGTGGAAGATAAAGAGAGCGTCAAGAAAAAAAAAAAGATCATCGCAAGACTAAACGAAAAGTAGCGATGGACCACTTGGATAGAGTAAAAGGTTTCTTGCAAGGATATAAGAAAATGATCTGAATCTCTCTTAAAAAACCATAGACTAAACCTATTTTTCTTAAGACTTAAACTTAATTGTTTTAGTTTTAAGTCTCATTCTAGTGGATTGGAACCATAGTCTGTTATGAATTCTTACCAAATTTGGTCGTTCCTTGATACACCACGGACCATTCTCTGCTCGGCCTAAACTTATTCTTTTCTGTCTCTTTCACGCTTTCTGACCTTTTGATTTAACTTAAATCTCTAAGTTCTTAGAATATCTCCATTAAGGCATTTCCATGAGATTCTCAAAATACTATAAAATAGTAATATTACTAATCTATTATAAAAGCAATAATAAAATATATTTGAGTATCTCAAAACTTGAAAAATCCACTAAAAAATATCTCATTTGAAAAATTCTTAAATGGATCTCTCAAATTTTAAAATACACAAACATATTTATTTATTTATTTTATGTTATTATAACATTTAATATTTTATAATATTTTAAGAATTCCATTGAGATATCTACAATGAAGATGATGCTTGCTTGCCGTTAGATATTGTCTCTTTTAAAATATCAGGAGATTTTGCCGTTAGCTATTGTCTCTTTTAAAATATCAAAATTGGTATTGGGAATGGGAATGGGAACGGTCAACTTAAAATTCTTCCCCACCGGTCTTCAAATCAAACACTCCAAACCACTCTGGCGGCTTGAATAAAAAAACAACTTTCACGATTCACACGTACGTATCTCTACATTTTCTAGTTTCTTAATATAATGATCAAGTTGTAATTGCAGATGATCAAGTTGTAATTGCATTTTTTTTTCTTCTTTTGAAAAAGTATATTTGCATATTAGATCCGAAAAAAACAAAGCCACCGGTTGAGCGAATCGTATGATTATAGCGTTTTACTAATTGTTTTTGTTTCGATTTTTCACCAATATCCACAACTTAACCTAAAATTATCGAAGAATATTATCACGTGGCGAAAATTATTACTTGAAACTTAAGAAATCCCGCAAAAGTACGGATCAATATTTAAAAGCTTATAAGCGAGCTGGATAACAAAACTGCATAAAACTCTCAACTGTTCGACATCCGTAAGAGCATAAGAACTTAAAATAATAATAAGGTTTCAAGTAATCGTTAGAGAAAGCCATGCTCATAAGTTTCCTAAACGAGAACAAAAGAAGATGATGAGGTCGTTCTCTGGACAACCTCCTTAGCTTTGGTCTTGGCTTGATACTGGAATCTCGTAACTCCTTCCTCACTTCTTTCTGTAGTCGTTGTACTTGTAACTGCAATTAGCTTATCCACTAAAACTATAACTAATTGAAGATATGGTTAAGTGTCCATGTACTTGCAACATTTTACCACTATTCCACGATCTCGATTTCAGTCAGCTTGTTACCTTGACGACCTCCGTGATTTTGATGAGCTCGACCTTGTCCTCATTCTTCACGGTGGTCAAACACAAACAAGAAATAGTTGTCTTTTGGTGAACGACCGGGAAAAGGAAACGAGAATAGACATAAACCAAGTTGAATTTAAGAAGCAAAACTTTAATAAGGTTTAGATCCATGGTGTGGTGAATTATATTACGCTATAAGAAGAGATTTTTCCCTTATGTTGCAGTAAGCGACTTCACTTTTCTACACAATGCAGATAACAAAAACTACCAACTCGATAGAGTGAATATTATGTGCAATCAGCACAAGTTGTGCCTTGTTTTGCTTGATGAAGTAAGTCACGTGGTTGAGTCCATACTTCACGACGATAAGTTTTTAGCTTCGTAAGGCTTTTTGGCTTCAGAAGGAATTCCCAATGTTCCGACTTGGCTTGAGCCTTTTTTAAAAGGTGGTCTTTCTTTGTGGCGTTGTTCTCTAGCCTATAAAAGAAAATTTTCAATACGCTGGTTAATTCATGATACATTAACAAACATATAGATTTCTAATAAGTGATAACCATAACAAAGAGAGTGACTCATAAGAGTATTACGAAGGTTCTTTTCAGAGTCTTGGGGAACTGGGTAAGAGCTTGTGGAACCTGGATACTTCAATCTTTGCTTAAGGATACAATTATGTCTTTTAGGCAAAGCTCCACCCAATACCGAATTGCTTTGGCTATCTCTCAAACAGGACTCGTAACTTTTGCCTAAAAAACCACAATTCTCTTTGAGAACATTAAACAATGCTAGTGGTTAAGGAAAACAATGCAAGTTTTCTTTTTGGTAGCTACTTTTACTCCTTTTTGGGTGCCTAATAAAAACAAACAGATGAAACAAACAGTGATAAGCATCAAAAAGAAAACCCAACATGGTTCATATATGAATATCATAGGTAGAAGAAGACATACTAATTTATAACAGAATCATATATATATGCATAGGTTTATGGATGTACAAAGAATATTAGACAACAACATAAACAAAATTGTTGAAACAAAGGGACAATCTTTGATTCATAGACATTAAATTTTAGTTCCCAAAGTAATCAATACAATTTTAAACTGATGGATTTCTCATGTAACAAAAATCGCATGAAGAATATCAGTAAACAACGATTGAAATCAATCTATTGAAATAACAACAACAACCCAAGAGCCTGACGAAGATCTATTATTATTTCAGAAACCGAACACTCATACACTTCTACAATCCCTAGGCTAGTACGGAAAAAGAGATGTAATAACCCAAGATCCATTTTAGAAGCATCAACTGCGCACATGACATTGACTCTAAGCATTGTCCATTATTATTTATAAAAAATAATAATAATAATAATATGATTTGTTTATTTTCTCGGCATTTTCTAGTTATAAGACCGGGGGTAACACACGTACGGCTCCTTAGTTATCAAACGTGTGAACCCTCTCCAACCAATTTTTTTAGTGCACGGTAATATTCAAGAAAACACTATATATTAGGATTAAAATTATTATCCGAAAATCGATCCAGATCCGGATTCGATCCGCTCCAAAATTTAGGATATCCGGATAGGTTGGATCCAGATCCGAATAATAAATTATAAGATCCGGACTGCCCGGATACGATTCTGGATAATAGAAATTTTTGAAAGTGGATATCCGAATCCGGGATATTAATTACATAGTTCTCATTTTAATCTTTTGAATTCTAAATATAAACTATTTATACATAAAACCCAATACAAAATAAGACCCAATATCAAGATTCAGTTAACAAATCAAAATAATGTGAAACCCCACTTAATTGATCAAAATATCTCTTACTTCTTGTCGGTTCACAACTTCACAGACTTTCCACCGACAATCTCCAAAACCCTAGACAGAAAGAGTTACAATCCCATCTTTCACCCGTGAATCTCTTCTCTACCCAGCCGTGGTTTCGGCTCTATCGTGGCCCTCTCTTGTGTGTGAAGGTAAATTTTGGGTTCATCGAAGACATTCTTTCTTGAATAGGTTGAGAGAGATAGTGGATAAGCGTATATATATATGATTTGGCTAAAAATATAATTGGTTTGTCTTCTCTGTATTTTATTTTGGCTTCACTCTCAATGTTCCATCTCTTGTTTTATATATGATTTGACTAAAAATATATATATTTACTAGTAATCATGTAGAAGAACCAATAAAATATGATTAAGCTCATGTTGTATGATATTTTCTATTTCAGATTATGTGGGAAGAGTATGAAGGAAGAATAAGAAGGCTAATGGTAAATGTACTTCAAAAACATCTTTTGAATCTGTTGAATCTTTATGTTTATGTATTACAACCTTTAAACGTTGTCTTTTTTTTTGGTGGGTGGACGGGAGAAAGTCTCCCTATCCGATTTATTAAAGAAACTTTAAGCAAAAAACTACAACCAGATGTGCGTCGGATACACAGAACCTCGCTCATCCTCAACTAAAATCGACTCAACAACATTCGGAAGTGGATTAAACAAATGAAAACCCAGCGGTAAAGTAAACGCATAATTAACTAATCCATCGGCTAGATGATTAGCCTCTCTATACGCATGAGAAATGTGGATGGTCCAGTCCTTTGATAAAAAGCCGTGGCACAGTCGTACCAGGAAAGACAGGGGATGCGCGTCATCGATCCCTGTTCGTAAGTAACCCACTATAACTTCTGAATCCACCTCAAGTTCTACCCGTGAAAACTTTCGCTCCCATGCAACATACAACCCATAGTATACTCCCCCAGAGTTGGGCAAGTGGAGCTGAACACACCCCTATGTTAACCGCAAAACCACCTTTCCAAGCACCGTCCTGGTCTCTAATAACACCGCCGGCTGTTGCTACCCCGGGGTTACCTCTTGAAGCTCCATCAGTATTAAGTTTAACCCAATCACTCCCCGGAGGTTTCCATGCGATCATCCTCTCCACTCTCTCCGCTTGTACATTCCGAGATCCGTTTCTTCCATTCGCCTCTAATACCTCTTTCCCTATCTCTTTGATGAACTTCACACGGTCTCGACACAATTTATTTTCCCCAAAGACATTACCACATCTCCACTTCCAAGCCCACCAAACTGCCATCGTAAATAGAGTCGGCCACCCGATATCCGTTGCATTTGTTTCTCCTTGCATATTTTCATAAACCCACTCAAGTAAGGACTTACCAAAAAATTCTCTTTGTCGATTATGTGGCACAATACGACGCCAAATACCAGCCATAGCCGGACAGTCTCGAAGAATATGAATAATGGTTTCCACTCCTCCCTTGCATACTTGGCATACGTTCGATTCACATAAGTGTCTTCGGTGTCTCTCTGCGTTTGTCATTAGCGCTTGCTTACCCACTAACCATAGAAAGAGACGAACTCTCTCCGGTGCCACCACATGCCATATTCGGTGAAAGAATTGTTTCATGTCTTGCCTTGGTGTGGAATCTTTAATAATTAGTTCATATGCCGATCGAACTGTGAATGTACCATCCGGATTCTCCCCCCCCAAGACAGTCTATCCCTTGCACCAGTCACGTTATCAACCACAATCGCTTTTAGCTTCAATTTGGTTCTCTCAGATATGAATGGAACGATGCTTGCATAATCCCAGCCCGAACCGTGTATCCAAAGATCACTCACCCTCTGTTGCTTTTGTTCCTCTGTTATTACTCCCTCTGCCTCTTCCGCTAACGTTGAGTTGTGGACCCACTTATCCATCCAGAAATTAATATTTTGACCATTTCCAATCACCCAACTCTGTCCCAACATCACAACGTCCTTAAGTCCCATTACCACACTTTTCCAGGTTGACGACCAAGAGCTTTTAGTTGCAGCCGTCCAAAACTCGTCTCTCAGGTTAGTGATCTTATACTTCTTTGTCAGGACTCGTATCCAAAGTTTATCTCCTTCATTCAATAGTCTCCAACCAACCTTTGATAATAGAGCTTTATTCATACTCTTTGCATCTCGAATTCCTAAACCTCCTGATGCTTTCGGTAGACACACTTGTTTCCACGCCACTAGATGTTGCTTCCTTTTCTCAACCGTGTTTCCCCACAAGAATGATCGCGATATTCTATCCAAGCTTGCTAGCGTGGATTGTGGGAGTAATATCGTACTCATTGAATGTATCGGTATAGATGACAACACGGCTTTCGTTAGAGTTAATCTTCCGGCAAAACTTAAACATCTCCCCTTCCAACCTGACAGCCTCGATGACACTTTCTCAAGAATCTCACTAAAGGTTTCTTTATTAATTCTTTTGTGTAATATTGGCATTCCAAGGTATGTACCAAGATCCTTTGTCGCTTTAATCCCGCTTTCATCGCTAATATTCTTCTCTAGGTCACGCGAGACATTTCTCGAAAAAAAGATTTTTGACTTCTCGAGACTCACTTTTTGTCCGGAGGCCGTACAAAAATTCTCCAACACTCCACGAATCATTCTTATCTGAGAAACCGACGCCTCTGCAAAAAGTATTAGATCATCCGCAAAACATATATGTGACAATTCCAGTCCTCCTCGCGATAATCTGATCGGTTTCCACTTTTTCTGATTAATCGCCAACTCAATTTGATGACATAACCTTTCCATACAAAGCACAAATAAGTACGGAGATAACGGATCTCCTTGGCGAATTCCACGTGATTGCTTAACCGGTATAGTCTTCTCGCCGTTTAGTAGCACAGTCATTGAAGGATCCACCACGCAAGTCATAATCCATTTGATCCATACCTCCGATAAACCGGTGGCTATAAGCGTATCCTCTAGAAAATCCCATCTTATCCGATCGTATGCCTTTTCTAAATCAAGTTTCAAAAGCATCCAACCTTTTCTCCCTTGTTTTCTTCTCATCGAATGGACCGCCTCTTGCACAACCACAATATTATCCGTGCTTAGTCGACCCGGTATAAAACTCGATTGCGCTGGACCAACAAGCTTTGGCATCACAGCTTTTAATCTCAGCATCATAGTCTTTGTAATTGTTTTAAACAAAACATTGCACAAACTAATCGGTCGGTATTGCGTTATTTTCTCCGGTTTTGCCACCTTAGCGATCAAAACGACTAGTGCATCATTTAACTCCTCTGGAACACTGCCGGTTTCAAAAAAAATTCATGACAAATTGAATCACCGATTCTCCCACTGTATCCCAACATTTATGGTAAAAAATTTGTTAGAATCCATCCGGTCCCGGGCTTTTAAAACCTCCCATACTTCGTGTTGCTGTTTCGATCTCAAGAGGTGTGAAAGTCTTCGTATACCTTTAAACGTTGTCTTGTAACAGTATTATCATATTTTGGGTGGAAAATTAGGTATTTATGACTTTATGATTTTGTTATTTATAACGCGGATCGAATCCGGATATCCGATTTTTTCATGGATCTTCGAAATTCGAATATCCGAGCTTCTCGGATACGATTCCGGATAGTGATATCACGGATCCGGGGATTTCGGATACTGTGAATTTTCCGGATATCCGGATCCGTCTCAGACCTACTATATATATATAAGATTCATGTTTTATATATAGTACCCCGGTTCTAAAACGGAGTTTTATCAAAATCGACCAAAAACGGGGAAAACGTAAGAAAAACTTGTTTTTGAATTCATTATTATTCTAAAATTGAGTGTTTAGGCCAAAATATTAAAAAATGAAAGAGAAGTCACGCAGGAGTTTAAAAACTGATGAAATGGCCAAGAGATAGGTTTAAGGTACAAAGTGGAATAGTCCACTTTACTTTTCATTAAATTTTAGATGAAAAATACAAAAAAAAAAAACGCTGGCTGGTTACTTGAACTCGGTACCCCTTCCACAAAGAAATCCTCTGCACAACTACGTCAAGCGAAGTTTCTTGCCATGTGGTAATTTAAATTGTATATAAATCTAAATAAGCTAGAATAGTCTATAACTAATCCCTGATTGATCTCTGGATAATATCTGATTTATTGACTCGGCGTAGTTTTATCCAACCGTTCCATTAACGGCTAGCGAGTTTTTGAACTTGCGCAAACAGCAGCAGCACTAGGAGGAAGGATTTTAGCTTAAAGGAGTCATATACATAACTCTAATGATGAACATGTTAGTAGCATCATCCTCTTCTGATACTTCACTTCCCATATCTCTCAAAGTTTAGGTTTATTATGGTGGTAAACTTTTGAAACGATTAAAAGAGGAACCCATAAATGTAGGAGAACAAAGACTTGTTACTCATTGTTAGTAAAGCTAAACAACAACTACACAAAATGAAGACTATCAGCTCGCGCTGCATCATGTGTAAATATCGAAAAAGTAGAGCCTAAAGTTAATTTATTAATCTTATGGTTTTACGATGTTCTTGGAAAGTTTTGAGGTAACTGTATTGATCTTGACAAAGAAAGCAGGTGTTAAAATATTTTTTTTTTCTGGGTTAAATCTCAAGATAAATTGACGAGGTCCCAATCAGATGATCGTAAATCTTCCTAGCCTAATCTCTCATTTGGTAGATAAGTTTCTTCTTCAAATTCCAACAAAAAAATGGTTTTAAAACTACATACTTAAACAACGACATGTATGACATTGTGGTGTTTAGGCCTGGGCAAAATATCTGGACCTGAAAAATCGAATCGAACCAAAATCGATCTGAATTAAGATATATCGAACCGAATCAGAACCAACACAAATACACGAATGGGACCTACATCACTAAACTTGAAAACCGGAAGCGAACCAAACGAACCGAAAACAAAATGAATACCCAAAAATATATGAAATACAAGTATATACTCAAAAAGATCATCTGTGGGTGCAAATGGTAACGGCTGAATCTGGCTGAATTGCGGAATCTGGTTAAATTTTTGGTGATTTTTTGCAGAATCTGGCAGAAAAACTATAAATTCAAATGGTAACAGCTGAATGTTGCAGAATCTGGCAGAACTAATTTTTATTAATTAATTAATTAAGCTTATAAATATTAATTTAACAACTCTTTTTCAAATTTAAATTGTTTTATGTTTATTAATGTGTTAAATTTCAAAAAACAATAATAATTTTTTTATTAAATTAGCTTCTAAACCTAATTTATTTTATCAATATTTTTTACTCTTTATTATTTTTTAACAAATTTTACAAAGACTTTTTACTATTTACCAATAAAATAAATAAAAACTATTTAGCATTATTTATTTATAATATTAGCAATGTATTAAACAAAGAAAATAAATATTCAACGTTTAAAAAAACCATACAAATTAGAAATACATTATTCTTAAATATATATATATATATATATTAATAATTCACTAATGTATATATATATATATATTAATAATTCACTAATGATAGTCATCCCATAATTGTTGTTTGATTCCCTCTCGTATAGTCTGCATATAGGCTCCATCGGTTGTTTCTTCTTGTTCTTGCAAGATATTTGTTTCTACATATTCTCCATCTTCCTCGTTGTTACCAAGTTGTTCTCCAGGGATTGTGTTACCATGCAAAGCATTATCAAAGTCAAAGTCAGGAATGTGAGAAAGACAAATGAAGTTATGCAATCCAGCTGTGGTTATGATTATTTTGTTTTGTGTTTCGACGTCGTATCTTGGAAATTCTGATAAAATCCTCTATTTTTTTTCCAAACTCCGAATGTTCGTTCGATCACTGAACAAAGTGAAGAATGCCAAACAACTCCTTTTCATCTCTAGGGGGGAGCCATCTTGAAACTGTGGCAAATGATACCTCTAACCTCTATATATGGAGCTAAAAATCTTCTTGTGTTAGCGTAGCCAAAATCTACAAGATAATACTTCAAAGGCGGTGGAGTTGAAAAAGTCAGATCACGCTCCATTGCGTAAGACAAAACTCTAGCATCATGTAATGATCTAGGACATCCTACAAATATGTAAGTGAATAACATATCATAGTTGCATATGGCCAAAACATTAAGGCTTGTCTCTGAATGCCTGTTATAAAAACAAGTCATCTCTGCACAAGTAACCATAACCGTACAGTGAGTGCCATCCATTGCACCAATGAATCCATTAAAATAAGGCCAATAATGATTGTTATCTTGTAGACCTCGAGGTACTTGACGAAGTTGCTCTGGTGATTGTCTTCTTAGTAATCTAGCAGATAGTTTTGTGCATGCTTTTAGACATTCTTTAAACTTGCATCCAACAGTCTCTTGTGCGCGTTCGAATAAGAGTCCAACTGAATGTTGTGTCATGTTATGACGACATATCACGAGAAACATGCCACAGTTTCTTCCACCGATATGTTTTTTGTGCTTCTTACTCCAAAGTCTGTGCGTAATCTCTCACATAAACGTGTGAACACTTCTATGCGCATCCTCAAAAGATGTAAGCAATCCCTTCTATAATTATAAATTCTTTTCTCAATGTTGCACCATCCTAAACCCCATTCATACCCCATTGGTTTTCGATTATAATATTTCTTATAGTAATCTATCAAAGGTCTGAAGAGCGCTTCCATGATATCCATGTGCTCCAAAAAAATTAGTTTAAGTAGCTCATCCTCTGTCAGATTTTGTAATCCACGTGAATATAACTGGATAATGCGAGGAACCTGAACCAAAATAAAAATTCATTACTTAACAATTAAAGAAATACAAAAATATGGATAATGCGAAGAAGCTGAACAAAAATATAAATTTGTTATTTCACATTACAAAACAAGAGAATAAATAACTTATTTATCTCCATTATTATTGTTGCTTCCAAATGTACGATTAAAGTCTGAAAGATTGAAACGTTTGAGTAACTTAGCAGCAGACGATGTCCTAAATTGTGGGTTGGAGTTTGAAACTTGAAATCCTTCTCTTCTTCTAAATTGGTTCGGAGAGCCCAAACTAACAAATTATGAATACCCTCCTACGTTTGAAGTACCATCAACACTAGAATTCGAAGTGCCTCCAATGTTTGAGAATCCAACATTATTGAACTGTGCAAACCCTCTTACGCTTGGAGAACCAGATCCACTACAAAATGATCCTCTACTACTTGGTCCACTAGAGGCACTGTGGGAGTCGAAACTAGCACAATTAGATTTGTAAGGTTTTTGAGAGGAGACAGAGATTTCTATGCGAAGCTACAAAACGATGAGCAAAGAGATGTATGTTATTGCTGTAAAAGTGTTTGTGAACAAAGTTGCGGATACCCCTTTCGAGGGTTTGTACATCCCTAAGTCGGCTAAGTCCTTTCCTCAGAGATATCTTCCTTTTTCTAAGTCTTCGCGGATTCTCTTTGTCACTACATCGGTTGTAACGAAGCGGGCTTATTGCGCGGGAAGCCCTCTGGTCTTCGTCGTTATCCTGGCAAGTCTTCAGTAGCCAATGACTTCGCGAGCAGTAATGTCATCGCGGGCAGAGAAGACGTCGAGGGTAGATAAGACTTTGCGAGCAGCGATGACGTCCCGGGCAGAGAGGACGTCGCAGCGCAGAGAAGACTTCGTGAGCAGCGATGACATCGCAGGCAGAGAAGCCGTCGCTGAGAGCCAGACATCTCTGGCATTACCACGAGTAGAGATAACTTAGAAGGCTTCCCTCGCAGCACGGAGAAGACTCAGAAAAGGAGAGTTGCTTCATCCTCTTGTTAGGAAATGACTTAGGGGAACCGCGTAACATCTCGTATGTTAGCGCGATTTCGTGTTTATTCGCTGCACTTGCATAACTTTGGACTCCAACATTGAGCGGGTGAAATCCGACCCCAACAGTTAGCCCCCCAGCTCGGTAGTGTTAGCGATAATTGTATCAAGTTTGAGACTATTAAATTCCGACGTTGTCATCCAAAGTTATGATGTTTCTGTTAGCGTGGTGCTGTTGGCTGGGGCCGTTAGTGTATGGTTACTCTGTAAATGCAGCGCTTCGACTGCTAAAGCCGTCACCGCTGTAATAGAAGACGAAAGTTACCTATTTATTTTGTGTTGGAGATTTCAAGACTCCATGTGTCTACGAAGATTTTAAGACTTGGTGTTCTGATAACAGATGTCAACGACGCCTTCAGAACCCGGGAAATGATTTCCGGGAGTGATTATGTAGTTGGGAAGTCCAGGACCCGCAAGTGGAATGGGAAGAAGAATTTTTTTTTTCTCTTCTCTTCCTCTTTTCTCTTTTCTTTTCTTCTTCTCTTCTCCTCTCTTCCTCTTTTCTCTTTCGCCGCCGCCGCCGTCTACGCATTTTCCGGTGCCACCATCGCCCATCTCCTTTGGTGAGTTTCCTTGTCACTTCCCTCTTAGATTTCCATTGTTCCTTTTGAGAATTCCACCATTGTAGATCTTGATTTATATGGCGAATAAGCTTTGATTGTGTTTGATTGCTTGAAGGAAACTCTTGAACCTTTAGTCTTTATTGCCCAACAAGCTTCAATTTGTTGATAGAATAAGCTTTGCCTTGTGAATCCTAAATTTTTAGATCTAGGTTTGTAGGAAGAAGAAACTTTGCCTAGCAACTTGTAGCAAACCCTAGATTTTTGATCTTTGTTGGGAATTGATGTAGGTAATTTGGAGGTTATGGATAAGACAAACTTTTGCTTGGTCAGAGGGGTCGAACCCGATGTCTCGTGGGCGACGGACCGCGATACCGATGTCTCGCGGGCAACAGAACACGACGCCGATGTCACGCGGGTGATGGGCGAGGACGCCGATGTCCCGCGCTCTTTGGACCGTGTCGCCGAAGTCACGCAAGCATCGGGTCGTGTCATCGAGGTTTTGCACTCTTCGGACCGTGTCGTCGAAGTCACGCGAGCGTCGGGTCGTGTCAACGAGGTCTCGCACTCTTCGGACCGTATCCCCGAGGTCACACGAGCATCGGGTCGTGTCACCGATGTCACACGAGTGTAGGGTCGTGTTACCGATGTCTCGCGCTCTTCGGATCGTGTCACCGATGTCCCACACTCTTTGGACCGTGTCGCCGAGGTCACACGAGCGTCGGGTCATGTCGCTGATGTCTCCAGAGTCCCGGCGAGGCTTACTGGCGATGATGACTCGAGGACCCGAAGCGAGGATGTCAATGCCCTGCTCTGTCTGGACTACTTCTGCCTGGTGGTGCTGATGCATCGCTGTCGTCGCCTTCTGTTTCTTCGCTCAACTCGCGAGCTTCTAGCGTGGAGAGGGATGATGAGGTTGCACTTGTTGAGGTTGAGCAAGTGAGAACGGCTAAGAAAAAGCGTAAGGCTCTGATTCGACCAGACCCTCCTGGATCTTCTCTTTCAGATGCGGAGTCGCTGCGACTTCTCCGGTGGAGATGTGGGATCGCAGAGGAGATCATGTTGATTGCCCCAGCTTTATTGATAGAGCCGATGCCCCGCCTCTAGGGTACTTTACACTTTACGAGAACTTTTTTGACCAGTGCTTGCTCCATTTTTTGGTGCCTGAATGCCTTCTTCATTTTCTAGCGGCGAACAAGGTCTTCCTTGCTCAAGTTAATCCGAGAGGCCTCAGACATCTCATTGGCGTCTATGTGCTGACCAGGGAGCATGGTGTGGAGATTAGCACTGAGCACCTTTCCTGCTTATTGGAGTTCAGGACTCGCGGTCGGAAAGAGGATATAGTATCACTCCCGTGGCAGGCTGGAGACACATTGACGGGTTTCCTAGCAAGGATGAGCATTTTGAAGACCGTTTCTTCTTTGCTGAGATTTCAGAGAAGACTATTGAAGCTGGCTGTGTCGCTCTCGTTAAGGCGACATGGGAGAGAAGAGGTAACCAACACTTATTTTCTTTTCATTTGTTCTTTGTTGGTTTTTCTTAATGCGTTTTTCCTCACATGTTAACTCCTAATATGTATTTTGCAGTGAAACCTGCACTTCCTACCATCTCTGCCAGCATCGTCGATGTTATGCATGGGGCTCTTGCCTCCGGGAAAGGTGATTGGACTCAGTCGTTCAGTCGAGAAGGTGCTTTCCACCCCGGTCATCCCGGGAAAGACTCTCAGCCGAGGCGAGAAGAGGTTGTCGTCTCGCCAGAGAGCGGAGATGGCGAAAGCAGCGACTACCGAGGACTGTGGTGCCGACGTCTGCCGCTCCAACGACATTGTTGTCGCGGGCGAGGACTCTATCTAGTACAGTGCTAAGGGTGCCTGCTGCGTCAATCCTGCGTCCTCACTCTTCCTCTCTCACTCCTGACGTGGTTGCAAGACGGCGTGAGTAGTCTCCGAAAAGGGCTCCTCTCTCCAGCGGCAAGGGAGGAGATGTCCCCGAAGGAGCTCCTTCGAAAAGGAAGAGATTGGGTACTTCCCGTCCGGTTGTCTCCGAGAGGGCAGCATCGGTTAGTACTGTTGTAGCGGCCCCTGTCAGGACCTCAACTTCTGGGGCTGTTTTCCCTCTAGTCGATGGTTTGCTTCATGGTGAGGCCTACGCGCTGACGAAGTCCAAGGCTTCTGAGGTTCGATTATCTTTGTCTTTAGTGTTTTTCTTATGACTTTGCCTTTATCTTTCTCGATGTTACATCTCCTTCCTTTACTTCCTTTTATGCAATTTTTCTCCATCTGAACCAACTGGTGGGAGACTATGATAAGATGTTTGCGCCAAAGAGAAAGAGCTTAGCGAGAGCTGAGAGGCCAACGTTGTCCTCCAATTCAGACTGCACGAGCTTGTTGAGCGGACCAAGGTTCTAGAGAGAGACGCTACCTCCGCAAAGTGGAGCAAGAGGGAGTTGGAGACTAAGCTGACGGAGATCGAGGCTAAGCATGCCAAGGACATGGAAGAGATAGTTTTGCTGAAGAGGCAGCTGGACTTTGCCCATGACAACCTGGATATGCGAATCGACGACGCCATTGCTAAGGCGAAAGACGAGATGAACCGCATCTTTGACAGACGAGCCAGAGATCTCTCCAGGTTACTTGCAGAAATTGACGGGAATGCCAAGAATGACATGTTGAACCTTGCTAAGATCGACGCGAACCTGGAACTTATTTAGCTTCTTCAGCGCCCAATTGGCACCAACTCTGGAGGATGAGGTTGAGGATCTTTAACGTCGACATGCTCCGATTTACGATGCCTGCAATGTGTTTGCGGACCTTGTTTGCAGGCGACGCCGATGACACCGATGCAGGCGACGCCGAAGCGATCGACAAAGATGGCGAGACGGAGGACGCCGATGAGGTCGACGAGTGACCCTTTCTTTTCAGACTTAGTTTATTTTGTATTTCTTGCTTATGATTTTTATTGGATTTTTGGATGTTGTTAGCCATGATTTTCGGTAGTGGCGTTGGATAGTTTGTATTCATTCCATGATTATGTTTACCTTGCATTGTAGCGAGTGCGGGATGACAATGAAAACGGCTTTTGTTCCTCGTCTTGCTTATGAGTCAAGCTCGCTTTGTCTTTTAATAGGTCACAAAGACTTTTAGGAGTAAGAGTACTCACTGTTGACTAAGTCTTAAAATGAAAATGTAAATTGGTTGTAGCGTGACTACAAAGTAGCAAAGTCGCTGATGAGCTTGCTCTTTGCTTCTATCAACGTTGTTGTTGGGTTTTTGGAATGGTGCCGCCCTCTGAACACGTCTGTCCGAGAGTGAACATACCTTTGGCTTTTACCAACATGTTGTTGGGTTTTCAGAATGATTATTTGGTTTACAGACCGTCTAACCATTGGCAGCTGCTTTGCACCAACAATCCTGTTGGGTTTTCGAATGATCAGTTGGGTTTATCTGCCCAATAATGAACATTAGTACTTATATAGCGCGCTATGGATCCGATGATGTATGTCTTTGTGTTCGAGTTTTCACATCATCGTTGTGGCCAGCAGCAACGGTTACGAAACGAACTTGCTGGCGTCAGCTTTGAACAGCCCAGAGGGGATGTAGCTGACGAAGTTAGTGAGACTTGTCAATGATGGGAGTATATGTACCCCACTCTCCCCCTTATGTTCGGAGGGGGGGCAACTGAACTCGTCCAATGATGGGAGTATATGCTCTGCATTGCCTGGTAGGAGATGACGTTGCACGCCGGAAGAACGGACTTCCGACGGGATTACACATTTGGTGCCGTAGACAAGGGCGAATGGAGTCTCGCCCGTTGCTCGGCGTGGAGTGGTGCGGTGGGACTATAATATGCCTTCTAGCTCGTCGGCCCAACGACCCTTCTTTTCATCCAAGCGCTTTTTGAGACTGTCGAGAATTGTCTTGTTGGCTGCTTCTGCCTGTCTATTGCCTTGAGGATAGCGGGGCGTAGACTTGCTTAGTCGAATTTTCCACTTCGCACAAAAGGCCTCGAACCGGTTGGAGACCAACTGAGTGCCGTTGTCTGTAACGATTTTGTAATGTACCCCATGATGACATATGATGTTTTGCCAGACAAAACTCTCAACTTGGACGTCCTTGATATTGGCATAAGCTTCAGCTTCCACCCACTTGGAAAAGTAGTCTGTCAGAACAAGTAAGAAGCGCTTCTGTTTGGAGGGGTGCAATGGTCCGACGATATCCATGACCCATCTCATGAATGGATAGGGATAAGTGACAGAAGAGAGCATCTCGGTTGGCTGATGAATCTTTGGAGCATGTCGCTGACACTTCTCGCACTTGGCTGAAAACTTCACGCAGTCGGCTACTATCGTAGGCCAAAAGTGACCATGTCGCTTGATCTTAATCGCCAATGCTTTGCCGCCCAAATGATTTCCGCAAGATACGCTGTGAACTTCTTCCATGACCCGTCTGGCTTCCTCTCCCTCTATGTATGTGAGCAGAGGTACGGAGAATCCCTGTCGGAGGACATTACCGTCCAGTAGGACATACCGAGCTGCTTGCTTCTGCAACTTGCGAGCTGCCCATTTGTTACCTGGCAGTTTCCCATCGGCAATGTATTCACGAATCTGGTTCATCCACTTCTTGTCGCAACCATACTCGGGTTCTCCAATATCTTCATCCATTGGGATAGGAACATCCAGAATCCCGAGATTGACTGGGAGATTTTCGGGCGAAACTGTTTTGCGCTGGCTAGAGCCGCCGACGGCGGAGACGTTGGCGGCGGAGACATCGTCGCGAGAGACGTTAATGCCAGAGCCAGCGATGTCAGTGATGAAGATATCGGTAATGGAGACTTCGAGCTCTACCGTTGTTGGCGAGTGCCCATGTTATGCGTTTTCAGTTGCGTCTGCCATCTCAAAGCCTTCGTTGCCTGGTGCAGGTGATTCTGCGATGGCGCGTGCCTGTTTAGTTAGCTGAGATCGCGTAGAGATAATAAGTGTCGCATCTTGCTGAATGCTAGGAAACTCGATGAACTTGACGAGAATAACCCACTGCAAAGATGGATCGCCTGGGGGAGTTGACGCGGAGGCAAGGTTGGCCAATGCATCAGCGTCAACGTTTTCACCTCGGGGAATTCGTGTAAGCGTGAACTCCTTGAATGTTGTAGCAAGATCCTTCACTATCTTCAAATAAGCTTCCATACGCTCGTCTTTCATCGCATACTCGCCGTTGAACTGGCTAGTAACCAGCTGTGAATCGCAAAACGCATGGATGTGCTCGATTCGAAGTCCTTTAGCAAGTCGCATACCAGCGATGGCTGCCTCATATTCTGCTTCGTTGTTAGAGGCTTTGAAGCCCAGACGAAAAAACTGTTCAAGGATCTCGCCAGTTGGCGAGGCTAAGCGTATGCCTACTCCAGTCGACGTGCAGCTCCCAAATCCCGGGCTGTACGCCCTCCGGGGCTCTTTCCTTTGGGAGTTCGATGAGGAAGTCTGCCAGTACTTGTGATTTGTTGCATGTTCGCGCTCTCTACTCGATGTCATACTCGCTGAGCTCTATGGCCCACTTAGCCAGCCTGCCAGATTGACTTGGGCTGTGTAAAACTGAACGCAGCGGAAAAGTGCCAAGGATAACAATAGAGTGAGATTGGAAGTAAGGCCTTAGCTTTCGTGACGCCATGAGAACAGATAGTGCCAGCTTCTCCAGTTGGGGATATCTTGTTTCGGCATCAGTAAAAGTCTTGCTGACGTAAAAGATAGGCTTCTACTCGCCTCGTTCTTTGCGGACAAAGACGGTGCTGACAGCTGTTTCAGAAACAGCGATGTAGAGGAAGAGGGGTTCCCTAGTCACTGGCTTAGCGAGGATATGCGGTGTCGCCAGATACTCCTTAAGCAGGCAGAAAGCGTCTTCACACTTCTCCGTCCATTCGAACTGTTTGTTCCTCCGCAATGTGTTATAGAAAGGGAGGCACTTGTCAGTTGAACGCGAGATGAACCGATTGAGCGCAACCACTCTCCCCGTTAGCCTCTGTACTTTACACTTATTCCTTGGGAATACCATTTGAATGAGCGAGTCGATCTATTTAGGGTTAGCTTCAATACCCCGACGGGTAACTAGGTACCAAAGAAATTCTCCTGAAGTCACCGCAAACTTACACTTTGTTGGATTCAGCTTGATGTTGTGGAGATTAAGCTGGCTGAAGCACTCTTCAAGGTAAGAGATGTGGTCCTTCTTGTCCAGGGACTTCACTAACATATCATCGATGTAGACCTCCATGGTCTTCCCTAGTTGGTCTTGGAACATCTTATTCACTAGTCGTTGATATGTAGCACCAGCGTTCTTCAGGCTGAAGGGCATCACCTTGTAGCAGTAGATTCCGTGGTCTGTGATAAATGCTGTCTTCTCGCGGTCGTCAGGATGCATTAAAATCTGGTTGTAGCCGGAGAAGGCATCCATGAAGGTCAGCAGCTTGTTTCTCGCCGTTGCTTCTACCAAGCGGTCGATGTGGGGAAGAGAGAAGCTATCTTTTGGGAAGGCTTTATAGAGATCTGTGAAGTCCACACAAATGTGCCACTTCCCATTTTTATTCTTTACAACGACTGGGTTAGCGAGCCAGTCGGGTATTTGACTTCGATGATCGACCCAACTCGTAGAAGTCTTTCAACTTCGTCGTTCACGGCCTTTGCTCGCTCAGGACCCAGCTTTCTCCTCTTCTGCTTCATGGGTTTGAATGTTAGATCAACGTTGAGCTCATGGTTGGCGATGTTGATATCAATCCCGGGCATGTCTTCAGCGGTCCAGGCAAAGGTGTTGACGTTCTTCTTGAGAAAAGACACTAGGTCCCTCTTCAACTCCTCGTCAAGTGTTGCTCTGATTTCGACACATCTCTCTGGGTGCTGCTCGTCGATACACACAGAAACCACAGGTTCACAGGTAGGTCGCTCTTCATCCACACGGCCATCTGCGAGCTGTAACTGCTATAAGAGGTCGGTCAGATCTTTGATCTACGCAGGGCTGGTTCTTTCTCTCTTTTGTGACCCTTGAGGTGCGATGTCATCCTTCGTACCTTCGATATTGCGCAGCTTATGCTCAGCCATGAAGCATATGCGAGAATCCTTCTGGTTCCCACATATCGGTTTTACACTGAGACTCATTGGGAACTTAAGGCACAAGTGGTATGTTAAAGGCACAGCTCGCATCTGACTGAGTCAGGGAGTCCCCATGATTATGTTGTAGATTGCGGGATGGTCGGATACTGTGAAGTCAACCATCTTCTTAATGTTACCAGCTTGGACGGGAAGGCGAATTGTCCCCATTATCATTGTTGTTTCACCCGAGAAGCCTGTTACGGGCTTGGACTGTCCTCTGATCATAGACAGGTAAATCTTTATTCGCTTCAGTGTGTCCTTGAAGATGACATCCACTGAGCTTTCGGTATCAATGAGAACGCGGGCAACATCGAAGTCGTAAACAGTCAGGTTGATCACCAAAGGGTTGTTGTGTGGATGGTTAAGGTCCTCAGCATCTCATTCGTCGAAGGTAATAGGATCACTGGGACGTTTAGACTTTGCTGGCGTGGATATATTAGCATATACCTCGGCTCGTCGCTGGTATGCTTCGATTGCAGGGACGTTGTCAGCACATTATTGTGATCCCCCCCATTATCACGTAGATGGTATCACGCGGGTTCTCGCTTCCTGAATTGTTATTGCGGCGTTGGTGCCTAGGGTTCTCTGCTTCCGATTCGGTGTTAGCAGGAGCTTTCACTTCTTCTGGCTTGAAATCAGACAAGCTGACATTGTCGTTGAGAGTGCCACCAGTCAATTTAGCTATCTGCTGTCGTCTCAGCTCGCGACTTTTTTCCGTTGAGTGACCAGTCGTTTTGTGGAACTCGCAGTACAGGTTTTCGTTGTACTCCTTCTGGTCTCTAGTCCAGGTGTAGTTTCCTCTGCCGTGGCCTCGCCCGCGGCCTCGAACTTGGCCGTAACCCGATGACTTCACTTGAAAATTATGAGCTCCTATGGCTCCCCCTTCATGCTGGATGAAGTTGCGATTGTCTTTCTTCGCTGTAACTGGGTTCGCAGCCTGAGTGGGTTCGCTCGCCTGTTTGGTTTTTCCGCCCCCTTTAGCCTGGACTTCCTCTTCGCTCTGAGCGAAGTCTGTAGCACGGTAAAGGGTATCCTGAATAGTAATCGGTGGGTTGATAGTCAACTCGTGCCAAAACGACGATGGGCATCGGAGCACTCTTCTCAGAGCTTCCAGCGCGGACGTGTTCCTGATGCCATCAACCTTTGACAGCGTATTTTTGAACCTTGTCATGAAACACTGTAGAGTCTCATTCTCGCCTTGTCGATTAGTCCACAGCTTCGCGTCGTAGCTCTTTCGTTCCGCAAAGATGTTGTAGTGCTGCACAAACATCTCTGAGATCTGGTGAAAGGTGTGAACTGAGTTCTTCTCTAGCTTGTAGAACCATTGGAGGGCAAGCCCTTTGAGGCTTTCCACAAACAGTTTGCAGTAGCCGATGTCCTTTTCGTTTTCTTTGAAATTTGCTCTCCTTAGAGCCACCTCGAACTCCATCAGCTGGTCTCCAGGGTCAGTGGTTCCTTCGTAGATTGGTAGCTTAATTCTTCCGGGATCCGAGATTTTGGTCCTCGCGATCCGCTCGGCGAAAGGAGTGTTCCATGCCTTCTCGAGCACGTAAACAACCCCAGGAGCCTTCCCTGCGCTGCGGTACATCTACAATTGGGTTATCTTTAAGTCGGAGACAACCCGCTCTATTTAAGCTTTCAACTCGGCGACCTCCCCGATTCGAAGACGTTGCGGCGCCCTACGCTCTTGATCTCTCTTGTATAGCTCTCATAGGGAAGGTCCTTCTTCATCGCGAGCGCCGAGGTGGTCATTGCGCCTCAAGGTGTCTCGCGTAGCCTCCGTCAGGGAGTGCGATGATGCGCTCCGACTGTCTGACGTACGCGTTTTCTGTTCGCGCATGTCTTCGTGGAGTTGGTTGGTCTTCGTCCGAGGTCTCCAAGAAACGTTTGGGAGTTTCATATGATTTTCGTCATAGCGGTGGTGGCGACAGGTTATCAGAATTCCTTCGGGCGGAGCGAGGTGTTGAGAAGTTGAGGTAATGCGGGTTGAATCGACTTCTGGATCTTGTGGTATTGGGTCTTTCATGCTTCCTTCGCGAAAGAGCCTTCAGGTCGTTCGTAGTTGCTTCGTTGAACTTCTTCTGCTCCAGGGATTCTTTGAGAAGTGTCTGCAGCATCTGTTTGACCTCGGTCATCTCTCCTGGGTTTGCAGCAACGTTGGGAGCAGGGGCTTCGACTGAGTTCTCTTCTTCTCGGTTGGTTCTGTGAGACGAAGACTCTTCGCCGCTGCTACTTGATTTGTTCTCTTCGTTGGTCATCTTCTCAGATCTGGTGTGTAACGTAGCTTTCTGGTGTCAGAAATCTCTAGGTCTCCCCTTAGACGGCGCCAAATTGTGGGAGTCGAAACTAGCACAATTAGATTTATAAGGGTTTTTAGAGGAGACAGAGATTTCTATGCGAAGCTACGAAAACGATGAGCAAAGAGATGTATGTTATTGCTGTAAAAATATTTGTGAACAAAGTTGTGGATACCCCTTTCGAGGGTTTGTACATCAATATATATCATCCCCTATGTCGGCTAAGTCCTTTCCTCAGAGATAACTTCATTTTCCTAAGTTTTCGTGGATTCCCTTTTTCACTACGTCGGTCGTAACAAAGCGGGCTTCGTTATCGGGCCGGGCTTCTTTGTCGTTATCCTGGCAAGTCTTCAGTAGCCAATGACTTCGCAAGCAGCAATGTCGTCGCGGGCGGAGAAGACGTCGCGGGTAGAGAAGACTTCGCGAGCAGCAATGACGTCCCAGACAAAGAGGACGTCGCAGCGCAGAGAAGACTTTGCGAGCAGCGATGACGTCACGGGCAGAGAAGACGTCGCTGAGAGCCAGACGTCTCTGGTATTGCCGCGAGTAGAGAGGACTTAGAAGGCTCTCTTCGCAGCGCGGAGAATACTCAGGAAAGGAGAGCTGCTTCGTCCTCTTGTTAGGAAATGACTTAGGGGAACCGCCTAACATCTCATATGTTAGCGCTATTTTGTGTTTATTCGCTGCACTTGCATAACTTTGGACTCCAACGTTGAGCGGGTGAAATCCGACCCCAACAGCCACTGAGTTGGCGCTTCCATGGACTACCACGAAAAGTACCACTGCGATCATAACCTGTTACCCCTTCTAGAAATCGAAGTCTATCTTTGTTACTTTTTAGTAACACAAACCTCTTTTGCTGAAATGGATCTCTTAAAATCTCTGATGACGCCCACCAAAAATCTGTAAATTTCTCTATACCTTGTAACTCAATGATTCACGCTCATAATCCTCATTCGCTTGGCAACGTGCATTGAGCATCTGGATTGGGGTTTGCATAGTTGCAAGATATGACTCAATATTAGATAGATGTGTGTCCATAGCAGCTCTTCTTCGTGGTGTTTCCCCTCGTCCTCTATTAGTAGTTGTACCACCTCTAATACCACCTTGCCTAAATTGTCGTTGATGTATTGGGATCTCAATCGGCAATGATGGTGCAATGGGATGATTTCCCTCTGGTTGTTGTGGGTGAACATAAGTTTTAAAATTAAGTTGCTCTTCAGTATCTTGTACAATATCAACCAAGTTTTCTTCATCATCATCATCATCTTCTTCTTTTTCAAATTCTTGTTCTTCTTCGTCATCGTCGGCTTCACCTATCTCATCTAATTAACTAGCTGAAATCATATTGTCGTTCACAAGACAGTGAGGACCAAACACTTTGTGCATCAAATCTATGCATGGCAGAGTCTTGTTTTGTAACCTTGAAGCCCCTTCCGTATCCTACAACGTATGATCATTTATATCAAAATAACGCTATGTATATTAATATTTATAAATATACAATTATCAATTTGTACCATTTTGCAATCTTCTCACCATTTTTTATTCATGATTATTTTTCCTGTGTGTGGATCGATCGGTACACCAGTCCTTTTAGTAAGCCTCTTATACACCGTATACAATGCCTTTAAGTCATCGTGTTTACTCTTACATTTCCTCCAGATTTTTTTTTCCAGTCTGTTGGCGGAATTTCCTTACTATATTGTTCTTACCCTCTTTGTAAGGTAAAGTCGATACATAGTTTATTTTTTGCAGTTCTTCATCTAATAATTCAATGAACAAGGAGTTGTACCTTGGCAACCATCTAGAAAAATTCTACAATTTTATATTCCACAGTTAAAAAAATATGAATTACATTTAAGTAATATAGTGGTTTACTAAAAAAAAAAATTTCAAACAATAGTTTACCGTATTGTTTTTGTTTGATGGTCCAGCACCTGCATCTCCCGAGCTACTCATCTCCTAAATATGATAAATAAAGGATTTTTTTTAAAAAAGTGGTAGTTTCCATGTTTGTTAAAACAAACGATAAAATATACATGGCTAAGCATATAAATTTAAAAGTTGATATTTAATAATTATAAATATATATCATTAAAAATAATAGAATTTGAAACATTTATCTACAAAAATCAATAATTAACCAAATTTTTAATATAAATGAATCCAATCTATCTTAATTATAATATAAAAAAATTAGTTTTATAAAAAAAAAATGCAAGCAACTTATGTCAATTATAACATAATTTAATGAAAAACCGCATATTCTTACTTGATATTTTTATGATTGTTTTAAAGATTTTGCATCTCTAACCTTTTTTTTTTTAAGAACACTTTCTGTTTGAAAGAAATGCATGAATGAAGACATGCACACGGAATTAAGTTATATAGACAACTTTATATTGATCCGTGAATTTGATTTGTAATTTTCTGTTTTATATTTTTGTTCTAGTTATTTTTGTTCTATTATCCACCTCAAAATTCATCCACTTATGTTTAAACAAAAGAGAAAAGTAAAAAAAAAAGTATTATACATTTTTTGTCTTTTTGTGCAATTGTCTTTTTTTATTCATAATTAGGCCATTAGACTATTAAGCTATTAGGTTGTTACAACTGGTGTACTATTAAACCAAATCAGTCGAATTCTTCATAATTAGGCCATTAGGCTGGTACCAGTTATACCGAATATTTAGACTTGTAATAACCTAGATATCAAAAAGCACAATTATATATATATATATATATATATATATATATATTTTTTTTTTAAGTGAATGTTAAATTTTATTCAAACCAAAAAAATTGTTTGTACAAAATATGTTACTGTAATGCTGGAAATGTGGAAGAAAAAACATAGTATTTGTGAAAACAGTGCACATTATTGAATGATTGAAATTCTCGTCTCCTGTGATGATCGACTATCTTTCTCATCTTGATGGTGGTAATTGGGCTGCAAACCAATGACAAAGCCCTTCCCTGTTGACGTCGCTTCCAGCTGTTCGAATGGAGGACAATCGGTTGCGTACATTCTTATCAATTAACTTGATGAGCGTTGTTGTTGGAACATGCTTCTTACCATGTCGACAACAATTGCGTTCTCTCCAAACAATCTGATTGAATACCCAAATACCATGTTTTCATTCTCTCCTGTCGATAGTCTATTGTGAATCACCAACCAGACTATAAACGCAAACTTTGGCATCGCATAAGTGAACCAAACACCACCATACCAATCCTTGTGAGGTTGTTTGTCTCTAAACATATTAATTATTATTGGATAATTCGGATATTTTTTAGTAGATTTCATCAAATTTCATTAAAATTAAACCTATATTTAGAGTTTTCCGGATTTTTCGAAGTATATTTGGGTACATTTGGATAGAAAAGTAACCAACATGATCTGGAACTGATAGTATTTTGGTTCTTATCCAGTTCTCAATTTACATACCTAAACCGATCCGAACCAGAACCAAAACCAAAAATATATTTCTAAATATTCAGATGAGATTTCGATCCTTATATACAAAAATCCAAAACCCAAAAAAACTGACCGGAACCCAAACAGAGTATCCAAATGCCCATACCTAGTGTTTAGTGTTACAAGGGGTGGGCAAAATTTTCCGAACGAAACCAAAATTCTTGAATCCGAATCAAACTATAAAATTATTTGAATAGAATAAAAATTTTTAAATATCGAATTACCCGATCGCAAAACGAATCGAACCGAATCAACCGAACTAACTAAAAAATATTTTAAATCTAATATATATAGAAAAATATATTAAAATACAACAATATTTATGATATTAGTTAAAATTAGTTAATTTGATTCCTAATGAGATCTACTTACTTTCTAGAACCCAAAAAACCCTATATCCTTCTCGGCTTGCATTATATCGTTTCCCTTCGGAGTTCGTGAATAATATTTCTCAACAAATTATTCTAATTAGTCTATTTCCATTATAACCTCTATTTCGAAATGTCATAAATAATATTTGTGAACATGAAGTGAAACGACAGGATGATGACACTGGAACCAAATCAAATCTCAAGAATCGGTAATGAAAAAGATATGGATGATACAGAAAAGAGAATCTAGTACTTTAGAAAATGAATGGTATTCCCATTCTTTAATTTAAAGGTATTCTAATTCTATAATTTAACGGTCAAACCTTTTTATATCCAAAAGAGGTGATACAGAGATGAAACATATCATAAAAAATTTCCTTTTTCGGATTTTTTTCAGGGAAATAAATGTAAATTTTAAATTTCTAGATTAGAGAAAAAGCCAAGAACAACTTTGCCCATACCAGAAGGCAGAAGCATCAATTGAAAGGAACATATTTTTACACACTGCACTAAGATAAAAGGGACCATTTGACTTCATGTATATATACATGATTTAGTATTTTTTTATATTGAAACTACATAGGCGAAAAAGAATAACGATTTGAAAACCGATCAGTGAAATTAATAGTTAGTTAAAAACCATATATAAATATATTGAGAAAGTTTAATCAACTACAATGATCTTGCCTACTCTACTTTTAAATCAATATGATCCTTACACTAATTAATTGGGAATATGACACTCAGAAACTTTTAAAATTCGTAGAAGATATTACAAAAAAAATCTTTAGTTGTAAAATCTTTAGAAAATAATTTTTGTTATGATATTTCATTAAACTATTGAGGTTCTTTATCTTTAAAATAAAATAAATATTGAGGTACTTTGTCAATTGTCAAGCATGAACCAACACTTTATCAAATATCTGAAACACACATGGTTGATTTTTTTTTACACGAGTAGCCAAATTTCATTATTCTATTTATATTGTGGTGGAACCATTTTGGCATTATCACATACTTTCAAATTCTATGTATCCAAAAATTCTTACAAAGATTTAAACAAATTTCCTCCAACTTGTACGTTCAAACATCACTAATCCTTTATAAAAAAAAATCACTAATTGGATATTATTTACAAAACTTTGAGTATATATCTCCAAACTTTTGAGCCGAACACCGAATCAAACACTTGAAACAACCTAGCTTTCAGCCCAAAATATATATATTGTCAATGTAGCAACAACAAAATCGGAAGACAAATTAAATGAAAGCAAATTATATACGTTTTCTACAATCAATATAAGACCAATTTAGTAGATATTAAAAAGTGAGACTGATTTGTTTATCTCAAATTTAGGTGAAAATATATTCAAATATAATGAAGTATGATTTCTGCACTTGAATACAGAACAGGTTAGCAAAAATAGCGATTATTCAAAGCTAGATCTGTTTTGCCCATACGAGACCCTCTATTACAAGGTGAAGCGCATACATACCCGTCTTAGAGCTCCAAAACTCAATCGAGATTCGACTCCATGAATAGGTGATCCATTCTCCAACTTTATATATTATTCACATTTAAACCATCTCCGACCAGTAATTCATATTTTTTTTTATATAACTAGGATGGGTTCGGGTTAATCCCCTATGATCCAGACCAACCTTTACTAATACCTTATAACCTGACGTAAAACATCCCTTTCACCGATCGTTTGAACTACAAGCGCAACAGAATCAACCCATGTGCATAATCACTAGCGCTGGACATCCGGTGATAATTAATTAGAATTCTATATAATTCATACATTATTATATTCAAATCTAATGTATGCTATATTTTAATACATATTCGAACAAACTAGAAAAATTTCTAAAAAATTAATTTACCTAACCACATCTGACTTTGCATTAATTTTGTCGATTGAAAGTATAATTCTAGAGGATTCGTTAAGTTGCTATAAATGTGGAAACTCTTGTACCCACCAATGAAATGCGATATCTAAATTTGTGAATGAACCGAAAAACAGATTTATCTTAATGACCAAAAATGGTCCATCGAAAGGAACATATTCCGGTGATGGAGAATACAAAGTTGACTATCTTTAGCCATGCAAAAAGAAGAGATAATTTTAGAAATCAAGATGCACATATTCCTTCTCAAGGGTTATAAAAAGAGAGCACATGCATGTGAGGAATAAAACAAACATATAGAGAGTAATGAGGAAGAGAGGTCTAACATGGCGAAAAGAGTCATGTTTAGTAGCCAAGGATGACTTGCCTGCTCTTTTTCACCTTCATGATTCAATTTTAAGTTAATGGGTTTTGGATTATTATACATTTTAGAAGTATAATAATTTGAAGATCATTTTGAATCTTGCGGGTTAGGTTTCAGGCAGTCTCCTTGGCTATTTTGACATGCTTTTTTCAATCATGTTATACCTATATCCTATCTATTTTTTTTCTTTCAAATCCATATAAATTTTATTATAAAGTACTACAAAAATCGTTTGATATCAATCTTTGGTAAAGTGCTATGGTTTCTGTTAGAAATCAATGTGGTGAGTATATGCATTGTCTAGAAGGAGATGCCACAGATGAATAGAAGAATCATATTTGGTAGCCAAGGATGACTTGCCTGCTTCTTTGAGAAGTAAAATGGTTAGTGTCATGTTTGGAAAGTGACTATAGGTTATCTCATTTAATGACCATTTTGCTAATAGAAAGATATCAGGCAGTCTCCTTGGCTATCCTTATATGTTCTTTTCTCTCATCTCAGACATTTACCTTCATCCAGTTAAGAGAGACACTTCATGAAAGATCATGGAAACAATTTTGATCACTTTGAACTTTCTATATATGTGTGTGTGTGTGTGTTTTACATTTTGCGTATACACCAATATACATTAAACAGACTATGCACACACATTCACATACATACACATTATAAATTTGTTTATAAGGTCAATATGGAATTGAAATTCATAAGATGACAACATAATTTTCCATGATAGTTCATTGGAAATAAGCTTCCGAAACGATCGAATCTTGCGGTTGAGTTATTTTCCAGAATAATTAGTTATATTTTCCGATCTCTGGCCAACTGGAAAAACATATAAACTAGGAGACTTTAAGTAACAAATAGACAGGGTTTGTGCCTCAATGTAGAGAAAGATACATTTGCTTATGGTGTCCAAATTTTTTAAAAAGGTAGATGGCATATTTTTATTAATTTCATTTAGTTAAACTCAAATAACAGAATTGTAGAAATATAGGTTAAAACATTGAAAAAATTTGTGGTAACTTTGATTTAAAAAAAAAAAATTTTTTGTAGTAACTAGAATAAACAAAACATGGATCTACAAGATAAAACAATGGGTTTAACAGTTAAGTTAGTGAGAAAATCAAGAAACATTTCTTAATTAGAAAATTGGTATAGTAAACGATTTATTGATTTTTTTTAAAAAAAATTATGTTTTATAACTAATATTTTGGTTTAGTTCTTTATTTTTTTTTCTCTATATGATGATGATATTCATTATTGTAGACATATTTTAAATAAATTGAGTTATCTTATTTTAATTATTTCGGATAGTCGTTAACATTATTGGTACCAACTCCGCAAATAGACAAAAAAAAAGCTACAAATAAAATATAAATGGGTTTGTAATATACTCGAATTTTAATCAAATAAAAGGAACGTGATCTGCATGAAATGACCATATTGCACGTTCCATCCATTAACAAAAATGAAACATAATGAAATTTGTTTTTAACGTAAACACAGTTACTACTGAATTGTTTTAGTCGATGACCAACATTAAACTACATATTAATTAATTGCTGGCAGTATATAAAACGCTTAACATGATGCAATAAATTATCGTTGCATTAGTCGTCTCGAAGACTCGGAACATATTCAGAAATCAAATATTGTTATCTTAGTTTCACTTTAAACGCCGTCGTTTTAATAAATTTATGGAATCAATTAGGAAACTGATAAATTAATAGATTTTGCAAGATTTAAGAAAAATGAATTACTCAAATACATCTGAATTAGAAAAAACATATGAACACATATTTAATCCGGACCTTTTTTTTTCTTGCATTTCTAACATTTTAATTAAAATTTATTTAGTGAGATGTAGGGTTTATTTCTCTAGAAATGAATATAGACTTTAATGGTTGTTGACCAAAAAAAAAAAAAAAGCTTTAATGATTATAAAATGCTCGAATTATTTTGAAATATTGTAACGATTTAATAAAACAGTAAATAAGAAGACGAATATATACAGATATGTTTGTCCCCTGACTAGTGAGTGACCATCGGAAAAAATGGAGATCGGAATGAGGAAGCTCTCTTCTGCATCTGCTCTGATCTTCCTAACATTGATCTTTGTTACAATCGCCACCTCGGAAGTCCCTTTCATGGTAGTCCACAAGAAGGCTTCTCTCTCTACCATCAAATCAGGAACCCAACGCGTCTCCGTCACCATCGACATCTACAATCAAGGATCCTCGTAACTCTCTTTTCAATTTTATTTTGTCTCGCCGAATATGAACATTTTGAGTAGAATTATTATTCGGAATCGAATTTGAACCGAATTTGACTAATTTGATTTCAGGTCAGTATATGATGTAAATCTTGCAGATGATAACTGGAATTTAAATCTCTTTGAGATTGTTAATGGCAACACTTCAAAATCATGGGAAAAGCTTCATGTGTAAGAGTTTCTTATTAAATTCCCAACAAAAAAAAACTTAACCAACTTTGAGAGAGGAAATGGTATTTGGTTTTTCGTGTGTAGTGGTCAAGTTCTGTCGCATTCGTTTGAGTTGCAGAGTAAGACAAAGGGTCTCTACTATGGTTCACCAGCTGTGGTTACTTTCCGTGTTCCGTCTAAGGGTGTTCTTCAGGTTTCTTTGTGCTTTCTTGTTTCTGTACTTATGATTTTTTTCTGCAAAGGGATGATGTTAGTTATGATTTCTGTTTGCATTGAACTTAGGCATATTCAACTCCAATGTTTCCTTTAGACGTGCTTGCAGAGACCACCCCGGAGAAGAAGCTTGTATGGTTAATGCATTGTTTTAGTTTAAATTACTTGATTCATCAACATTCTTGGCTCCTTCTTAGTAAGTAACTAACCCCTGTCTGTTCTCTGTTTTTCATGGAACGCGGCTAAAATTCAGGCAAAGGTATGTCGAAATCCGCAGTCTCTTTGTTAAAAGTTTTATCTAGATACACTGATATGTGACAGTTTAACAAACATCATGCATCATAGAGTCATGTTAATGTTCATCTTATGATGGTGATTTTTCGATTTGCAGAGATTGGTTGGTAAATTTGGACCTCAAGTCTCGGTGATTTCGATTATTGTGACGTTTGTGTATTTAATCGCAACTCCATCGAAGGGAAGCAAGAAGAAGCGTTGAGATTAAGCTTTGCTCTCAGCATCATCACCTTTTCATCATAGGAAAAAATGATCTCTTCTTTTTTGTTGTTGTTGGGGACATTTCTCATTTGTAGTTGACTTTTTTTTTTGTGCTGTGTATCTTTTGAATCAGACTAAAGAACAATACCATGCTAATAATCATTTGGAATTGCTTGGAGTTTTCTTTTGGAAATGGGTAGGTAGTGCGACAATCTTTTTATGTTTCTCATAATCTATTATATAATTGAAGAGTTTTCTCTCTATTATATAATTAAAGAGTTTTTTCTCTAGGATGTCCACATTATCAAAACAAAAATTATTATATTAAATTTTATAGTAAATGTTTATTTTAATATATGTTTTTATATTTATTGTTATTTATAATTACTGTAGATTAAATTTGTAATTAAAAAATGAAAATAACTAAATGAATAAATAAAAGATGTATTGGTGGTAATAATAATATAAGGAGGCGAAACAAAAGTAGATATAAGAAAACAAGAAAGTGTATTATAAGATGACCAAAGAAATATTTAGTGAAAATGTGTTCGAAAAGAATTTGACTAAATATCTTTAAATTCCACCAATAATCCGAATGCCCACCCGTATTAAGATCTATTCTTTTTACTCATTAGGTTAATGAATTGGATTGGTTTGTATTGATCCATGAAATTTTATCCATTTTGACACCCCTATATACGATAAAGGTCTCGTCGTATGGTTTGGCTCGCGAACATAATACCTACGGGAAGATATAATCTCTCTTCTAAAAAAATCTGATTTAAACTTCGAGATTCAACCACTTGATGTAACAAAGTTTTTGACTTGAATAAATTTTACATTTTCTTCAATTTTTTTCATTCTATAATTGTTGTTTTCTACGTTTCATTTATTTTCAAATTTGTTTTCACACTTTTGAGAATTTTTGGTTATTTGCTTAATTCTCTATATATTAATTGAAGATATATTAAGTGGAAAAATCCTACGTGTCATTCAGTGAGAATTTTAAGGGACATATCAATTAAATAACTAATCAAAACATTCTAATTAATTTTATATGATATGTTGAAAATATCTACATATTTAACATGACCTCCCAAATACATATATTACTAATTTAAATTCATCTAAAATATAATATTTTAATTTTTAAATGTTTTATATAACATAATTTGTTAACGATTAATCATTTATCGATATTAATTATTTTAAGAAAATTGTATTTATGTTCATTTGAATTCCATATGTGATTGATTATACAATTTTTTTTTATGTCATTTAATTGTATTCATATCACTTTAATTAAAGTTGCGCTTTTGTTATAAACATACAACTTTACAAATCAAACATTAATGGTTGAATTTCGAAAATCATCATTTTCACTTTTTATTAATTCTTTGATTTTTTATTTAAAAAACATACTACCATAATATTTTTTGTGTTTGATGAGCTCAAATAAGTTTGAGAGAACCCATAATCCCAAACTTTTTTATTTTAAAAACATACATTAAATCTAAATATATGCAGATTAAATTGTGTAAGACAAAATATATTTATTTATATGGGAGATATGCAATTTGATCATTTTTGTTTTTAATTTCTTGCATATATATTTTATAAAAAATTATAATTTTTAATTTTCAAATATTTTAATCATGCGTTTAACGCGGAATAAAAATCTAGTTATATATATATATTTGGTTATAGGGCAAATCGACCCTATCTATATATGTTAACCATGAACCGTAATCTAAAACTTAATAAAGATGATCAATTCCAAAGTAAACTATAGTCGCACTCACTTCCTTAATTTATTTTAATTTTTTCGATTAGTCACTTGTATTTCTTGGATATTTAATACTCACTCACAAAATTCTTTTGCTTCTTTTCTTGAAAATAATCGTATGCACAAACGAATATAAGTATATAAACCACATGTTGACCACTAAGTAATAAGACAGTAAACAAAATATTGACTTAAACTAGAGTTTAATGTCCTAGAAAGAGGAGAGAAAACACGACGCCATTAAATTTTGGATCAGAACTTTTGCAACACTTGTTCACCATTCACCTTCCACTCGTCTCCTTCCTTCTGGTGCATCCTTTAAACCTAACCTCTCTTTTAAAACTATGGTTGGGTTTTTATTAATCAGCATTAAATCTCGCTCCGTTCCTATCATCATAATCTTTCTCAGTATCCTTAAATCTCCTCTTCCAAAACCCTCGATCTTGAATGTGAGTTACACAAATGTCACTCTTTAATTAGTAACAAATAAATTAAAAAAAACCCAAAACTTGGTTAATTATATATATATATGACGGATGAATCTACCTCCTTACTGTGTTAAAAAAAAAAAGAATCTAGCTCCTTATTGTGTCCAATGAGCTTGTATTTTTTATGGTATTAATTCAATACCAGTTTTGATATATGACGAATAACCATATTACTATAGGATATGTGTGATACACGAGTAAAAATATATACAACTTCTTTCAAATATTATGAGGTAAGTCTTGGGTCAAAGAGTGAAAAAATTTCACCTTCTATATGCGTATTAATGTAAAAGCAAGTGGTCCTATCCCAAAAAAACGATTGAAACACAAATCTGATTTTCGAGGAGCACCTCGGCGTTAGACTCATCGTGTTATACGCTCCGATCAATGCGATAAAGGTGAAGATTACCGTCGCAAAGCCTTAATACCAGATAACAGAAGAAAAAAATATTAGGTGAAAAGCACTAAAGTTCATCGCAGGGCCGGCCTAGAGGGGAAGTTACCCAAGCCAAGGATTGGGGTATCCAAATTAATGGAGCATATTTTTTTTTTTAAAAAAATTATTAGTATTGATAAATAAATAAAATTTGTAGGTTATTTTGTTAAAATATTACGTATTAGGCATTTTTAGTTAGAATAAGTATATTAGTAAATTTCTATTAGTATATTAGGCATTTATAAATTTGTTAAAATTAAATATATTAGTAAATTTTTATTTTTCATGATAGTTAAAACCCTAATTAAAAATTAGAAACAAAACAGTTTTTCTTTTTGTTCCAATTTGTTTCGTCGTCTTGTAAGCTTGCAACACTTTTATTTTCTTTTGTCCTCTTGCTCTTGATTACATAATTTAGTTCTATTGTTTCAGTTATTTTAATTCATCCTTTACGTAGTAAGAAAGTACGCACTACAAGAAAACTAAGCTGTTTCCGACGGACAGTTTGGTCGGAAATCCGTCGGAAACACCTGTTTCCGATGGATTTCCGACCATACTGTCCGTCGGGTATTGGTGGTCGGAAATGAAAGATCGGTCGGAATCCGTCAGAAATTTCCGACGGATTTTCGACCGATACGTGTCGTTGAAAATTTCGACCGGCAATACCGTCGGAAATTTCCGACCATAATGTCCGTCGGAAATTTCCGACCGTTTTCCTACGGATTTGCTATTTTTGTAAAAAAATTAAATTATTTATTATTTAATCTATTAATTATTTAAATTACGAAATAATTTAAATAAAAAGATAAAAATACATTGAAAATGTAATTTAAAGTATTCAGAAGTATTTTAAACGTAAATTACAAGAAAAAACTAAAACCGATGTGAAAATCTAAAAATGAAAATCTGGGAATTTGCTCTTTATGAAAGCCTTCATTGCTTCAAGGCTCTCTTTTGTTGCGGCGTTCTCAAACTTCAATTCTTCAACTTCTTCGTCTTTCTTCTCAAGTGCTTCTTTGAGACCGGCTACTTCGTCATAGAGTACGGGATTGGTCGCGGAAGAAGAACTAGGCCCAAACCTAGTTGCTACATTGCCTAATCCAGGACGACGACCCTTGCGCAATGGGGTTTTCTACGGAAAATGAGATGCGTCAATATGAAAAATTAAGAAAAAAACAAAGTCGACATATAATTAAAACGTAACAATACCTGGAGGACCATATCGTGGACTTCGTCTCGAGACAACTCACACTGGTTCGAAGAAGAAGAACCATCCAAACCTTGAGAGAGAGTCATTTGCGTAAGCCGCTCTTCCTTTCTCTTCTCCACCTTATCGACGATTTCAGCAATGTTCGGATAATCGATCTTCCCAGTTTTTTTGTTCGTGTGTGTCCGTTTCATCAAAGCAACTAAATCTGGAACCACACCGCCAGATTCTTGAATCTACAAACGTTTTCATAAATATTGTTAATGTGAAAGATAACAAAAATTATTTATAGAAATTTCAAATACACTTACCATCTCGTCCTCCTGCGCTAAGAAACTCGTAGCCCCAGAGTTGTGAGTACCTCGAGGATTCTTCTTACGGTTCTCCGAGTTAATCTTTGCAACCTTTTTCGTTGCCGGATCAGCGCAATACGCCTGCAATCCCAACCAAACATCCTCGTTCAAGTTACGCGGTTTCTCAGCCCCGATCTCCCATTTTTCCTTCCACTCGTTCATGTGTCCCGAGTAACTATCCTGGGCCATCTTGTAGAACGCATCCCTAACTTGTCCCGTCAAAGTAGGATGCCAATCATAATATTGCTACATTATTAATAACAAAAATTATTAGTAACTATAAAATTCATTTCAAGACAAAAATTTTTGTTAATTAAAGACATACCGTAAAAGTTCGGAACCACAACTCTTTCTCACTTTGAGGCATTGCGTTCCACGTCTTATAAGGATGTTTGAGGAGTGCACGTATCATCTTCAAAAATGATTTTGAGATCTTATTTTTCTTACCGAACCTAAAAACATGAAAACAATGTGTTAGTAAAAAAATCAAAGTTAGTATTAATTTTAACATTCTCTACAAAATTTAAATTTTCTTACCAAGTCGAGTTGCCTCGACACATTGGGTTGAGCTTAGGAATGTTTTCTCGGCCCGGTTGAGTCAACAACTCTTCGATCGTGAGTTGCTGTTGGTTGGAGCTTTGACTGTCCGGAATATGAGATGGGCTCGGGGGGTTTGGGGCTGGGGGGTTTGTGTTGTCGCTCATCGCACGATTCGGGAGGTTAACAAGTCTATGGAAATCTCTCATCAACCTGCAAATTGACCCAAAAAAACTTCACTCCAAACATTTTGCAATTCACAATTCATAAATCCCAATTCACAATTCACAATTCATAAAATTTCCAAAAATTCACAATTCATAAATCCCAATTCACAATTCATATTTCATAATTAAAAAATTCACAATTCAAAATTCATAATTCATCATCCATTAGTCCTAATGCATCATTCAAAAATTCCCAATTCCTAATTCAAAATTCAAAATTCATCTAACTTGCATTCCTAATGCATAATTCAAAAATTCCCAATTCATAATTACAAATGCACAATCCAAAAATCCTAATTCACAAATCATAATTCATATTTCATAATTCAAAAATTCACAATTCAAAATTCATAATTCATCATCCATGCATTCCTAATGCATAATTCAAAAATTCCCAATTCCTAATTCATAATTGCCATGGTTCATCATCCTTGCATTCCTAATGCATAATTCAAAAATTCCCAATTCCTAATTCATAATTACAAATGCACAATCCAAAAATCCTAATTCACAATTCATAATTCACAATTCATAATTCATATTTCTTAATTCAAAAATTCACAATTCAAAATTCATAATTCATCATCCTTGCATTCCTAATGCATAATTCAAAAATTCCCAATTCCTAATTCATAATTACCATGGTCACAATCCAAAAATCCTAAGTCCAAACACATACATATTTTTTCCGACGAGGTGAGGTGAGGAGAGAGAAGGACCGGCGGTGGGTGGAGGAGGAGGAAGAGCCGGTGGTTGGTGGAGGAGAAAGACACGCCAGCGGTGCGTATCCCGTCCGAAGAAACTTGGTTTGCGGTGGAGGAGGAAGAAGAGAGAATCACAGGACCGGTGGGTGGAGAGAGAAGATGTTCGGCCGTGGAAGAGAGAGAAGGACCGGCGGTGGGTGGAGATGTGGCGGACGACCGATTCACCGGAGATGCAGCGGTTCTTTTTCGGGAGAAGGAAGAAACACAGTCGGCGGAGAGAAAGAGGAAAGAAAACAGATTTGAGAAATTTATTTACTTTTTCCGACGGATTTCCGACGGATTTAATGTTTCCGTCGGAATTCGTAAAAATTTCCGACCGATATATCCGTCGGAAATTTAAATTTTCCGACCGATAGAGCGGTCGTAATTTTTTTTTTTTCGACGGATAGTTCGGTCGGAATTTTAAGTTTTCCGACGGATAGAACGGTTGGAATTTTTTATTTTTAACCAAATTTTATTATACCAATTTTATTTTTGCAATTATATTATAACAATTTTTTTATTATTACAACTTTATAATAAAAGTTTTATTATCCACAAATTTTTAACCAATTTTTTAACTAATTATTATAATTTTTAACCAATTATAACAATTTTTTAACCAATTACAACAATTATAACAATTTTTAACCAATTTTTTAACCAATTGTTATAATTTTTTTAACTAATTATAACAATTTTGTAACAAATTTTTTTAACCAATTGTTATAATTTTTTAACCAATCCTAAAAATTTTGTAACCAATTTTTTAACCATTTGTTATAATTTTTTAACCAATTATAACAATTTTAACAAGTATAACAATTTTTTAACCAATTATAACAATTATAACAATTTTGTAACTAATTTTTTAACCAATTGTTATAATTTTTTAACCAATTATAACAATTTTATAACAATTATAATAATTTTCTGTCTGAATTATAAAAATTCAGCTTAGAAATTTTAAATTAAAATATATTACAAACACAAATTATTATTTTTTTAAAAACACAAATATAGTTATAGTCCGTCTGAATCCGATAAATAATCTGAAGGTGTTGAGTCCGACTCTTCGTCAAACTCCCCAATCTCTTCCTCTGAATCCTCAAATATAGCATCATCTGCGTCCGTTGTGAAATCGACGACGAGGTCAACCTCAAATATAGCATCATCTACCCCATCTACCCTTCCTCTTGGGTTAATTGATGTCACTGTAATCCATGGATCTTGTTTGTTTCGTACTCGAGGGTATGGAATATGTGAAACTTGGTTTGCTTGTGAGGCAAGGATGAATGGATCGTATTTTTGAAGTCTTTTCCTCGAATGTACAGATGTAACACCAAACTCATCTTGTCGAACACCGGTAAAAGGATCATACCAATCACAGTAGAAGACAACGCACCTCAAATCGAGTAAGCCGAGATAATGAACCTCCAATATTTCACGCAAGACACCATAGTAAACAAGATCACCGGAATGTGAAGAAATTCCAGAATTAGAAATGGACCTTGTGTTCATTTCCCTATGGATCTTAAAAGCGTATCCGCGGGTGCAGTACATCGGATATGACATAGCAACCGATGTTAGGCAGAACAACAGCTCCTCTAACCACGTTGGAAATTGATGGCCATTAGATTTCCAATGCGAGATCTACACGAGACAACAGTTTTCCATTAGTACACGCGCAGTTAAATATTTTACATAAATTATTAGTCGGAAATTTTTTCACTTACGTAGAATGGTAACCACCGGTCAAATTCAGAACTTTTTAGCACATTCAATTCATCTTCTGTGTAAAGTGGATTTTCTTGGCGTAATTGGTCCATGTAAATGCTGGAAAAAGCATACCATCATTATTTTTTTATTATCATAAAAAGAAAGTTGTGAATTATTTATTTTGTAATTAAAAATACCTCTCGTATGGCATGACTTCTTCGCAATTTGTGAGAATGTACATATGCAAGTGTTTTTTCTCCTCAGATGAAAGCCTCCTTGATTTTGCTTTCCCACTTAGTCGGCCGACTTGTGCAAACATATGTGGGACATAAGCTGGATAAATGCGTTTTTCTCCTCTATCATCGTAACGCCCTGGTTTTCGACTCTTTGATTGGACTTATGAAGGGAAATAGTTTACCGCAAAGTTAGATGTTTCCTGATTGATGCTTTGAGCAACAATTGAACCTTCTACTTTGCTTAAATTTTTGACTTTTTTCTTCAGATGGAACATATAACGCTCGAACGAATACATCAACCGATATTGAACAGGGCCACCAAGAGCTACTTCTCGAGGAAGATGAACCGGAAGATGTTCCATAACATCAAAGAAAGACGGCGGAAATATTTTCTCTACATTGCAGATGATCATTGGTATCTTCTCCTCCAAATTGCGTATCCCGTCCACTGTAACGGATCTCGTGCATAAATCTCGAAAATAACACCTACCGCTGCATAGATCAAATATAATTTTTTGATATACAGTAGATATATATATATATATATATATGTGATAATGTAAATTGATTTAAATACCCAAAATTTACCTGCAATTGCTCGATGGACATTTTTTGGTAGGAGGTCTTCAAAGGCAAATGGAAGGAGGCATTGCATGATAACATGACAGTCATGACTCTTCAGTCCAATAAACTTTCCTTCCCCCATATCAACACAATTACGAAGATTAGACGCATATCCATCTTGGAATTTAACATGATGCGTAATCCACTCAAAGAACTCTTTCTTTCCTAAACCATCCAACCTGAAGACCGAGATAGGACCTTTTCCATTCTCCATGACATGTAGTTCCTTCCGAGAACATATACCGGGCAAATCCAATCTAGACTTCAAATTATCTTTTGTAAACAATTTTTTTTTACAAAGTACTTTTTGTAAACAACGTGGTGCTCCGCTGGTACGGATGTATTAAAGCATACCGCGGGGGGGGGACGATCGTGAAGCACTTTTTTTTTCTTTGTAAATAATGTGGTGCTCCGCCGGTACGGATGATCAGCTGGTAAAAAACATCTATGACAATCAAACCAACACGCCTTTTTGTCATGCTTTAGTTGGAATGCATTAGTGTTATCTTGACAGTACGGGCATGAAAACTTTCTGTGAGTTGTCCATCCAGATAACATTCCATATGCTGGGAAATCGCTTATGGTCCACATAAGCACAGCTTTCATCGTGAAGTCCTGATGGCATGAAATATCATATGTTCGAACACCATGGTCCCATAACTCTTGCAATTCATGAATCAATGGTTGCAAGAAGACATCAAGCGAATGCTTCGGATGGTCTGGACCGGGAACAAGGATAGTGAGGAATAGAAACTCTCGCTTCATGCACAAAGTTGGAGGCAAATTGTAAGGTGTGACAATGACTGGCCACAATGAATATTTCCTCTCATGCTTCCCAAAAGGATTGAAACCATCCGTAGATAACCCAAGTTATACATTTCGTGGCTCTTCTGCAAAACTAGGATACAATGATTGGAAATGTTTCCATGCACCTGCGTCTGAGGGATGCGCAATTTCTCCATTAAAGGTATGCTCTGCATGCCATCTCATAGGACCGGCTGTGCGCTCTGATTTATATAATCTCTTTAACCGCTCAGCTAACGGCAAATACCACATCCTCTTAAATGGTACTTGACCTCTACCACTTGTGTCTTGAAACCGCGGTTGGCGACAACCCGACATTTCAAGCGGTCACCATCCTCTCTCCAATATATCATACAGTTGTTGATGCACACATCTATCATTTCATATGACAAACCAAGCCCGGATACAAGTTTTTGTATCTCGTAGTATGAACTTGGGTGAAGATTATCTTCGGGCAGAATATCTTTCACATAATCAGCTATCGCATCCATACAATCCTTTGACAAATTCCAATTGGTCTTTATACTCATCATTCTGTATGCAGAGTATAAAGATGAAAGACCCTCTTTGCAACCAGCATATAACGGATCAGTTGATGCATCTACCATATCAAAGTACCTTTGGGCATCTAAAGTTGGTCCTTCGGATCCATCCTGAAAAAACGATGGTATATTCTCCCGATAGGCTTCGTTAACCATTTCTTCCATACCTACATTTTCATCTACTTCCGGTATTGGTTCCTCTATCCTATCCGCACTAGTACTGGCATAATTTCCCATTGAACCATCTTTACCATGCAAATACCATATCTTATACCCCGGTATAAATCCGTCTCTATAAAGGTGTTGTAATACAAAACGCCCAAATTTCTTTTTACAATTCCGACATTTAGAACAAGGGCACGACATTTTACCTTGATCTTCTATGGTTTGCGGTTGGTTTAATGTAAGATTCATAAATTGTTGAACTCCATCGACAAACTCATCCGTAAGTAAACCCGTCTCTGGATCATGAGAAGGTCTATCCATCCACACTCGAAAATATTGAGGGGGGGTTTGAAGGAGCCATTTTTATGTTTTGTTCTTCCAATTTTCGTGAGTGAAGAAGGTGTGATCTGTTTTAAAAAGAAATCTGAGAAATTTCCGACGGATTTCCCACCGAAATTCGGTCGGAAATTCAAATTTTAAAACGGTCAAAAATGGCTCCAATTTTTTCCTACCGATTTCCGACCGACTAAATTTCCCACCGTTTTCCGACGGATTTCCTACCGATTTATTTTCCCACGGATTTCCGACCGATCTTGCAACCGTATTGCGACGGAAATTTTTCTGTCGGAAATTTCCGACCGATTTTGGACCGGTCGAAAATCAATCGTAAATCCATCGGATTTCCGTCGGTAATTTCCGACCGATTGTTGTCTGTCGGAAATTCAGTCGGAAATAGGCCTATTTTCTTGTAGTAACGTTTCTTAGTTCGTCGTTTTAATTGTGATAAAAGCTTGATGCCTTGAGTCCTTAACTTTGTTACGATAATCCCTTATTTTTATGGAGCTAAAAATTCTTCGAGAATCAATACCCGAAGAAGTTCAAAAGCCTATTGAAGTGCTTGACTTTTTGAAAAGAATAGAGGATTGTTATCAAAACACAGAAATTGTTTATCGCATATTGTTGACCATTCTGGTGTCAGTTGCCACAACTGAAAGAAGTTTTTCGAAGTTGAAGCTGATAAAGAATTATCTGCGGTCTACCATGTCACAAGAAAAGTTAAATGGGTTGGCTATGTTATCAATTGAGACAGCTATGGTTGAAAGACTTGATTATAGGAGTCTAATGGATGATTTTGCAAGAAAAAATGCAAGAAGATCTATATTTCAAAAATAAGTGTTTTTAATATCGTTGTTTTTTTTTAGTAGACTATGGAATTTGATTTTTTTAATGAAAATTTAAGTTGTTTTTTATAATGTTTTGTGATCTTGATAAATTATGTACACGGGCATAATTTTAAATTTTGATTGGGGTAGTATAAAAGGTTAGTCCGGCAGTGCCGGTCAAAACCGTAAACCTAAACTCGACTTGATTATGAATGTGGAGTCAGGTACCCAAGCACAGACATATAAAATCTTTAAATATTATTCTCTTCTTATAAATACCTAACTTGAAGTTAACTATTAAAACCACCGAGTCCACTCTTCTCTCAAGATTGAAAGCCATTCTTCCTATAACTAGTCTTTTCTGATACTTCAAGGTCATCTTTCCAACCCATTTTAAGATCTCTCTTCACTCATCTTTCGGCCATTTTCATTCAAATACTCTGTTTTCTCTTTGTCCAACCTTAAATTTATCCACCTATAACGTCTTGATACATTGCGGATCATCCCTGCTCGGCCCAGTATCACCAGTTTCCTTAGTCTTCACGTCTTCCCATGGTTCAGGTCTAAGTCAGCAAAGAAACACTCACATTTTAAGTGGCAGCCGATGTCGCAACTTATTTTGTCCTAGTTGGAGAAGGTGATAGTTTTAAAGAAGGGTTGATGAGTAATACCAACCCCTTGAAATTCCAGTAAAAATATTGAGCTGAGTTGTCAAGAGGTTGGGAATACCCCTACAATTCGTCACCAAAAGCATATACTATGAGGTCGATATTTCCTAATTGTTACGTTCCTAGATGAGACCAAGAATATGGAACATTATCTAGAGAATGTGGAAGGACATTTAGGTTATAATGGTAGGATAGAGAATTTTACTTAACATAGGTTTATGGAGATCCTCTAAAAGAAAAAAGGGGAGTGTATTGAAAAGGTTATCAAGATTAGGCCTCAGCATTTGGTTAATCATTCGGGTTTCAGGTTGATTAATTCGATCATCGGATTTTCAGTTTTAGGAATATAATACTCATTCGAGTATTTTGAAATTTTGGTTCGGTTTTTGTCAGGTTTGGGTCGGTTTCGTTTTAGGTAAAAACCCCGAAAATATCCTATTTTTTCTCGGTTCGGGTTTGGATTCGAATATTTTCAAATTTTTAATCAAAAACAATAAATAATTATCCAAAAAACTCATAATTATCCAATTTGTTTTCCTGATTTGGTTCGATTTAATTATTTTAACTCGAGTTATCCAAAAATATCAGAAAATAAAGAAAACCATTGTACAAATCAAATAATATACCGAATTAAATTGATTATTTTTAGCCGAATATATCCATAAAATCAAAATTAAACGAAAAAAAAACTATAAAAATTGCCTAAACTGTATGAACATACCCGACTTTAAATCTAAATATCTTCAATTTAATTTACGTTTTTGGGTACTTTGAATACCCGTTCGGTTTTTGGTTCGGTTCAGTTTTTATTTTATTTTAGAAATATAATACTTATTTGGATATTTTACAAAATCAGTGCAGTTCGGTTCTAGTAAGTTCGAGTCGGGTGCAGTTTGGTTTTTTGGTTTTCGATTTTTTTTCCTAGCCCTAATCAAGATTGTAAGTATGAAGAACTAGACCCTGGATGATTGGAGGAGACTTTAATGAAATAGTTGATCCATCTGAAAAGCTAGGAGGAATTGGTACGTTTGAGAAATCTTGTGTGGAATTTAAAAAAATGTTAAATGCATATGAAATATTGGGAATGAGACACTTATAATATCAATACGCTTGATATAAGAGCAGAAAAGAATTGGTTCAATGTAGACTACAAATTTGTAGCTAATCAACCTTTGCAATAAGTTTTTCCACTTGCAAATGCCTTATAATTTCATAAGATATAATCATATCATAGTCCACTAGCTACAAGTCTATTGGGGGAGAAATTACCATAGTTGATTCTTTTCAGTATGACCAAATGTGTATATTGAGAGAGCGGTAAAAAGATGAAGTGATTGAAAGTTAAAACAAAAATGAGAAGGCTGCAAAAGGTTCTATAGTGGTTCTAATTTTCGGATGTAGGAAAGGAATATCAAGATGGAAGAGAAGATCAAAAAACTAACACATCCTCCAAATTTAGAAACTACAACACCAGAAAGACATGGCTATTATACACACTAGTTTTAGCGAAGACAATCTTGGAAAAATAAAGAAGGAGTTCCATAAGAAAATCTAAAATGAATAATTTTTTTATAGGTGAAAAAGCACAATGGAATGGCTAAAGGGTGGATATCAAAACACAAGATCATTTCATGTTGCCACAAACATAGAAGGGATCATAAACGTATTCACAACCTCTTTGATGAGAAAAAAAATGAATGGTTTACAAATGAGTAGATGGGGAAGTTATTATCTTCGGAAGACATAGGAATTCAACTGAAGGAACTGGAAGAATCCATAGGTGCAATTTCACCTGATCGAAATACCCATATGGTAAACATGAATCCAAGGAAGAAATGAAGCATGTTGTGTTTGATCTAAACCCAAATAAAGTCCTAGCCTAGATGGAATAAGCGGGTACTTCTTTCAACACTATATATTGAGCCACAGTTTGAACAAGATTCACATAAATGGTATGAGTAGAATCGTAGAGAATGAGCTAAAAATAAACAAATATTTACCTAATTTCCAAGAAGTTGAAATCAAACCAATCAGTTTCCGTAATAATATTTACGAGGCATTGCCAAAGTTTTAGCACAAAGACTCAAAGAAGTCTTACCTACTGTTATCACTTAATCAACATTTGTGAAGGGATGCCTCATATCAGACAATATTCTAATAGCTCATGAGCTACTTTATATCTTGAAATGCAACAATAAGTGTTATAAAAAATTTAAAGCAGTGAAGCCAGACATTTCCAATGCCTATACATAGTGGAATGAAGTTTTTTGGAATAAAGAACATAAAGTTTAATCCGGTTAATAATAGGTTGTGTCACTTTGTGGAGTATCAAGTACTAATCAATGGGAGACCATAAGATCATATCTACAAAAAGACTCAGACAAGCTGATCCCTCTGTATATTTTTAATGTGTACATAAATGTTGGTTAAGTGATCACATAAGACAAAGAGAGAAAAGCGAATAACATGATTAAAAGTTATGGGGGTATGAGAATCAAACCCTATTGTGGCAAGACATGTGAATAGATTGAAAACCATCCACAAGTCCCTCACCATCAAATCAAAACCCTCTTACTTAATTCTTGTGGTTGAATACTACTCTATGAGTATTGTACTTATTGATAAAGTATGAGAAGGGAATGGAACAAGGAGATCACATACATGCTTTTGCAAGATGATGACGGGACAATGATTCAAGAAATAAGACCAGGGGGAAAAGACTGTGAGTACTGCTTCAACTAATACAAGATCATGACACTACAAAATGAAGTATGGATATTACGTGACAATTAAAATCCTAGGGCAGAAGACTGACCCACCAAAATTCTTACAACCAAGCATGGATCTCTTGTTGCAACATATATGAAAAACGGAGGCAAACTCAAAGATTCATCGTTTCCAAAGGAAATATCTGAGTAAGTATCTCCAAGTGGCAGGGAACCTAATTCATGTACATTTATCAAGATAGGCGACTCTACAATATGTTAGGTGATGAATATGTCACTTACTTGCTATTTAAGTGCATGTATGCTTTATTGGTATGGGTGCTTTCACCTTTCTCAGCTCCACGATTAGGATAAATGAGCAACTACGTGTACTAATGAAAGTCCTTTTGCCGGTTTCAAAGATGTAAAAATCTAGAATCACTAATTCGATGTAGAAATAGTATAAGTTCGTTAAGAGACCAGCAATATGCTCTAATTGGAATACCAATTCAGCTAAGCGATTAAATGAGGTTTAAGTGTCACGAATTAAGAAGCAAAAAAAATATAAATTTTGGTTGTAAACAATTGATGGAAAAGCGTTAGGTCAAGGGGTATATCTCAGGGATTAGGACATCAAAACCAAGCAATTATTCAGGTTATCAAGTTATGAATCAATCTAGAACTTAACCATAGATTCAAGAGGACCCATTGTCGTGGCATCAACTACTTTAACAATCAATCTAACACCCTAAACTGTCGTTTGAGGTTACAAAGAATGATGAGCATTAAACGTATAGGATCGATTTATTCACGGGTTGTTTTAACTTCAACTGTCGTTGGCTAAAGACAACTCGCCCATCTAAGTCAATTCTAGCAATTCACGACACTTTTGATGAGTGAATTCAACCTAAAATCAGAGACTAGGTGATCAAGTTAACCTAGGCAATACGATCGACTATAGACGGAGATATCAAGTGATGTTTCAAAGCCTATTTATGCTTAGTTATGATTCTCTAACCCCATCGAACCCTCAACCTAACAAGGGAAATTACTCGCACATAATCAAGCAAACAACAGCAGCAAAAGAGAATAGAAACTTCATTGAATCAAAATAGAAAAGAGTAAGAGTTTAAGAAAACTTCAACGAAAACGTGGAAGGCAATCCTCTAGCTTACAAACTCTAAAACAAGTATCAAATCTCTCTCTCTCTCTCACTTGTGTTTTCGTTCTGTTGCTGTGTGTCTGCGTGATCGCGTGATGTCCAAAAGGATCGAAAAACTCCTTTTTTATAAGCCCACGGCGGCTGGGAAAAATAGGGTTGCGAAAATTAGGTTTAATGAATGTTTCCATAATTGGATCTTCTGGGAGCAGGTGCTCCCTCTTCTGGGGCGGGTGCTCCATTTCTTCAGAATATGCCAAAAAGATCCAGATTCCTTCCTTTTTCACCAAATCCAATTGCAACTTCCAATTCTCCATTCCAGCCGCATTTTAGACCTAGAATGACTCAAAGTGGAGTGAAAAACTCGATAAAACCCTACAAAACAAATGTTAGAATGCCCCAAAAATGCACTATATCATGTACACTAACCTCTACGTGATAATGAATATAAAGGCTCGATATCTAAAGATGGAACAACTAAGTAATCTGGTTTCTTGGCTGTTGTAGAGGTTGTGGAAGAGTATGAATAAATTTGTCTTCAAAGGTAGACGTAGAGGAAACTGAGAAGGGTGTAGGAAAATGTAAGCGAATGGGCTAATATGAAGGAGGCTAAATACAGAGGTAAAATCATATGACACTTGGTCACAAAGAACACCAAATGGAGTCCGCCTCCACCATACTAGCTAAAGTGTAATGCACATGCAGTTTGGCCTGAAAAAGGTCAAAGGAGTGGTATAAGGTGGGTATTTATGAACAATGTTGGCAAAGTTTTGTTGTTGGGAGCAAGGGCCATACCAAAGACTCGGACCAGCTTTGAAACTTAAAAAGAGGCATTGAGATGAGACATCCTATTAAATAGACTCAAAGGAGTTGGTGGAAACCTTGAGGAGAGACAAGATATGGCATATTTTCAGTCTTTGCAACAAGACATCAAAAAGATATGGTTGATTGTAGAGGGTGTCACTTTTGTATTCTACCTTAAAGAATGCATGGAGTGGCAGATATAATAGCAAATGAGGCTTTTCATTTTTGAATTATGTTCCTAAGTTGTACTCTATGGTATCAAATTGGTTAAGTACCCATGTAGAGTCCGATAAACAATCTTTGTAAAATATTTTGGTTAATGATAAGTTGAAGTCAAGCAAAAAAATATCACCAAATGCTCTTATCTTTTCTGTAAGTCATTTTGATAGAACTCTGGAGTTAAGCGTGCTTGAGCTAAAGAAATTCCAAGATTGGTAACCTATTGGAAAATCATTTTAGTACTGAGGGAGAAAAAAACACAGGAAAAGATCTTGTGGTGATTTGGATGGTTAGTAAATAAGTTTGTCGAACCTTACAAAGTAGCACAGCGACCGTCAAACGAAGGTGGAATCCG